>PVJL010000213.1:0-517246 GCA_004026885.1 Lyroderma lyra | reverse complement strand
GGAGGGAGGGAGGGAGGGAGGGAGGAAAGAAAAGGAAAAAGGCAAAAGCAGCAACTTGTGCCAAGCCCCACGTTGTACCTCTATTCGAACTCTTCCATCTCCTTTCCCAGAACTCCCGGGTAGTGATGCAGTGACTCTGCCCCAGGAAACCCAGTTCCTGGTGGCCGTCACTTACACCCTGAAATTCTGTTCTAGATCTATGCAGTCTGCTGGGGTCCGTTTCTGGCTCTGTCCCACTTACTCTCAAGTACTTTAAGCAGAGAGGGGAGCACACTGAATATAGTCATCATTTTCATTTTGAAACCAAAGGTTTCTAAAGCTTAAAAGTGACTCAGTGACAGTGGGTCATCCCGACAGGAACCCCCTCTCATGGTGCCCAGTGTGTGCTTCCTACAGAGGTAGCCTTGTGTGCGCATCTTTCATGGTCCTGGTAAGTTACTTTTAGACCCCATTTAAGGGCAGAAAACCAAACTTTGGAGAGGTTAGGTGATGTGTCCGAGGGCACAGAGAGAAACTTAAAGTTTCAGGATCAAAGCCAGGCTGGTTCTATCCCGTGGTGCTGCAAACAGCATCCTCATGTGTCCTGGCCCAACCTTCATTGCAAGGAGTCTCCACGCCAGAGACAACCTGGCATTCTGGCGAAAAGTCCCCCTGACCAACTCAGTCCTCTCCGGATGCCAAAGCCCTTTCTCTTCCAGGTTCTGTAAGCCCTTGGAGGTTAAACCCGTTAGGTTACAAAACATACGGAAAGCGATTAACACTGTAGCTCGGAATGTACATTTTAGTCACAGACTTGGGAAAAACTAAAAATTGGCAAGAACGTGCTGGGGTTTCCGGCACTGTGACCAAAGCCTTGGGAGGTACGTAAGGGAAAGAGGCTCATCAAAGGCAGAAAGTTTTTTCCTGGAGTTGGTATGACTCCCTCTTTTGCTCTCACAAAATGCTGACCTGTACCCAAATTAGCAGGGTACGAGGGTACGGATGGACATAGTTGATGACCTGCGCTTAACATGCAGATGGAACAAGAAAGATAAACCATTAGAAGTATGAGACAGAAAGAGGAGACAATTGAACAAAACATCAGGACAACAAAGGCACTAGACTTTCTTTTCAGAGTAACAGTCTCCTTACCGTGACAAGGGACAAAAGGAAAGTAAGATTTCACGTCTACAGATGAGCACTTTTCTTCAATTTATAGTACTTCCCTCGGGCAGTGTTATCTGATACAATTTCTGTAATGATGGAAACTTTTTATATTTCCAAATGAAATACCCACTAGCCACGTATGGCTGTTGAACTCTTGAAATTGTAGTGAACTGATTTTTAATTTTTAAAATTAATTTAAATCTAGATAGCCTCATGTGGCGAGTAGCTACCATATCAAACACTGCAGCAGACAAAATAAAAGTGGAAACTATCTCTCCACTTTTTATTACTTTCAAATTAAGGGAGATTTTTGTTCCATTTTTATTTTTTCTAAATATCATGAAACATTTGAGGTTATATTGCTGGTAGTACAGCCTAGCTTTTCCCTGTGAGAAATCTAAAGCGAGTGAGATGGGTCAGATTTCCAAGCCCAAATATATAATTTCAGCTATCACAGATAGTGTTATTAAAATAAAACCAGTTCCCCAAATATGTATTAATAATGTTTGTCTAAAGACAGAGCATGAAACTCATTTACATAAAACAGCATAGGATATTAATGAGTTAATGTACGGATTATTTAATGTGATGGTTCCCTTTATGCCATGGAAGACTGTTTAAAAAAACATCAACTAATGCCACAAAACTCCTTTCTTAGTGGTTATACATGGACAAGGAAAGAGGAACCAGTAAAAAGGAGAAGTGAAGACACAAGGCAGGCTTTGCAAACTCAAATGCCTTCAACACCTGGACAAATAGTGTAAAATCATGCTCAGCGTGAAGCCGAGAGCATTGACCAATCCCTGTCCTCATCGTCATCAAGGTTGTCTTACAACTCTGGTTATACTGGGGTTGGGGGGGCACCTGCTCAGCCAATCTGTCCCACCACTGCCACTACTCCCCCAACCCACCTGGAGCAGCCATCGAGTCTCCTTCAAGCAAGTCTGGACACCACTGTACTAAATGATTTTCAAGGCTCCCTTCCGTTCTGGCATCTTTTGATTCTAGGATTATCAATATATTCGGTGGAAGGAAAAGTGAGTTTTGTTTTCATCAAAATGCTGTTATCTTGGACTTTGACTTACTACGTAAATGCTACAATATTTATGGGGTTGGGATTTGAAGATTATTAATGCAATACTAATTGCATTAATAATTCACTGTTTATTTGCACACCAACTCAGGGCTTCTAAATTAAGGAGCTGCCACGGGTACAACCTAACCAGTGTACGTGTGTGTGTATAGTTTGCATTATACCACCACATACGCACCCACTACCAACAAGGAATGTAGTAGGTGCTTCATGGATGTTTAATAAATGAAAGGGCAGAAATATCTATAAATAAATATTATCAAACTTGGGCACAGTAAGAATAACCACTCTTTTTCATGCTGTAAAACTTCTAGTCCTTTGATGTGACACTGTCTGACATCGTAGCACATTTCATTTTGTGATTTTGATGTAGTTTATGGCTCACCAGTCAATGGCTTGGTGGCCTCTTTTACACCAGGTTACTCGGGTTCCTATCTGAATGCTTTAAAATAAAAATTTTAAAAGTGGCATCTTTAAAGTTTAAAACTTAAAAATCTTCATGAGCCAGGAAAACACATTTAGTCATTTAAATAGATGTCTTTTTAGTGGTCCACAATTTACAAACATCGCCAGGGATTTTTTTTTTTTTTTTTTTTTGGTGTGTATGAAAAAGTGGTAGGTTGACCATTTTTTCTTTACATCTTTTTAAAAATAAATATTTCTGAAGAATCACTACTCATAATTAGATCACTCATTCCTTAGAATTACTGAACTTATCAGATGCTTCCCTCTGAGAAGAGAGAGAAAATAGACAATGGGTTATTTTGTAAATGTAAATTTATAAAATTCTGACTATAAATTGCAAATGGGGTGAACCTCTGAAAATAAATCGCAAATAGGGTGGGAGTTAGATAACTGAGAGAGTAAGTTTTCTTTTGGTGGTTGACTTTTGTTTCTTCTTCTAGATGTTCTATGCATCTCTAGGTTCTCAGTGAAACTCAAGGTGATATGACAGAAAGTTTTGTATGAAAAGGTGTCGCAATCTGGTTTGAATGTTGCAGTGAAGTTAGGCAATTACTATTTATTTCAAATCAGACAGAGGAAGCAACTGCAAATCTAATTGGGCAGGAATCATCATTTTTTTTGTGGTGGGGGAGCATTTCCCTGGTTGGGAATCGAACCCAGGCTGCGGTGTTGAGAGCGCCAAAGCCTAGCCGCTACACCACCAGGGAACCCTCATATTTTTAAATTCTAGAAGCTGAGAAATATAGAACTACTATCAAAATTGCTCTTACTATAGTATCATCATGAAGCATTAGTGAACATATAACTTTGTAACTTTGTTCCATTTGAATTAGAAAATGTACAGATTAGTGGGATCCAAATAGTGGAAAATATATATCAGTATTTTAATATTGTTATTCATATTTCCATAATACAATTCAATTTAGAAAATGAGTTTTAGGTACAGAATTAAGGTATGTATGCTATGGACCCTAGCGAGAGAAGAATACTCAAATAATTTTTGGTATTGACATAAACCATTTGGTATTGACCAAAACAAGGACATTTTTAGTTTAATAGTAATATCATATAGTATAATTATTATAAATACATTGAATCAGTTTTTCAAAAAATGTTTGTCCATCCATAAAAATTATCCTAAGTAAAATTACTTTTAGATAAATAGCAAAGACTTTTTTTTAACATGCTTTAGAGTGTATTAACACTGTGGTATTTTAAACTTCAAATGTTCAGTAGCACAAACAGTGATAAGTTTGCCTTAGACAATTTGGAAAATTGCCTGGAAAGAGTCAGGGTGTGCAAATTATTTTATCTAACATGGGATCTATGAATTGGAGAGCTGGAAAGCACTGTGCACATAGGTATAATGCCACCACATTCCAGCTGCCTAAAAATTAGTTATAGAAGTTCATTGTAATAATATTTATTTCAAAAATTATTGTAATGGATGATAGTTCATTGGTTCAGTCACATTTCACTTCAAGATTTTATTGTTTTCTTGACCAAGTTAAAATAAAACAGATACAAATTTGATGTATGTGTAGACAGAAGGGAGAATTTATGTTTCTTTCTTGTTTAGCTAAGCAATGTTAAATATATTCTGTTATGGTAAACAAGGAGTAATGTTTTAGTAGCAAAAGCTGTTTATGTTTGCCAATTCTAAAATTTGTTAATAAGTTAAGCATTAGAAAAACTAAGAGATAAAGAAGCAGAAACAGGATATCAAAATGTGGGAAATTTACTAAGCAACAGAAAGACCTACTAGTTTGAATTTATACTCTTAAATACTAACACTGGTATTAATTTTTAAAAGAATGATTTTTTATGTGGGAGCCTTATTTCTCAGCCTTGAGCACTGAAGAAGTTACCAGGATACTTTGTTCATTCAATCACTCATTCAATTACCTATGGAGTGTGTGTGTGTAATTGTAAATAAATATGTATAATTGTAAATAAAGTGCTGAGTGATGAAGGGAATGCAAATTACATTTGGTTAAAATGCAGCCATCTTCATTTTCACTGTGAGGTGAGAGGAAGACACTATCAATACATGACAAAGCAGAATTTATTTTTAACTTTCAAAGATTTATTTTTGCATTTTACAAGAAAAAAAGAATAATTTAAAAATGTACCAATATGACCAACATTTATAAAATTAAGGCATCCATAAGTTTGGGCTTTCCATTATATTAAAATTTTGAAAGAATCAAAGTGTTTTAAGTAATTATATCAATGACCCAAAAAACTAATTATGTGCAAAACAGTAGATTACATCCCATTTAAAACTTTTAAAAACTACTTGTGTCATCAGCATCACATGTCTTATCCTTCTAATCTGTTTTTTTAAATTCTTGAATAATTCAACTCTTGCCTTATTCTTTGTTCCAGTTTACATATAATCAAAGAACAGTCAAGAATTTAGAGATAATTTATTCTAAACCTCTTTATTTTATAAACATAGAAACTAAGTAAAAAAAGCTTGTGTCATTTTTTTCTTTATATTTGGAAATTTTTTTTTTTTGTTTTTTTTTTTGTTTTTTTTTGTTTGTTTGTTTGTTTTTTTTGTTTTTGTTTTTTTTTTGCTTTTTGGTATGTGGGTAGCTCCCTGACTGGGAATCGAACCCAGGCTGCAGCACTGACAGTGCCAGCGCCGAAGCCTTAAGCCACTACACCATCAGGGAACTCCCTATATTTGGAAATTTAAACCTATAGAAAAGTTGAAAAAATAGTACAAAATCCTCCTATATAATCTTCACCAAATGTTAACATTTGACAAATTGTTTGTTCACTCTTCACACACACATACGTATACATGTATGTATATTAAACTTGCTGTTGGACTTCCTGGTACTTCATCTACCAATTTTAGAACACACCTCGTGATTTAGACATTTGCCTGCAAAAGCACAATATTGTTAATAACCTCAAGATTATGTACAGTAATTCAATTATAACCTCTAATGTATCATCCATATTTAAATTTTTGTCTCTAACAAGTCTTTTATAACTATTTCTTCAAACCAGGATCCAATCAAAGTTCATTTATTGCATTTGGTTAAGTCTCATTGGAGTTTTTAAATCTAAAACAATCTTTATGCTTTCTATTTTTGTTTTTAAAGGTACTGAATTTTTTAGGAGTCTAGATCAGTTGTCTAGTAATATGTCCCACATTTTAGATTTGGGTAATTATTTCTCTATGATTAGATTCAAGTTAAATACTTTGCACAAAATTTTACATACATGGTAGAACATAACTCTCATTGCATTAATCAGGAGTCACATAAAGTTACATCATCTGACTATTGGTGAGCTCAAATTAGATCACTCAATTAAGGTAGTAATTACAAGTTCTCTCCATTATAAAGATCCATTTTCCCTTTGTAATTAAAAAAATAGCTATCTGTCGGGTGATATTTTAAAACTCTGTGAATATTCTGTTCTCTAATACATTTTCACTAAGTGATTTGCGTATCTCTTTTACCCTTGCCTAAATTTCATGTTACAGTGGGAATTGTCTAATGGTAATTTGCTAATTTTATTATTCTCTCTCTGTTATTGCTAATGCTCTTCTGTACCGAAGACGGTTCGTCTCTTTCAGACCTCCTTATTTCCTTACCCCTTCCTTCTAACCATTGTAAAGGATCACTTGATCACAAATGTCCCTTGGACCAGAAATCTATGTCTCACACATACTCCTCACCTTCGTTCAGCATGGCAAATGCTCTAGTCCTTTTCCATGCACTAACACCTACCATTCTGGCCATACATGATACACCTTGGGATCGACTCAGTCCCAGTTTCCCTTGTGGCTCTAAAAAGGCTGAAGAACGATGACAAGGAATCCCGAAGAAAGCAGCAACCCAGGCTATGAGTTTATACTCAACAAAATTACAATTCCATGACACCAAAGTTTGGGTCTCAGGATTAAGGCTGAAGCACATGCTTGCTTGTTTAATTTTTAAGTGGCTATTTCCAAAAACTATAGCAGCAGAAGGAATGGTAAAATAAATCCCTAAATGTCCATCATTGCATTTCAACAACTCTGTATTTTGCTAATATTATTGCATCGATTCCTCAGTATTTTATTTGTTGGATTATTTCCATGCCAATCCCACACATGTCACTCTATCCTTTCATATGTTAGCATGTATCACTATCCAATACGGCTGAGGTAGATGGAATTCTAAGATGATTCTCCTAAATTCTTGGACCCTGATGTGTGCACATCTTTTTTTAATTGTTTAATAAAACACTAACCTAGGCACTGCTCTAAAGGATTTTGCAAAAGTAATTAGGATCCTAAATCAGCTGACCTTAATATAGGAAGATTTCTCTGGGTGGGCCTGGCCTAATCAAATGAGCCCTTTAAATCTAGGTCTGGAGATTAGAGAGAGAGGAAATCAGAGATTTACCACTTGAAAGGATTTGACATTCAAGATATTCTCCATTACCAGCTTAGAAACAGTGGTGGGCAGGTGACGAAGAATAGGTCTCTAAGAGCAGCGAACTGTCTCTTGTCAACAGCAAGTAGGAAAATGGGGACCTCAGTCCTAAAACAACAGGAAGCTAAATTGTGGTCACAACCTGTATGAGCTTGGACCCTATGCCTCAGATGAGGACAGCAACTCTGAATGTCACTTTGATTTCAGCACTTTGAGACACTGATCAGTGCGGGATTCCTGATCCATAGAAACCGTGAGATAATAAAATTTTATTGTTTGAAGCTGCTACTAAACTCGTGTTAATAACTTGTTACGGAGTTGGAGATAATTAATCTCTTTTTTTAAAATATAACCATGATATTCTTATGACATCTAACAATCACTGCTTACTGTATATGATGTATGAGGGGTCTTGGCTGCCATGCAATGTGTTGAGTAGACTTTCATAAACAAATCTGAAAAATTAACAACAAAGCAGAATCTTATAACCATGAGGGAGTGAATTCAAACTAGGATACAAATAAACTTTTGGATCACATCCCAACAAAACTTGGAGTCTGTTCATATTTCTGAAATTAACCAGTTCAAGAGTTGTAATCAAATGACTGTGGAAACCACATTACTTAGAGCATGTTAAATCATATCATAGTTAACGCTCTTTGATGAGTCTTTGCAATTTTAAATAATTCCAATGAGTCATTTTTCCTAAAGGTTTTTTGAGTGTGTATCATTTCCATTATATATCAGTTATTTCTCCCAAAAGTGTTTTTCCCTTTCTAGTCTTTTTCATAGCTTCTGAACACTGCTCAACCACTCCTTGTACTTTAAGGTTTGGTTTTTTAAATAAGCTCGATTAAAAAGGAAATATCTAACAAAAATATCCAGACATTAATACTTTTTCATTCTGATAGTGGGTACACAGATGTTCATAAAGTTTTTGGAACTTACCTTTATTTAGAATTTTGTTTCCAAATTGAAAAGAAATTGGTACTTTCTAAGTACTACTTCTGGCACTGTAGAATTGTATGTCTGATAAATTCCTTTGTAAATTTTGATCTCTTGATCATCCTCAGTACAGTATTCACTGGATAGTTTTTTACTACATACATCTTCATTTATTCAGCTACCCAACTAACGTCCTTAAGTATTATAGCTCCCTCTTTAAAGACCTCCTCCAGATCTTATCTCTTTTTAAGTCTTCCCAGGTTTTGTGGAAAGAACTATTGAAACATCTCACTCACCTTTAACATAAGAATCACAATAATTAATTTCTGAAATCACATCATTATATAATCAGACAGGCTGATTCCTAAGCCTGTCTCTGACAAATTGAGGCTTATCTCGCTTTTTAACAAACAGTTCAGGCACATTTGTTGATAGCAATGGAAGCTATGGCAGTTGAAATTGCTTTGAATGGAAAGTAATACACACAGTCATCCAGCTTGGTTTGTTTTAAAAGACTTCAGACAGTGGTTCTACATGAGTGGTATGAACTTATTACAGTAGGTCTCTGAATCATACATCTGCAGTTATTGCAATAACCTTAATATATAGCGTGGTCCAAAAATAGGTATGCAGTTAATTCAATGAAATTCATGTGTTAAACAAGTGCAATGTAATGAACAATGTAATAAAATGCCAATAAACTATACTGTATGCCTAGTTTTAGGCCACCTTGTATATGTTCTATAAGAATATATGCTACTATTGTTCACATGTATGTAGGTGGTGTGAATAAGAATTATTAAATTAATAGAAGGTTTATTGTGTATTTTCCCATGCTGTGAATAAAAAAATAGAAAAGTAGTTATATAGGATTCTGTGATAAAAGAATGTGATTCTGAAAGGATATATATAAAAATTCAATAGCAATAACCTCAGCTGATTGAAACTTAAGGGTTTTATGATGATGACATATTGCTTCTATAACTCTCATATATCAAAATAATGTATGAGGGTTGTCCAGAAAAAAAAAAAACAGCTATAAATGCCTCTGCCTTTCATATTACATGGCTGGATACTTTTTGGACAGCTATTATACATGCATAGTGTGTGTATATATACATGCTATATGTATATATGTTATATATATTTAAAAATTATTTTCAGGAAGCAAAAGTGCATCATACCCTTACACCCAGAAAACCTTGGAAACCACTGATTTAGTTAAGAATGTAGAATAAGGCTGAGGTTCTCCAGTGAGTGCCAAGGATTTGAGCTTTAATATTTTTGTGACTTGTCAGGCACCGTGAAACAAGTGACTTCATTTGAAACCTTCTAAAAGCTGTGTGACTGCTGGTAATTGGCTTTTGGAAAGAACAGAATGCATTAAGGCTCATGTTAATGTTTTATAACAAAACAGCCCATTGTAAAGCGCTTCAACATGAGCACCAAGGGCTCAGTCTGTAGTAACCAAATGATATCCATACTTCCCATCAACTATCAGAACTGGTCTTCAAAAGTCAAAAGCAGTCAACCATTGACAAATACAGCTGCTTCCAGAGAGCAGACATTAAATTCCCCTTAAGAAATACCCCTTCTGGGAATTCCCTGGTGGTGCAGTGGCTAGGCTTTGGTGCTGTCAACGCTGTGGCCTGGGTTCAATTCCTAGCCAGGGAACTACCCACATTTAAAAAAAAAAAAAAATTGAAGAAATACCCCTTCTCCTGGAACCTATGTAATTCTTGGTAATAAATGACACCTCACTAAGTCTAACAATAAAAAAATAAATTAAAAAAAAAAGATAAGAAATACCACTTTTTTTTATGTTTACAGTCTCACAAACTGAATCCCTATAACGTTCCCAAATATTTTTTCTCATCATTGCTCCAGACAAACAAAAAGCAAATAAATGAAATCAATGTATCATTTTATGAGAGCTTCCTATTTTACACAACACTATTTTTCTCAGCAAGTCTCATTATGAAGGCAGTCACGGCTATTTCACAGGGGCTGTGATCAGCTGTGACCATCACCAAGGACTATTACATTGCCTGCTGGAGGGTTAGGTGTGACCAGTCCCCAGCAATTTTCCCCTGAGGCAGTGAGTTAGGAAGCTGGCTGAAAAAGGGAAAGGATTAAGAAGCACAAATTTGTAGTTGCAAAATAGTCACAGGGTGTAAAGTACAGCATAGAGAATATAGTCAATAATGTTGCAACTACCACATATTATGCCAGGTGGGTACTCACTGGGATCACTGCACAGATTATGTAAATGTCTAACCACTATGCTGTTCACCTGAAACTAATATAAAATAATATTGAATGTCAGCTATAACTGAAAACTAAGCAAATAGTTTTTTTTAATTATAATGAATGTTCTAGGAATGAAGTGTTACAGCTTTAAATCGTTTTATATTTATGAAAAAATAGAATGAAAATAAAATATTGATTAGAGATATTTAATCAATACGGTATACAAACACAAGGGCTGTCTGGAAAAACGTCAGCCATAAATGCTTCTATTTTTCATATTACCTGGCTGGATACTTTCTGGACAGCCCTCACATATTAAATAAATTAAAAATTGAAGGCTATTTTTAAAGTGTTTCTTGTCAATTTTATATCAATTATCGAAAAAAATTGAAAAACTTATTTATATTTTATAATTCACTAGTTCAATTAAATGAATACAGATTTGAAAACCTGCTGTGGCCAAGAAATGAGGAGGCGACAAGAACAACAGAGCACACACTTCCCCCATGTTGGAGTTGATGGTCTGTAGTACACATGCGTATTCTTGACGCTAAAATTCCTATGGTTTCCCCTTTGAGGAAGTCTCAAATCACGACCGGTCTTTCACTTAATGTATACATTAAGAAAAAAAGTTTTAAATCATTTCTGCCTCTAACATGTGATTCCATCCTTCCATTGTACTTGATAGCACAGAAACAGGAATAAGAATTTGATACAGCAATTAATGCCATGGGAATGTTCTAAATCTCATTAGGGACATAAGAATGCATAGACAAAAAAGCAACAAAATATATGTAAATTATCTAACAATAAACAACTTGCAATAAGAAAAAACAAGAATGCATTGACAAGATCTTGAGAGAACACTGTTCAACACCAGATTATTTTTCTGATTGCCTTGTTCTAACTGGTGTTTCTGACATGTCCTTATGACTCCATAAAGGGGATTGTAGAGAAAGGCATCATTAATTTGACTGGAAAATAAGGAAAACTTTAAGAATGCTATAGCTGTGAGATTATTTTTATTGAAGCATTGTTTAACTTATGTCATTTCTCTGCTCAAAAATACTAAATACCTTCCCATTCTAAGGCCTTAAAATTTGACTACAAGCTCAGCTTCAGCTGGACCTCTATCAACTCCTCCTAGACTCTCAGATCTACTCTAAGTCTATGCTGTCTAATGCTATTGAGCTCGTTAAATGTGACTAATGTGACAGAGGATTCAATTTCAGTTGTGTTTAATATTAGTTCATGTAAGTTTAAATAAAAATGAAACAGGATACAATTTTCCATGTTGATTGTATATTGAAATGGCAATATTTATAGGTACTGAGTTACTTTATTAAGATTTACTATACCTATTTCTCTTTAATGTACTATTAGAAATTTTCCAATGATACATGTGGCTTGCATTTTATTTCTTTTGGACACTGGTGGTCTAGGGACAACGAAAGCACTTGCTTTTCTTTGTATCTTATACTCTAAATAAAGCATGCCTCTTCCTCTAAAGTTTCCTTCCTGATAGAAATGACACTTGTGGTTGCAAGAGTCGGAAATCTGAGAATTTATTAGCTCAATAAGCAAACTGAACAGAAATAAAGTTTCAGGCATAGCAGGAGTCAGGGACTCTAATGATGTCATCAGAATTACAGATAGCCAATCCCAGCAAAAAGCATCGCTTAAAATTTCCAAAACAATGTTTCGTTAGCTGACTTGAATCACCTGCTCCTCTTTGAACCAATCACTGTGGCAAAGGAAAAGGATTAAATTTTTGTGCCAGATATTGGTCACGTGCTTACACCAACATTAGAGTACGAGGAAAATCAATACTGCTCGTCTTACATGAGCTGATAGCGGCGATGGGCTTGGCTTACTCCTCAAAGAAAAATCATGATACTTGGTACCAGAAGAAAGACAGAAACAGTAATGGGTAAGAAATAGAACAGGTACCCAACAGACCTCATTGCCCATACTAACTGTGTGTGTGCGCGAGTGTGTGTGTGTGTGTGTGTGTGTGTGTGTGCATGCGTGCACACACTTGCTTCTTTCGTGGTCATACTTCAAGACACCATTTCTTACCACGCTCTTTGGGATCTGATGCCTCCTATCTGGCTTCATCTGCTCCTTTACCACCCCTTTCCCAACTCTCCCATCTTATGCCTCCCAAATAGCGTATCACATGGAGCTCTACGAAGACGATGTCCTTTCTCTGATGTTTATGCCTTTTCTAATCCTTCCTCTTTCTAAATACCCATGAAGTCCTACTCATATTTCAAGTCTCAATTATTACTTTCTCTGAACTCTGATTCTTGATTCCCCCAGCCTAGGACATCTATAATTTTCTACTCTGTGTTTCATCTGAAACTGTATACCTTCTAATATGTCATTTAAAAGTAACATGTCTAATTTGATTGCAATAACAGGACGAATGTAGATGTTGAGAGTAAAGTCTGCCTGAAATGGTGCATTCAGATCATTTTAATGAAGGATTATGGAGAGATATTGAGAAGATTAGGAGTTAACCAGCTATGGTAAATAATCCAAAGGTCGGCAATGGTAGAAGGCTGTTACCACCTGTAGACTTGAAAAGCAAGGAAGAACCATGTTAGTGGCACTTGGTTGGAGTCATAGCTGAGGAAGAAGAGTAGCCAGAGAAGAGGTGGCTCTAAGGGGAGGAATGCAACCACTTCCCAAACCATGCCCTGACGGGATGAAGGGATACAGATAAACACCCCACTCTCTTCTCTGTCTCATGACGATGCATCCATGGGCTGAAGTTTACCAAAGGAAGACAACAAGGGAACCTGCCTGAGGTGGGGGGGTGCCAGGCAGTGTGTAGAGACCCGTTTCTAGGCCAAGCAGCAGAGCAGGGAGAGGAGAGACAGGGACCAACCTGCTGGGTCCAATCACTCTGTTTTCCTAGCTCCTGGTTCAGCTCCTTACATTTAGCAATAAATATTGGATGCATGGATGAATGAATGAATGAATGACTTTCTACGAATCTCTATATTCCTGATTTATTGTATTTATTGTTTTAACAAACACAATAAATGTAGAACTTGATATGATTTAATCTGCAAACCTTTCATAATATTGTAAAATAAATAAAGAAATTCACAAAACAGAAGAAATCTTTGTCTGATTTTATATTCTTAAGCAAGATTTGGAAATTATCAGCATCACATTTATCAGGAAACTTATTTTTCTTGGCTCTTAACCTGTAAGATCCAATTCATCCTCAAAGAACCCTGGTGAAGTTGGTTCCCTTTTACACATGAAGAACCAGGGGTCAGAGGTATTTGAAAACAATCAGGCAAAGTTTTCCTCTTCAATTCTCCAACTGTACAAACTAAAAACAGAAAAATTACGTGAATGCTTAAATATTAAAAGCCATTTCTTTACTAAGTTGAAAATAAAATCAATGAACCAGGAGTACTTCTCTCACCACTGAACTTTGTAGATAGCAGTTGAAATATTGCTACTTCAGTAGTTTTAAAGTTTTAAAGTTGTGAATGTGTCTTGGGGAAAATTGGTGTTTTTGGAAAAACCTATGAATGTATTTATTTTATTTTAATTGAAATTTGTTTTCAGAAATATATGCAGAGGTGCTTGTTTATTTTTAACTGATAAGTGCATAATAGCAAAATAATGAAGGAAATTGACAGATCAAGAATCATAATGATATATATGGATGAAAATAATGAAAAATATGAAAGTTGTGTCATATTTTTCCAATATAACAATTTTTAAAAATTCTTTGGAAGATTATTTTGAAATTTCTAAATGCAAGCTATGATAATTATTATGTTATTGCCTTCCTTTATCAAAACACCCTTTCACAAGAAAATAGTGTCCAATTTTCTTATATCAGATATATTACTCTTAAATTATTTTAATGCAAACTATGGTATAATATTAATTCATATTATAAGCTCCTAATACATGCTAAAATATACCTTGCAAGTATGTACTCCTTGGCATATGACAATAACTAAGATTTTATTGACTAAATGTTAATGCATATAATAACCCAGTTTATTCCTAATGTTAATGGTACCCCGAAAGCAAAACGCACCACTGAAGTTTATACAGTGGTCTCAGAAAACCCTGTCCCACTAAAAGAAATTAGGTCCTTTAGAGAAATGGCTAGATTCAGGTCTCGGGCAGGAAATATACAAAATGAACCTGTGTCATCTCATTGTACCAAAAAGCAAGGGCATGATCGAAGAATTTGAGGATTATGTATAAAAATGAGAGTAGCTGGTAACTGGAGCAAGTAAGAAAAAAAACAGATACCCCAAAAGACCAGATGGCCCACACTGAAAGTATTTTTTTGCATCTTCAGGGGTCATGTTTCAGGACACCATCTCTTACCATGCCTTTCATTCTCTGATGCCTCCTTCTGGCATTGTCTGCTATGCTCCTCCACCAATCCCTTTCTTTCATATAAGAAGAATGATTACAGTACATTAAAACAGAAAGTGAACTTAACCCTACAAATCAATAAGAAGTTGACAGTTATTCAATAAACAAATGTCTGGAACAAGTGAACAGGCAACTTAAAAACAAGTAATTTAAAAGGGAATACAAACATTAAAATGTGTTCAATATCCACAGTAATTAGGGAAATACAAATTTAAGGTACTAAGACACCATTTTCTTGCCCATCTGATTGGCATATCTGCAAAGGTTTGATTATGTCAAATACTTTCAATGGAGCAGAAAAACAGGAAATGTTAAATTAGGTAAAGCTTTTTGAGTTTGGCAATTAGGCAATAACAATTAACATTTTAAATGTATATACCCTCTGGCTCAAAAATTCTACTTTTGTGTATGTACCTCAGAGAAAGACTTGTGCATAACTTTTAAAGAGGCATTTATAATGCTGTGGACTTGCTACACAGTTTTTAAGTGTGAAAAGGAAGTAACACAAATTTCATTGATGAGGGATTTAGACACATGAATCAGCTCAAAAGAATAACTTGGGGGTAACTTCAAGTGATATTGTTAAGTTTTTAAAAAGTCACAGTGAAAAACACACAATGTAATGTGATGTACATTTAAAAACCCACAAAATTGTTTAATTTCATATGTGTCATATATGTATACAGAAAATAGTCTGCAAAGTTATACAAACTGATCGCACTAGTTACTTCTAGAGAGGAGAATCATGTGAACAGGAAAGAGAATGCCTGTATTTTTATACTCTGAACACAATAAAGTGTGTCAGTATGCTTTATTTTGTATTTTTGAATGTCAAGAAAATAATCTTCCAATCACCTTCTAAGGTTGTCATTTAAGGCCCCATTTCAAACATGAGAAAATAAGGCTCAGAAATAATGGCTGACTTGCCTAAGAGTAACAATAATAGAGGTGAAAATTTACTCAGGGTGACCTTAGGGCCTCCTCTGCACAGACTCTTGTCTCTAGGTCAGATGTAAAAATGATCTTGAATTTTGCACTAGTCAAAACTTCTCTAAGGCAATATCTGGGTTGTTGGAGACAGAGATTTGCAAAGAACGTCTTTGCCAATGGAAGTACATTGAGGAGACTGTGGTTAAGGAGAGGAGCTGGCCCAGAACAGAATCCTGAGAAGTGGTAACCTTTAATGGATGAGCACAGTTAAGGAACCCAGTAAGGAAGTCAAGGCAGAACTTGCTACATAATCAGGAGAGGATGATAAAGAACTCAAGCACAAGAAAGCACCTGGCACGAGAAGACGTGGTCAACAGTGTCCTATGCTGTGAAGAGGTCAAGTGAGAGGGCTTTGAAGTGTCATTGGATTTGGTAACACTGTCATTTGGCACCTTTGGCAAGAGAGTTTTGGCAACCAGGAGAGACAGAAACCCAAATGCTGAGGAATGAAGCAAAAGGAACGCAGGAGGATTTAGCAGTAGGGCAGGTCCTAAACAATTCAAAGACAGAACTACCATATGATCCAGCAGTTTCACTTCCGGGTGTGCATCCAAAAGAAGTGAAAGCAGAGACTCGGACAGACATTTATACTTGCATGGTCAGAGTGGCATTATTTCCACAGCCAAAGATAGAAGCAACCCAAGTGTTCATCAATGGATCAGTGCATAAACCAGACGTGGTACATACCTAGAATGGAAAATTATTCATCCTCAAAAAGGAAGAAAATTCTGACATACACTCCAACCTGGATGAACCTAACTGAAATAAGCCAGCCACAAAAGAACAAATATTTTATAATTTCACTTACATGAGGTACCTAGAATAGTCAACTTCATAGAGACAGAAAAATAGAATGGTAGTTATCAGGACCTTGGGGAGAGGGGGAGAGAAATAGGGAGTTATTGTTTAATGGGTACAGTTTCAGTTTAGAAAAATGAGCAATATCTGGAGATGGATGGAGGGTGGTGATAGTTGTTCAACAATGTGCCTATATTTAATACCTCTAAAGTCTAAGCTCTATACTTAAAAGTGGCAGAAGAAAATTGTCAATTTTGTTTCATGTATATTGCAATACATGTGGACACACACGTACACACACATACACAAGCTAGGAGGACTTGAAGGAAGTCAATGCTGACAACATTCTCAAAAAGCAAAGTGATGGGGCAGGTCAGTCAGAGGAGCATTTTCTAACATGGAGGAACCTTGCACATATTGACCAGCCTGAAAGGGGTAATTAGGGAAGCAGATTTAGGAGGTGTGATAAAAATATAAGGTGAATGTTTAAATTAAAAAAAAAAATTGTTACAGTAAAAGACACATTGTTTAAAGCAAGGAGTGTTTATTTGTTTGTTTGTTTGTATTTTGGGGGGGTAGTTCCCTGGATGGGAATTGAACCCAAGCCACGGCTTTGAGAGTACCAAAGCCGAGCACAAGGAGTATTTTGAAAGGGATTAATGGAAATGTGTCTTTTACTGGAATAATTTTTGTTTTTTAATTTAAGCAATCACCTTATTTTTTTGCTCACACCTGAATCAACTCAAGTCACACATCACTCTGGTCCAGCAACTTCTGTCAAATAAAAAGATTATGGTGTACATTCAAAGTCTCCCCAATAAATTTAACAATAATAATAAAAAAAAGATTATGGTGTGTCCTCATCCACCTTATTTGCCAGATCTTGCACCATGTGATTTCTGGCTTCTCCCCAAACTCAAAATGATCATGAAAGGTAAACATTGTGAAATGATTCAGGCGGCCATGACAGTGCAACTAAAGACACTCACGAAAGAGGACTTCCAGAAGTGCTTCACAAGTGGCAAAAACAGTGGGATAAATGTGTTTAAAGCACGTGGGAGTATTTTGAGGAAACTTAATGACAATGTGTCTTTTACTATAATAACTTTTTTTATTTAAACATTCACCATATCTTTTGATTATACCTTTTACATCCACCATCCAAGTAAAAGGGAGACAAATATTGAGGTAGCACATTAAAATCCCAGATACTGAGTACTGTGCTTCCAAAAACGAGCCTGGGTCTTTTGGGGGAGGCAGATGGGCCTAGAATTTTATAATAATACTAAAATACAGTAATAGTTTAATGTTCTCAAAATACATAAAATCGATCAATAACTTTCTCTTCAGGGATTTTCCTACAAGAATCTCACTAAAGAGCACAAATCAAGTTCTATATTGATGACATGCTGGTGGGTTTTTTCTTTGGAGTTTTTTGTTTTTGTTTTTATTGTGTGGGGGAGGGGGGCAGGGAACTGTTCCTTAGTATTCTTTGTTCATTTCTTACTTTTACTTTTGCAAACTCATGTTAAGTATGAGTTTAGATGCAATAACAAATGTTCCTAGTTTTAATTATTCCTAACTACATTTTATTGCCCCTTTGAAAGAAAATAGGGTTAAGTAAAAGGCAGAGAGTGATACTCTGAGAGCACGATAGTTCCTAAAGTCCAGAAAGTAGTTCTTGCAGTGTGTGGGAAGTTTGCATAATCATTAAGTTATTCTTGCAATCCACCTCTTCCTCTTCCCCAACGAGCAAGGGGTGGTGGGAGGGCCTGCCACACACACATTGCAGCTGCCCATTTGCTTCTGTTATGCAGTAACCAGCAAGGGAACAAAATGTGTATGTGTGTGTGTGTGTGTGTGTGTGCGTGTGTGTGTGTGTGTTCCTTTTATTTGAGATTGGCAGTATTTGTTTTGATCAACTGTTTTTATGTCCTATTTTGACCATTGTTCCTACTGTCCCGTAGACAGTTTCAGTTAACTCTCCAACCTGTTAGAAACTAAGCTAGTTCAAAGTTCAGTATTGCAGGATCTGCACCTGTTTTTTATTCTTGTGGCTGAAGTTAAGAGAGACCATAGCACATGGATAAGCGATAGTTTCGGTTTTGCAATGCTTTATCTGCATACAGCAGGAGACTATGTCTGAGAAAGGAAGTTTAAGACTTGTAGGTAAAAAACCGCTACCCAGATTCCAGGAAAATGCCCGTTTACTGAAGTAATGTTTTTTTTCTCCCTACAAAATGCCTGTAATCAGATTAACATTTAGGTCATACTCCAAAGACTTTTAATTAATTAGCTTTATAAAAGCAAGCTTATTCCTCATGTATCAGCTTGACAGTTTTCTTCCGAATAGAGCCACATTTTCTGGTTTTCTATGATAACTGTTCAGCCACACAGGAGATGGCTCCTTATGTAAATGAGCATTACCTGATCACGTATAGATTTCGATAACTTTTCTAAATGTGCTTGCATGTATAAATATGTGTATACACTAGTTATATATGTGCACGTGCACAAATTATAGCCTGCTGCCATGATTCCAAGTGCCAGCGTTGTGAATAATTTTCCATTTCCGTAACATTTATAAAGCATAATGACTCTGGGGTTTCACTACTTCCTCTTCTGGTAGACTATCCTTTTGTAGAGGAAAAAAATTGTGACCGGAGAAGAGAGCTGAGTAGAGAACTGAGCTCTTGGAGATGCTGGAAGCTTCACTCAACTATTTAAGCAGCTTAACAAGCAACTCTAAGACAGAGGTAAGGAGAAAGTGCTACTTACTGTTTTTTATTTTATTATGTAGATTACCATTTATAGAACAACAATTTAAATCCTGTCTGGATTACAAAATAGATTAGATAAACCTCATACCTCTCTCAAGTGAGTAGTTAATATTTTAAGTAAAAACATTTAGAGAATATACAAAGTTTCAACCTCAAATACAATCTTTTTAAAAGCTGAAGTTCTCACAGATCTCAAATTGTTTTAACTACAAACTAGAACAGTCTCTTTATATCATAATTTTGCACATAATTTAATGCTGAACAAAATTTCAGATTAATAATAAATTTTAAGAACATTTTTCTTCCTGAAGCTCCATTTTAGTCCTAACATTTATAAATTCTTCTGCATGTAGTCTTCCGTTAATTTTGCATATTGTTAGTTGGACATTATCCAGAAAAAGACATTCTTGCATTTGTTTTTACCCACTGCAAAAAATATTATATTGCATAAAATGTGAGAATGCAGTATTATTTTTCATATCATCTTATGATATTTAAATATATTAGAAAAAAGCAATTGGTAGTATAGATCGTATGGTTTTAAATCTAAATAAGAAAGTAAATCTAATTTAAGAAATGTATGTTTTTAAATAAAATTAATTTATCATTATAATGCTTAAAAATGGAGCAAGAACTAAAACAAAGTAAGGTGATGTGGATTCATAACTGAGATCCAATTCAGCAGAAACTGATCTCATTAGTGAATGCCAAAATAATCTAAATCCAGCAGAAATTCTTTTTTGATTGTGCCAATATAGAGAAATGGTTATACATACTAACTATTTAACACAATTGTTATTTATTTATTTAGCAATTTATTTATTATATAGCAATTTTAAATCTTCCTTTAAAAACCAGTTCATTTCTTTATTCTTTGGTATAAATATTACAGTGTTTATACATCTTTAAAAAGAAGAATGTAGTAAGGGAACTATTCTGTTTATATGTGGAATTTGGGATAGCTTGCTGCTAGCCACTTGTTTTGAGAAGGTGACACACATCATACATTTGTTGTGTGAGATTTGGTAAGGTGAATATCCCGATTAATGTATTTCAATGCATATGGAATTTGCTTTGTGTTTTTTTTCATTAGAATAATCTCATAGCTTCCAAGAAAAGAAAATTTGCATTGTTCTATCAAATAATGGATGGAATTTTTATTACTTTTGGTAAACAGTGCTGTCATACCGGTCCTATTACATTATCTGGCAAAATAGGTTGTTGTTTTTTTAAATGCTATTTTAATGCAAGGTACTATAACAAGAGATTATGGGGAATGGGAAAGCAGATGGTTAATGTTATAAATTCCAGAAAAGAACTGTTGACTCAAGTTTGACACCCTTAACTAGACAACATTTTTAAATTAAGATGATAGTTGTGAGAAACCCATTAAAATTGTGCATCCTCATCTTTACGTGTCACCCACTAGTTAAAGGCAACATCTTCCATCAGAACTTGATGATGTTATTCACAACCATACCACCTGCAATGCCTTCTCTTAAAAAAATATAATGGAAGTATTTTTAACCATCCAGAATGTTCCATATGAGACATTTTGATATCGTGAACTATTAAGAGCGGTGGGTGTGTTACATGTGGTATGGTATTACACTGAATAACTGATAACAACGGAGAGAAAGCAAAGCCGAGGAAATTAGTCTCCACTGCTCACCACTGTCATTCAGAGCAGCAAACAAAGGCCGAAATAGTGAAGAAAGTGCCATCTTGCTAGCAAGACAGATGTATTGATGTTGTTACGTTTGTTGAGAATCATTAGAGTTTCTAAAGAAATAGCCTAGTTATAGATTATGGAAAGTAAGTTGAGAATTTGTTCTGTCTTTGAGAAAATTGTATTTACAGAAAACAAATAGTGCCTATTTGGCTGCAGATCGTTGAGGGCTGCGTGCTCGCTGTTACTAGCACAGCAGGACGCATGGCGTGTCCTTTTTATTTCCCATACTGTTGGGGAAAAAAGCATTTAGAGCCTGCCTTCAAATCCATATTTTTAAAGTGAAATTAGATATAATATTGTAAATAATTTATTGCTGGAAAACATAAATTTTGACGTTGGAACTATAGACAAATAGTTTACTGTGTTTCATTGAGCTTGCCTTCCTTAATACAACATGGTTGACGGTGACGTGTGGGTAGTCTTGCTGGGAGTCTGTCCAGCTACTGATATCCAGGACTGAGCTCCCAGCACTGAGGTGTCTCCCTCCTTTACAATACGAACCCCTCAAAGCTGCTCACCTGTTGCAAAGAACAACCTCGTATGGAAGGCTCTGCTCTGTCCCATCCCGGCAAACATATGACCTTTCAAATCATGATTTCACTTTGAAACAATGATGCTATTTGTTTTTTATATAAATGACTAAACTTCCAAAAGAACTTTTGAGACAGTGAAACATTTGTTAGTTTCTTTGGTTGGTTTTCCCTTCTTTCGGCCATATTCTTATTTACAAAAATAAAGACAATCCAGTTTGTTGCCTGAAAGGAAGATTATGGCTTGGGTGCAGACTAAGAGGGGTAGAATTCAGAAACAAAAATCCTCCAGATCTAGATAATAGAGGTCTTCCTGCCTTTAAAAGCAAAGTTGTGTCCACTTACATTCATTGAACTATTTATTTTTAATGGGTGTGACTTCCAAATAAGTGCCATACGGGGTATATTCATATTTGTGATATTAATACAAATGAGTTAAATAAGTGGAAAAATTGTTTTTACAAAAATATGCATTTGCTCTGTAAGAAAGAATATGTATTTTATTTCCAGATAAGAAATAATTTCTGCCAATATAAAGGATAAATGCAAGTACTTTCACATTTCTGCATATTTCCAATTAAAAGACACATTAAATACAATCTAGTTTATACATCTGTGTTTAGAAAAGAAAAATAGTTTTTTTTTTAAATCTTTAAAATGTAAATTGTTTGCTGTTGGAACATTGTTGTTATACTTCCAACACTTACACCTCATTGATATTTTTTATTATTTCACAAGGACTGACTCTGGGCACATAGAATTGCTGTTTTCCAAATTCCTTCCAGCTTTATATTTTCATCATTTATCCATGTACAGGAACTAGGTTTTCAATATTCATAATTATTGAGGAAAATACTAAGTTTATATTCTTCAATCCATATTTAAAGTAAAATGGCATTAAAACCATTCATTACTATTGAAACCACGGGAAGTAGATCAGAAATTAAGTTAGACTACTTCATTGCTCCTTGAACTAGTATAAAATGTCACACCTTATTGTTATCCTGCTTTATAGATATTTAATCATTAACTTTTAGTTTTTTATATATGTACTGGTTATCATATTCCCAAAATTCTTACTTGGCGACAATATATATAGTAATATGATCTTAAAAATAATCACCAGTTTATTCTCATTCTGAAAAACAATAAAATTAATATAGTTTTTCTTTGAGTATACCTTAGTTCATTTTATTTACACTTTCCATAAGAAAAGAAATTTAATTGGATGCTTTTATTCTTTTTCTGTGTTGGTAAGGAGATCTGAATTAGAAGACAGACAAAAAAATTCTCCATGCAATTAGGCTGTTTTCTGAGTAAAATTAATTCATATATCTGATGGCAATGGACTTTTTTAAAGTGATCACTGGCAACATTTATTATACTTAATTTACTTAAAATAATTTTTTTATTTAGAAATAATGTCAAGCTAAAAATGTTGTAAAGTTTAAAAAGTACAATGAACTCCCATTTACCCATGCCAAAATTTGCTTAATCTTAATTTTTATTAATTTCTTTATATCTTTCTATCTCCATAATTTTTTTTTTCTGAACCACTTGAGGGTTGGTTATAAACAACGTGGCCCCTTACTTCAGTATGTTGTCACTAAAAATTGAGGTCACCTTTTACATAGGGGTTACATACAATTATCTACTTCATCAATTTATATGAATACGATATTTTTATCTAATGTTTCTATATTCCAATTTTGCTATTTATCTAATAATACATACCCTTGATAATATTTTCTTTTCCAGAAAAGCCCAGTCTACAGTCAAGTATCACATTAGTTGTAACGTCTCTTTAGCCTCTGTTAAGCTGGAACCTTTCCACAAAATTCCTTTATCTTTTATGAAATTGAAAAATATAAAGAGTACATGCAGTCTATTCACCAACTCCTTTTTCTTTTGTTCTTTTTAACAGAACATTCCTCATTTTGCATTTGTCTGACATTTCCTTGTGATTAGATTGTGGTTATGCATTTTCTGCTGGAATACTGCAGAGGTGATGTTTGCTCTCATGCTGTCGTATCTCGAGCTTCATGATGCTCGTCTGTCCCACATTGGTGATGTTAATTTTGGTCACCTAGTTAAGATGTTGCCCGATTTCTCCATTTTATAATGATAGCTCCTCGTGAGAAATTTCCCCTAGGGTTTAGTATTAATTGATGTTCTTATCTGATGCAATCTTTACTACAATGGTTACAAAATGGTGCTATTCTAACTCCAGCACTCCCTGCACATTTGCGTTAGTTTTTTGCATTCTACTGTAAGCAAATAAGTTCCTGCTCGCCCACTTATTTAATTATTAATGTGCATATCTATCTGTTACTAGTATGCACTCATGAATTTCTTTCTTTTCAGTGGTTTATAACTCATTAATGCCTTAATTATTTTGGTGCTCCAAGTGCTGCCCTTTCTACTGGCTTCTATGTCTTCATGGCCAGCCCCCATATGTGGCATAAAAAGATGCTCCAGGCTAATGTGGTACCTATTCTGTCCCACCCCCCGGAACCAGTCATTTCTCATTCCTTTTAGTGGGGCATGATGTTAGAGGTCAGGGTCTGGGTGTCAGGTGTGCTCACTGCCATGCAGTATTTTTGCTTCTTGAGGTATTTTTTTGGTAAGTTAAATGTGCATATATCATCAAATCTACAGAAAAAAAGTAATTAAATAAGGAAAGAAATCACCATGAATTTGTGTAGTCCATCAGCACAGGAAAAACTTCTTACTCTTTTATGTCAGTGATTCTAGAATGTTCCTGCTTCCAGCATTCCTCCAGATCTACGCCAGTACTCATGACTCTGAATACATGTTAATATTTGCGGTAGCAAGAGAAAGTGGGTCCATGGCAAAAGATTTATTTTCAATTTCCATTCTGTCACTTAGTAACTGTGGATGTTGGGTAAGTTACTTCTCTTTTTCCTCCAGATATCTAGTCTCATCACTTTAATTAAAAAAAAAAATCCATATCTCCTTAACTTTCTGCCAACTTCCGGACTTATGCCTCAAAGTGGTTACTCAGCTCCTTAGGTACGTCCAGGTCAACGTGCTCGCAGTAAAACTCGTCATTGCCTGACCTTCTCTGCTCCATCCCCACTGGGTTTTGGTCAATAACCGGCGCCATCTTCCACCCAGTTATCTAGTTCAAAAGCATCATTGACTTCTTTTTTTCCCTCACCTCCATCTTCCTTATCAGTAAGTTTGTCAATATATTTTTATAAAATATATCCCAAGGGTGACCAGGGTCACCCCTTCTGCCCTCTTGAGCACAGTGTAAGGCACAGTCATCTCTATTCTACACATCTCTGTTCTATTGGTAGCCTCCTCAGAATTTTTTCTTTTTCTACTTCTACATGCCTGCCTGCGTGACCTTTGAAAATGTAAATCAAACACATGACTCCCATCTAAAATTTTTCAATGGTTTCCCATTTTAATAGGGATAAAATCCAAACTCCTCATCACAGCTTCCATGTCTTGGCCTCCACCTACATCCCCTCCCTCATACCCTATCTCCCATCCCTTCCTTCAGCCTGCTCTTGCTCCACTCCCCAGTTTGCCCCTGGTATCCTCACCTCATTCCTGGCACAGGGAGTTTGCACATACTCTTCCCTCTCTTTCCCAGGCATGCTCTCTCCATGCATCTTACTGTGGCCCAACCTTTCTTTGTTCAGATCTCTGCTCCAATGTTTCTCCAAAGGGATGTCTTCCATGACCAAACATAGTTTATTGTGGTATCCCTAACCTAGTCACTCTCTATGCTTTTACCCCATTTTAATTGTTTGATACCACTTAATACTACATAAAATTTTCATCTGTATTTCTTTATTCAGTATGTTACTGCCTGTTTTTCTCACTAGAACATTAAGTTCCACGAGGGCAGAGATTTGGTCTGTTTAGTTCATGCCACATCCTCAGTACCTAGAACAATGCATGGACCGTAGTAGATACTAAAGTAAATGATGATTAAGTAAAAGGCCTCAACATTTCTGAGCTTCAAGTACACTAAAATAGGCACAATAAAAATAACAGCTGTCTCCCAAGGTTGTCTGCAGGAGGCCATGGTGCTCTAAACTACCGTGCAATTGTCAGGTGGAGATGCTTCCGGTAACACTGAGTGAAAGGAACTGAAACAAAAACACGGCCCCGGGAGACAACAAGTAGACCAAGAAGTTCTCTTTTTCTCTGTGTTGGCTCTTTTCTACTGAGCTAAAAAGAGAGGCGTTTACAGTGGCTGTCACTAATCTCTTAGAATCCTGAGAGGCCATCACTCTGCATTGCTGCCTTTGCACTTGTTCTGCCCCTGGCCCCCCACCCCACGCAAACACGTGCCCATCCTTCTTTGCCAGTTAGGGTTCATTGCTTTCTTTAAGCCAGATGGAAGAGCAATCTTCTTTCAGAATCCTTTTGTGATTAACCATCTGCCTGTGCTGGCCTCATGGCTACGCATATAGTTCACATACTGTTTTGCAATTATTTCCTGCTTCTATTTTTGGTCTGGAAGTGGATTATAAAGCTACTCTAGGGAAACTGTTTCTTTTGTGCCAACATACCAAGTTTAAGGTTAACAATACATGATTTGGTTCTTGAGAATATTAGGCCCTGAAGAATAAAGGTAATCATGATGATGATAATAATAACAATGTTAATAATAATAACTTTACTATTACATTTTTAAGCATCACTGTTCAGTACCATTGCATTTTCTTTTTTAGTACTAGTTTTTAAATGATAGTACCATTTAAAAATATTGTATGTCAGGTGTTTCACATGATCAACTAATTTAATAGTATCACCAACCCTGTGGAATAAGGATTATTACTCCTACTTTACAGATTTAAGAAAAAAATGAGGTTCAGCAAGAGAAAGATAACTTGATTTGGTTACAATATTGATACTGGTGTACCCTTCTCTAAGCTGGATCTTTCTTTTTTTTTTTAAATTTGTTGGGGTGACATTGGTTAGTAAAATTATATAGGTTTCAGGTGTACAATTCTGTAATACATCATCTATATATTGCATTGTGGGCTTATCATCCAGAGTCAGTCCTCCTTCCATCACCAAGTATTTGACCCACCCCCACCATCCCCTTCCCCCCTCGCCTTCTAGTAACCACTAAACTATTGTCTGTGTCCATGAGTGACTGTTTCTTTGTTCGTTTGGCTTGTTCATTTATTGCTTTCAGTTTTATAATCCACATACGAGTAAAGTCATATGGTTCTTGACCTTTTCTGTCTGATTTATTTCACTTGAGATGGATACTCTCAAGATCCATCCATGTTGTCACAAATAGCAGTATTTCATCTTTTCTTATGACTAAGTAATATTCTGTTGTCTATGTGCCACATCTTCTTTATCCAGTCATTTATCGAAGGACATTTTGGTTGTTTCCATGTCTTGGCCACTGTGAATAGTGCAGCAGTGAACACAGGGGTACACATTGTATCATGTTATCCTACGGCCTCTACTTCATATTTATTGAGAAGCAAGGTAGGCAAAGCTGTAGTTTAGATCCAATTAAGACTCTTGATTATTTAGTGCAGCTCCTGCCTCAGAAATCTTATACTCTAGTAGGGAAAGTATTAAAAGAAGTAGATTTTTAGCCACGGTATGAAAAATATAAGGTGTCACCTAAGACGTCAAAATAATTGAGGGCTGTGCTTCCAGGTGCCGTGATGGCAAAGGCGAGGCCACTTTTGAGCTAAACTATCACATTTTTCACTGGGTGGGGCAGAGTTGGGATAGTAAGTTTTCAGAAAAATTTTAAAGAACTAAAAAGTATTTTAATATTACATGAACTTAATAGGGAGCCATTTTTTACTTTTTCTATCCTATGATTCTACCAGAGGTTGTATTTGGTGACTCTCACTTTGCGGTTCTTCTCAGGAAGTAGGTTGTATGAGGAGAGGATTTAAATGCTGTGAGAAGCTTGTTTTCATTTCTTTTTTTTTTTTTTTTTTTTTGGTTTTTAATTCATTTTTATTGTTAGACTTATTGGGGTGACATCTGTTAGCAAGGATTACATAGGTTTCAGGCATACAATTCTACAGTGCATTGTCAACTTGTTGTATAATAAGGTCACCACCTAATGTGACTTCTCTTTCCATCACCTTATATTTCGAAGTGTGTTTGTTTATGTATTTACATGTCAAGCCTCATGTATTTACATATCAAGCCTTATGCATTGCACCCTGACCTAGATGCTAGGAAACAGTCATGGACAAGACCAAGTTTCCATCCTCAAGGAGCTGAGTGTCAGTTTAATGAGTGAACCAGTAAACCAGTGAAACTTTAAAGAAGGAAATTTCAGATGATAATAGCAGCAGGAAGAAAATTCAGCAAAGTGAAAGGGTAGAGAGACAGAGGAGGGAAAGTATGGAGGGGTACAGATGAGTTATGTGTTATTTAAGTGATGCATTTTGTCCCATCATGTAAATATGTGGGTATGATGTCTCACCCACCATATTATCAGATTATTGCAAAGTGTGAGATGGTGTATGAGTTGTAAGTGCTTGTGTATGAGAGAATAAATGCATAAATATCTGCAATGTGTAAATATTAGGGAACATTCCTGAAATGTGAAGCCACTCTCTGACCTGCTGCTTCCCATAGGTGTGCAGATACCCCAAGCAGCATGCCCATTGAAAACATGAGAGTAGCTGGTGTTCTGCCCTAAGAGTAGTGCCATTTGTTGCCAAAACCAGGTTCAGGATGGGAGCACGTGGCCTTGGGATGTGACTCTATTTGGTTAACGTGGGGGTGATGATCACCTCCAGAACTGAATGCTGAAGATGCTTCTCCAGAGCCAGTCGGCCTCTCCTCCTGCCTTATTTGGCTTTGTCCCTCTGGTTAGTGACCCTCTTTTTGGAAAAAGACTCTCTTTCTAAGTGTACATGTTCCTCTTTCTATGGGTGAGGTCATCATTCCTATGTTTGTGACTAAATAGTACTTAGCAACACATAATTATTCTTTTCTCTCTTAGAGTTCTGAGTGTGTTTGTTCTTTCTTTTTCATTTTTATTTTTTGTTTTTGAGATCTCTTTCCATCACCTTATATTTACTTTGAGTGTGTTTGTTCTGATGAAGTTGAGAGATAAATTTTTCAGGGAAATAAAAATAAAAGCTGAAAATAAGAAACCTGGGCTGGAAGGACCTCTTGAGTTGTGCTACTTAAAAGAAGCAAATGACAAACAGTTATGACTGGGTTTTAAAAAAAATAACTCACATATACCTCCAAAGGAGGAAGTTCCCATGCAACTGTACAACCATAACACCTACTCGTCTTTAAAGTGGTAGATAGGTGTCTTTTGCTTGGCTCGGCTTGGCCTTCTCATGTGTTTCCTTGTCAAGCGAGTGGAAACAGTCGGACAAAGGAAAGCTGTACACTGGCCGATTAAGAACGATATTTCTAGAGTGCCTGTTTATCATTCCAGTGAACACTGTGGACCCCTTTTAATTACGTCCTACCTGAGTATTTAAAAAACTGTAAGAGGATCTGCTTCTTATCTTGTAAAGAGCAATTGTAAGTTTCTTAAACAGCTGAAATTTAATTTTAATTCTCATATTTTGAAGACATCCAAACTTCAATGTTTATTTTTTAAATATTCTAGCTTTTTAAATCCATAATTAGTATCTATTGTTATAATAGAATTAGCTATCTTTTATCAAAGGCCTGTCCTATGTTAAGTGAATTTTCATGATGTCATTCATCATCACAGTTGTAAGAGATAAACATTTTAACTTCACTGAGACTTAAAAAAGATTGTCCATAATCTTATGCCTAATAATAGACCCCAAAGACTGTCTTTCTCTCACAAGAGCTAAGGACATGGGCAAAACAACAGCATTTGAAATAATCCACCCTTGTTTCTTCTAAAACGTATGGTGCCTACACAGGCCATTGCACCACCTTGGTGGGGGGAGGTGGGTATGCCCTATCGCCAAGAGCAGCCAACAACATGGGCAGAAGGGCAAGGTTGCCGCAGCCATGACGCTCACCAACGGAAGCTGGCCCATGAGTCAGATTTAGCATGTGTATACCTGTTGCCAATAACTCCCAAGTACACAATGTGTTTCCCTTTAAGTCATCTGGTAATTTAGTCATAAATGAAATGGATTTACTACCATTGGCTGCTTCTCCCGTTACGGGGAGGGAAGTATCCAAAGTTGTATCCAGTATCACCCATGTGCTTGTTACCTTTTCCTAATCATTAATGTGGCCATCTCATATAAATTAGATATTTGGTGTCAAAGGTACTCTTTCCCACAAGTTCAAGCCTAATCTAACAAGGTTAACACCTCTCGGGGTCCATGTAGAGTCCTCAGTATTCAGGAAGACAGATGATTTACAGCTTCTTCTGAGACAGGCCTATGAGAACTGTGTAAGAATAAACAGACCTCAAAGTCTTCCTGAGGTGGAAAAAGTATTCTGGCTAAGTCTGTAATTTAGACTATCTTGAGAGAAGAATGAATTCATGCAAAGAGAAACTCAGAGTGGCCAGCCTCTTTTGTGCAGTTAACTTTTCCTTTATTTAATTGTGGAGACTAAATGACGGGTAGGAAAGCACTTTTGCAGGATCGTGGGAGTCTTGAAGCTGTACCAGGAAGTTACAATGTGCATGGGAGGAAGCACGTACGTGGGCAGGAGTTACAAACAACTGCTCCACGGCTGGCCTGGAGTGATCAGGCGTAAACATGTTTACCATGGCACCTGAACACAATGAATACACTCCTATGAAAGGCTCTTAAGATGGTATTTAAAATAAGCACATATTCCCTTAAATATCCAGGAACAAAGATTTTTAGAAAGAGCTTTTTTAACTTTGACAAAACAAAAGACAATGCAATTGGATTTTCATCTGTTAATTCAAAAGCTGAGGTGCTATGTACTCTTTGAAAGTATGAAAGAGAAGCTGGCTTTGTAGTTGTCACAGCTTTAAAAGATTAAACCCAGGGAATGAATGGAAGTAAACACACACAACAAAAACAACAATAACAACAACAAAAACCAACACAGCCCTGTAGTAGTAATGATCAGTCACAGATTACTTCAAACTTTGCCCTCAGAGGCTGTGTGATGGACACCTTGCACCTTAAGAGAAATGATGCCACTATTTCATGCCAGCAGTAATAGAATTCTGCCTTACACATGAAGAGATCAGGCAGGATAAATGTGTGGTGTAAATACTGTGATGGATTTCACATAGCTATAAAAAAATACACATAACAAAAAGAGACCATAAAAATAATGGTAATTTTCTGTCTTTTGAGTTCAGATTCATCGGTTGACACCCTCCTTCTTCTATTTCTCTATACTTTGCACATTTATATTATTTAATTGACTATAATTATTTACTGTTTCATATCTATTGTCTCTGCTGGGTGCTAAGCTCCAGAAGGCTTGAGGTCTAGTTTTGCTCACCCTATATCAGCTTGTAGGACAAGCCAGAACTGAGCCAGGTGCTCACAGAACTGGATAGGAAAGTTGACAGCAGAAAGATGCAGTAGTGACTGGTGACCTAGGACCAGAAACATTTGAAAAGGGAAAAGAATGTTCCACATTGTCTAAAAATATATTAATTACTAAGAAGACTAGATGGGATCAGGTCCTGTCAGCAGTTACTCATTGCTATGGCAGAAAAATGGGCATTCAGGCCGATCCAGGTGTGGCCAGGAGGGTCATTGGACTGATGGCACATTCACAAAGACTGTAAATGAACACTTCTAACATTACCTGCAAATGAAATACAAATGAGAAATGTCCTATTAATTTATTTGTATTTATTATTTAACTATATTAACTTGTTGAATGACTTTATAAAGTATATTAGAATTTGCAAAAAAAAATTATCTCCAAAAAGTCATAGATACAACATATACAGAGGATGCCAAAAAATGTATACACATTTTAAGAAAGGAAATAACTATTAAAATTGTAATACTCAATAAATACTGATAACAAAAGATTAATACAAGTTACATTTGACTTCTGTAAGGACAAGAGGTGCTCAAAGTGGTCACCATCAGCATCCAGACACTTCTGATTATGGCGAACTACTGCTTGAACAATTTTAACCGAAGTGTTAACTTGTATCACTGCGCATGCCGTTTCAATTTCTGCTTGAAGTACCTCCAGTGTAGCCAGTTTTCGACGTTGTATCACATCCTTTAAGGTCCCCATAGGTAGAAGTCAAGGGGTATTAAGTTAGGAGAACGTGGGGGAAACTCAAACAACATTCTCGAATTTCAAATATCACTTCAAAATGGTCTTGCACTCCTCAAATGACAACTGTGCTTCCGTCATTCTTTTTACTGTCCTGCCTGTCACATGGTGATGCTAGCTAGCATTCGTTTGATCAATGTCATCTTTTGAGTGAACGTCATCTACACATTGCTACCCTAATTCAATTCAACTTCAAAAAGCAATACAAAGATAACATCTCTTTAAATGTGTGTCCATTTTTTGGGCACCTCCAGTATATACATATATATTCTACAGCATGAATATACCTATGGTCTGACATAAATAAATCCAGAAGAAAGTGGCCCAGGACACTCCTGACTCCCAGAGGCCCTGATGTCCTTCTCAAGGGGCACTCTTGATCACAATTTTTTTGGAAGAGAGAGGGTGGGTAAAGAATTTTAAGCAAACAGCAACCTGAACATTATAGAGTAAGTAGGATTATCCCCTGTGTGGGCTTGAGACTATCCTCTGTCTGTTTTGGTTTTAAGCCTGCAGGTCACTGATGCTGACCCGCTATAAAATGAAACACACTTGGGTTGCCTAAGAAGCAACATGTCCAACCAGGTGCATGACAAAGGTGCACCAACATCTTAGCTCCCTAAACCTAAGTGTGTTTGAAACAGAGTTTCCTGCAGAGAATGCTATTGTGTTGAGCTAAATAAACTTTACTTGTCAAAGAGGGAAAATGGAGCAGATCAATGGACTGCCAATGACTGGGTAATTTTGTTTGTTAAGCCCTAGCTCAGGGGAATTTAAGAACCCTTGGCTGCACACTGAAATCATCGGAGGCACTTAAAAATATATACGTATATATGTGCTTGGGTATACACACACACACACACACACACACACACACACACACACGGCTGTCCAGAAAGTATCCAGCCATGTGATATGAAAAATAGGGGCATTTGTGGCTGGATTTTTTCCAGACAGCATATGCACAAGGTCTGGCAGAAGTAACACCGGACTTCCGTTATCATTTTATTACAAAATCATCACCGTACATGCTTACAATTTTGTAATAAAAGATTTAGTATAGATTACCAGCTCATAAAAAAGAGGCATTATTTGTGTAACCATAAACATGTATGGTTATGATTTTGTAATAAAATCATAACTCAAGTCTGGGCATTACTTCTGCCAGAACCTGTGTGTGTGTGTGTGTGTGTGTGTGTGTGTGTGTGTGTGTACATATATATACAATGCTTCGGTCCCAATTACAGTTGGATAAAATTGATTCAAAATGTAGCCAGTCAGCAACTCCTGTCCTAGTTTCACTCTCCTCATTTCTAGGATGGGCTCTTAATTACCAACTCATACGCCTCTGGTGTAATTAGAGTCCCTAACATTTCTGAACTCACCAGTTTCCCTTCCTTCTTTATTGCGGGGATGGGGTGGTGAATAGAAGGGAAGGAAGTGGAGGTGGGGAATCTGGAGAGGTGAGGAGGGATCCTTCCACAGAGCCCTTCAAGTTGTGCTAATTAGCAGTTCATTAGGGTTCACAAACTATCCTTTGTCAAAGCAAACACTTTCGAAGGATTAAGGCTCATTCTCACCTTAGTGTGAAGGACTTTAATCGGATAATCTCCTATCACCTAGTTGAAGATTTGTTTTTGACCGCCTGGGGAAGCAAGGAGGGAGTTGTAAGGCCAGCCCCAGACTCCCTGAGGGCAGAGCCTGCGAGCTGGACTTGACACTTCGGAGGCCAATGGCAGCATGAAAAATAAGAAAAACAAACTTTCTCCTCATGTTGTTAGGGCAACGATTTGAAGTGCTCACGTGATCAAGTTGCTCATTGGTCTAATGGCCCGTCATGACATTTCTGTGTCTTTCTGCCACAAAGCACTTGACATGTGCCAGGTAATTTTACCATTCGCCAGCTGCTTGGGGGGCTGTGAGGAACCAGGCCGGCCGCCCTGTCCCCCTTGCCATCTGCGTGGCACATGGGAGCACTCAGAGTTTGTTGAATTGTTTCATTTGCTCTACTGCTTTCCAAATGTGTGTGTGGGGTTTTCCTTCCTCCACGGACCTTTCCCCACCAACCAGAGTAGATGGCGAACACCTTGAAGGAGCCCGAGTGACTTCTGTATCCCCGGTGCTGAACACAACTCTTGGCATATAGTGAGTACTCCATAAATATTTACGAACTGAATTAAGGAGCGAGAGCCAGCATAGGACGCCTCTGAGAATGTATGAGAATTAATTTCGACTGTCCTGCTCCATTGCCATATTGTTGGCAAGGAAAGAGGGGAGAAGAGAAAAAGATGTGTATGTCATGCTCCCACCATTTATTAATGTGACAAAAGTTGTTCTCATTCAAAAGTCCCTTCAGGACATTGCTTGAAACATGATCTGAAGGTTATTTTGGAAAACGGACAGGTAAGAGAGAAGAAGAGGGAGAGAAGATGCAGAGAGAGAGAGAGAGAGAGAGAGAGAGAGGGAGAACCCACGCAATGGAATGAAAAGAGACAGGGACGAGGAAGATCACGGAGGCCGAAAGAAAGGAATTTCAGAAATGAAACCAGTAGATAGATACAGAAGACATTTGTGGTGGGGGGGATCAACCTTGCTGTGAGTATTTGCAAAACAATTGTTTGCACTGAGGAACAAGTAAGGCAATGGCCATAGTTTTCAGTTGCTTTTATTCTACATGGAGCAGAGTTAATGTGTAGAAAAGTTTGGTGTCTAGCACATAAAATAGTTCCACTATTTGCCATATGGTCATATCTATACTTAAGACCTACTAGATACTATTTTTAAAAGATTACAAAGAGATTAGGGGCTAAGACATAATACATAGTTTTACGACATGGTAGGATGTGTTTCCCAATATTACATGTAATTATATATTATAAGCACGCATAGGTAATATGTCCATTTTGACCTTCTGGCTGCCTGTTTCATATTTATTTTTGTAACTGTTTTTGTTTATTAAAAGACCGCTATTGTATATTTCTTTTTCTTAGTGACAGTCCATATTAAAAGACATTTGTATATCCTAGGGGGAGTGTTTAGAAATACATTACACATTACACACATGAATTCAGGGTCTGGGATTACAGGCTGTGACACGCTGCACTGTGGGCCAGAAGGCTCGCCCCTTTACTAGCTGTGAGGTTTTGGTCAAGGGTCAATTCTCCAGTCTGCATCACCTCACGTGATTAATGAGAATGATAGTGAATGATATGAGGAATGTCATTCGTTTTACAAAGCTATACTATGGGATTACATGGGAAACAATTACAGCCTACAAAGTTGCATATATAGTAGAATATCAACTGTAAAAAATGTGTTGAGAAATGTGTGGAAGGAAATAAACTGTAACATTACCAGTAACTATCACTGGGAATTGAAATCACTGCTGATTTTTATAAACATATTCTGTCTTCAAGAATTCTGAATTTTCTGTACTGTGTAGACTTTAAGGAAAAACTAAAATTTACACACATATGCTACATATTTCATGTCATTCACGACATGGAGGTGATCATCTTCTGGCTCTTCTCAGCTCTGAGACGTGAGATTCTAATGTTTACTTTACTGTATCTCAACGCTAAGGGTCTTCAGCCAAATCCCTTTCCTCTCCCAGGCCTTCAGCTATTTTCTGCCCCTTGCCCTCTGACCAGGGCCCACTTGGGGAGCAGTCCCTGTATTGGGTTCTGAGATTAGACCACTAGCCTCCACACAGCAGTCAAAAGTAATCTAGTTGTGTCTGTGGAAAGCAAATCTGGACCCCGTGCCACCCCCCACCTCTGCCCTCACCTCCACTACAGCCAAACACATCCACAGTCTCCACTGACCAAGTCTCCTGATGGTCGTTTTCCATGTTGAATGTGGTTGATTAAGATTCACAGTTTCTCTCACTTGACTGCAAGCTCCCTGAAGGGAGGCACCCTGTTAGTTCTGCACCACTGGAGTTCCAGCTCCAGGATGTCAGGCTCTAGACCTGCGGTTTTCATGCTCTGCATGGCCTGTCGTCACCTCAGGTCTTGACCATCTAGTTCAACCACAACCTCTCTTCCTCATCCCCTTACCCTGCTGTGTGTGTGTGTGTGTGTGTGTGTGTGTGTGTCTTCATAGCACGTTTCTCCATCTGAAACTGCCTCCTATGTGTATCTTTTTCTTTTTCTTTGTATGTATTCTTTCTGTGTTTAGTGCGTGTCCGCCCTCGGCAGACTATAATCTCCTCTGGGGAAAGGACCGGGCCGGGCTCCTTTCTGTAACCGCATGGACAGGACTTACCGCCATGGGCGTTGTGGGCAAAGTGTTTTCAGTACAGAAACAAGGTGGGAAGGGTGGAAAACTGGAACGAATAAATAAGAAAAAACTAGGAAAGACAGAAGAAATAGAGGAAGACACGCTGCTAGAAATCGAAGGTGGCTTGCCTTCAGGTTAAACTTGGAGAATCATCATGTCTATATTAGAGTTTTTGTAGCCACAGTGTCTTTATGGAAAACAATGAAAATAAATGGCTTGAGAGAGTCAGAAGACATTAATGCCCGTTCTGCTGTGTCACGGTGCCAATTTACTTATACAATGAATGTTCTCCCATCTAACAAGGGAACAGAGTTAGATGGTCTCCAATGTTCCATTCCCTACTAACATTCTGTGGTTCTAAACTTTTAATTCTGAAATGTATATGCTTTCTATTTCTCTATTGCCAGGTGCCAGAATAATTACATTGAAGATTTAGATTCAACTTTTAGGTAAAATAACTTAGTTGAGAAATGCATAATCAAATTAATATTTTAACTCAGTTTTAATCTTTATAAACACTTTAAGACAAATACATCAATTTTGTATATTTTCACAGTTATGCGATTTATACAATGACATATAGATTATATATATGTGTGTTGTGTTGCATAACAGACTATTAATATCTAGACAATCTGTTGTGTTACATAATGTATAGATGCTCCTTGACTTAAGATGGGATTACAGCCTGATAAACCCATCATTAAGTTGAAAATATCTTAAGTTGAAAATGCATTGAGTACACGTAACCTACCAAACATCAGAGCTTAACCGAGCCTACCTTAACCATGCTCAGAACGCTTACATTAGCCTGCAGTTGGGCAAACTCATCTTGGTGCTGCTGCCCAGTCTCACAAGAGAGTGCTGTACCACATATCACTAGCCTGGAAAAAGGCCAAAGTCTGAAGTGTGGTTTCTACGGAACATGTATCACTTTCTCATCCTGGCAAAGTTGAAAAATCCTAAGTCAAACCCTCATAAGTCAGGGACTGTCCTTACTACACACACACACACACACACACACACACACACTGTATAACAGAATATATATCACACAGAGTTAAATACTAGGTATAATTTTAAAAACTTACTTTGGTATGTGAATATATATAAAGGTCCTTGCAGGCAAACTAAATTCATGTAATTCTATCAAGTATATTTATTCAGATACCTGAAAAAGCCTGAATCTGGGCTAAGAAGAGTTCCCCTCCTCCCCTGCGGTGAAATTTAATGGAGATACATTTATTACATCTCCTTAAAATTCTCCATACAGGCGTGTTTCCAACATTGCCTCCGAGCAGCTTCTTCGCTTAACCATCTATATTTAAACATGGACCGGAAAGCAAGCGCCCCGAATTTGGGTCTCAGTGTTGACACTATCTTGCAATAGATTGTTTTTAACCTGGTATAATAAAAACAGCATTTCTAGTTCAGTGTTTTAAGAACTTCTCATATTTTGATTTTTGAAAAATGTACTTCCTTGCAATATTTTCATTTAGATGATTTTCCTTTTTTTTTTAAACTAGAAAAGGTAAATTGTATTTGGCAGTGAGAGCTTAGGGAGCTATAAATAGGGCATGTAGGACAAGAAAGACACTCACAATTCACACCCACCTTCACACACTTAATGACTCCCATACGAGTGGAAAATATAAACACCAGCATTTTCTTTTATCTGTATTATTGGTAAACCAGGTAGTTGATATCATCTCTAAAAGCCGTATTCCTTAACTGTATTTCTATTGGGATTAATTGTTATAATTAAGACTTGAATGGTCTAAAATATTTCAGGAACCCACAGTGAACATTCTTTCCTTTATCTGAAAATATAGCTCTACTTCATCTGAAATCGTTGTCTATAATTTTCCTGTCCACTCATAAATGACCTTCTTTTCTACTTGGGGATATACTCACTCAGGAACCTGTGGACTCTAAGTACACTTCAGAGGAGAAGTAAGAGAAACAATAATTCTCTCCTGGCACTGAGAGACTATCAATGGGTATTCTGAATGAGCAACTATTTACTTTTTATTACTATAATGATTTTTAAAATAATTTCCACAATTTGAAATGTGGTTAGAAAGCCACTGGTCATAGCAAGCTGGCAGCATGCTTTAAATTTTTAACATATAATCTCATGTTTTCCACAGTGCTTCAAAATTTAAAATGTTACTAGTCATGCTATGATGTCATAAATGCTAATAAATTAAGCTAAACCAGTGGCAATGACGTTTTATATCAGTTTAACTCGTTTTTGAGTCCCAGGTTGATCGCTGTTTTATGTAAGTGTTCTTAGCCACCCCTTTTTCCTTTATCTAAAGCAAAATAACATTTTCCTCTTCTTTGTTATTTACTGGGATGTTTGTTGTACTGCTTCTAACAGTCAAGGGTCTTTTTTGTATTTCTTTGTAATTTGTTCAGTGGAGCAGAAGCTTTGTCTCAGTTTCAATTTCTCTTTTGTTCTCAGAACGTCGCCCCCACTCCAGTGCTGAAGTGGACAAATCATTTCCCCCTTTTGCACCATACACAGGTTCAAAGTCCTGTTTTCCACTATGTTGCTCCAAAGAGCAAATTTTCTAACCCACAAGAAGAAAGAACACCAGGGCTCTGAGTTGGAAGTCTGCAGAGGTCTGAAAACAATTGAAAATGATTTCCTGCCACAGGCATTAGCCCTTAGCTGTTAGTTCATTGGACATTCTGGGGAGAGGTGCACGGAAACCCGCAAGGGAACCAACCCGCCAACAGATGCACAGTGGCCCAGCTCTGAAGTCAGGGGTTGTCATGGACAACGGGAGGCAAACGAAAGAAATTAAAAGGCAAGTAGCAAACAATTCAGTAGGCTCAACCAGAGATTTGGGAGTCTCCCAGGGCTCCTCCCTTCCTCATTCCCAGCGTGAGTCACTTTTCCAGTCTGTCCACACCCATCCACCCTTCTTCCATCAGCCGCCATCCCACACTCCCATTCACCCTCAAACTGCTGCCAAAGGATCTTTCTCAAACACAAGTGCAACCAAACTCCACATACCTCCTTGCTATGTAAACCCTTCCATCGTAACAGTTCGTCCCAGCTTTCAGAGTAAAGTCAATACAGACCAACTTTTAGTGGGTCTCCTACCTCTCTCCTCTTCTCCCCTCACGTCTAACAGACAGCCTGGCAGGTCTGTTGTGTTTGCCATGCTCTTTTTTCCCACTTGACCTGGACATAACTCCCTTTCCACACCTTTCACGTCCCCGTTAAAATAATTCCTCGAGAAATCCTTCCCCGAGTCTCCTCAGGGCACGCTTTGGGCTTTTCCATCACCAGCCTAACATTTATGCCTCAGGGAGAATTATTCGGTTTATTACTTCCCTAGTCCAGAGGTATCATCCTGGAGGGTAGGGACCCTTATCTGCTCTTGCATCTCTGGCACAGCAGGCACTCGTAGTTGCTGAAATGGATGCTGAATTACAAGAAAGTCCTCACAGCTACTAATTGGCACATGCAGAATGTCCATCCATGTTATCTGAGAAAGGGTCAGTGTCCTTTTAATTTGCTTCAACTGTGGGTGCATGGGGATAATTTTTAATGATTACCCCCTGAGAAGTGGTGCCATTTAATTTACTTGTTCTGGAAGGGAGCAGTGCTCAATATTAACTCAGTGTTTTGTGGATCTAGCCAAGGGTCAAGAGCTGGAGCTTGTTGCTAATGCCTCTGGAAGTATTTCTGTATTTAACCCGTTTCGTGATGTTTTCCCTTCTCCGCTTTCACCTGGCCCCACTGTCTTTAACGCACCATATCTCGTGTATTGTCCCCAATTGTGTCCAAATACGGAAATCTTGTTAATTAGAATCATTGAACAAATGATCAAAATTCCTGAAATCAAAAGGAAATTCTGCCCCCAAATCTCCAAAACTTTACCGTATCATGTGAGTCCAGGATTCTTTCCATTCAAAGTGAAGCCAAGTTACATCTTCTAACACCCAGTGAATTATGATTCGGGGCTAGGGTTTCTTTGGCTCCAACAATAATATGACTTGTTTGCCTTGGAATATTACAGTATTTCAGAAAGTATTTTATTTTTAAAGAGAGGGGCTCTGTTTTCTAGGATTCATGTAATGCAGAGGTGGGGAGAAAGGGGATTTTAAATTTTAAATATTATTTATGAAGTAGATGGGAACCTGGTAAGGGTTTGTGCTTGTGTGACAGTCAGCCTTCCGAAGGAATTCCAAAACTGCAGACACCGTGTTACTGGAGAAAAGACACACACTGGCGGTCATGCAGATGTTTTTCCCGCCTAGGAGCCATCCAGGTTCGAAAACTGTGTGTGGCGCAGTTTTAAAGGCGGCAGCCCGATCAGCTCCTCCGGTTCTATCCTGCTCCGACGCTCACCTTCAGTCTAACCTTGCCGGCTTCCTTACACAGCCCGGTCCGCGGGCCTCGCGGAGAAACAAACCCGTCTGCCTGCCTCGCTGGTCGGAAGGAGCAGAAAGTGGCCGGCGTGCGTGCGTCCCGCTGGCACCACCGCTCGCAGGCTGCAATGTGGGACGTATAAGATGGAAGATACCACCGGCTGGCTGCGGGGATGCACCTCGCCAGCCCCGCCTCGGGTTGCCTTTTGCTCTCCGCGCCGACCCGCCAGGGGCCACGACCTCCCCCTGCGGGCTTAGCGAGGCGCAGGGCCGGCCGCGGGGCCGGGGGCAGAGCGGGCGGGCGGCGGGAAGCGGCAGCGCGTTTCTTGGCCGCCGCGTGCGTGCCGGAGCTCGACGAGTCCGCCCCGGGCTTCCTGGTGGGGCTGGGCTGGCGGGGGAGGGGCCGCGCAGCAGCAGCGGAAACCAGACCTCGGCGATAAGAGGCTGCACCGCGACATGCAACAGTCTTTTCACTGCAGCTGAATGAGTTGTGGCGCTCACCATGCTCCCGTGACCGGGAACTGACAAGTTCAATTTTAAATCGCGGGCTCTCGGACTCAGGACTCCCACAATGCCTTGGGCACTCGGTCGGCAGTCGGGCTGCCTCTGAAAAAAAAATGTGAGAGGTAAGTTTCCATTTTCACAGTTTCCCTGCGCGCCGCTCTGCTGCTCGGCCTGGTCTGGACGCTTTCGGGGCTTGGACGTGGCTGACGGAGGAAGTGCGCCGAGGCTCTGGCCGCCCGCGGCTCGCAGCGGCGGGGGCTGGCTCGCCGCGGCGGCCGGTTCCCTTATCACACACCATCTCGGGCTGGACTGGAGGGAAGGCGGGAGGCTGCAGCGGCAGCCCCGCTCCTGCAGCTCTCCCCCTGGGCTCTGCGGACTCCGTCAGGGCGCAGCCAGATCCTAACTTGCCACCTAGAAAGAGAGAGAAAGAGGATGAGAGAAAGAAAGCGAGAAAAGGGGGGTGGGTGGGAAGTGGGGGGGCAAATAAACAGGTGCGTGGAACTGTACTTACAACTTAATGATTATCAGTCTAGGGGAGATGCGAGCCCTGCAGTTGGGAGCCACGGTTTCTCCCAGAGGATCCCGCATCCCTGTCCCCGGGGCTGCCATCCAGCCCGTTTTTCATCTGGGCCAAATATGTGCATGCAAAGGTTAATTCTCTGCCTGCCACCCATAAATTACGCATGACATGTTTAGCTGGGCTTCCTTATATGGAGAGTGCTGTATTTCAGTCCAGTGTGCCTTTTGCCAAGTTTACAGGGCGGAAGACGCCCTGCATGAGAGCCCCCCCCCCCTCCCATCGTTTTGTAGTGCGTCATTCAAAAACTAAGAAAAGTAAGTATAGACGCTCTCTGGGTGGAGCCGCAGTTGGTTGACTGAATTGCTTTCATGAAAGGTTGAAAATAATGAAAAGTACTACTGGGGTTTTGGTTTTTAGACAAAAGCAGGGCAAATATGTAACGCTCCCCCCTCCTCTTTTTTTTTTTTTTTTAAACGGAGCCGGAATCTGTTATTGGTAGTAATGTGTCATGTGAGAATACTTTGATTCCAGAGCCTGTAACACGAGCAGGTATGTGGTGGAGCTTGTACGTGCCCCTCGCACAGCGCTTCACAACTACAGGGTGTTGCTACAGGAGGAATTGTGTCCTAAGTCTCTCCCGGGCCGGGACAGTGTGTGGCTGCTCGGATTCTGGGTTGTATTTCCGCACACGGTGCGGGATTAAGGTTGAATGAGAAGCTCCCCGAAAGGTTGTCGTCACTGCCCTTACTCTGCGTGTGCCCACCAGTCCAGGCACAAGCCATTAGCACATGGAAGGTAAACTCTGCCGCACTCTGAGGAATTTCTTAAATGAATACACCGAGAGAGAAGTCATAATTAATGCCTTCGGATTTGCAGGCCCTCTGCAACGTGCTTTGAAATACTACACCAGTGGACACGGTGTTCCTCCCTCCAGGGTTTGAACAGTGTCTGCTGATACACAGAGGGAATTTAGCGCATAACTCTTCGGTCCCAGCATAAGTGATCCCTCCATGTTATCTCGGTGAAGGTTCCCGAGACTGTCCTTGTCTTGCTGTTGAGATAAAGTATTATCACTGAGAAGTTAAAATGAAAGTTGCACGAGTGTAAAATTCATCCCAAGAATATTTAGTTCAAAACTTAGTATGTCTTAAATAGAGAGTTATAGCCAGAGACACAATAAATTTCTTCTGGAGCCTGAGCAAACACATTGTTGTCACTTGTGTCTTTGCTTTCTTAAAATTGGTGACAAATAGAGCTCAAAGCTGTTTGATTTTTTTGTTTGTTTTTTGTTTGTTTTTTTGTTTTTGTTTGTGTGTTTGTTTGTTGCTGCTGTTTTCATTTTTTAGTAAACCTACAGTGTTCTGATTTTCATTTGTGTCGTGTGCATGGGGGTGAAATGTTTTTGGATTATTGTGTTGTTAGACCTTTACAGAACACGTCGACATAGTTTTTAGTTGTGTTTAATGGGGGGTTTCCTCACTGAGGACGACAAAAGTTGCCTTTTGTGTTCTAGGAACAGGTTGGGTTAGCACTAGAAAACCTGTTTGTTCATCCATCCCTCTATAATTACAGTGTCACTTAAGACATAGTAATCGGGTCTTATTATTAGTCAGAGACTCAGAAAACCTCACATGGCTTTAGTTTAATTTTTTTCTCTTTCTCTTGCAACTAAGAACAAATTTGTGTGCAGATACACATCAGCGTGGTCCTTGATGCAGCCATGCCAACAGAGCGTCCAAAGTGTTTTATGGTTTGAGATATTATTGCATGTGTTTACATTTCCACATTTGAGGCAAACTTAGGCTCCGAGTTGATTTTATTAAATTTTGATTCCAACATTCTGTTCTTCCTCTGGGCACAGAATTCCTATGAAATGAAACACCGGGTTCTATTCCAGAACAAGAACAGAATATCCCAAGCTTTCTCCTGGGAGGAGGGGAGCAAAGAGTAAAATTGTATTTCTCATTGAGGAAGGGTGTGTTGCTTTATTATATAAAATTTCATATTTTCATTTGTAAGCAGTAAAATTGCCCTTGCATTTATCATTGTCACCAGCCATTCGGGCCTGTATGAGGTGTGTCTATTTATGGAAACAGGGAGAATAGCCTTGCTGCACCTTCTGGCTCTCTGCTTGGTTATAGAAGATGTGCAGATTAGACAACATCCCAGGTTTTGCTTGGAAGAAGCCAAAAAGGATAGGAGATTGGGGTTCCTTATACACTAAATCAGAAAGGCATCAGGGTGGGCAGTAGCTCTGTGGGCCACGGGAGTGAAGGAAGGACATGAATGACATTCATCTTGATGTTGGGCTGAATGCAAAAGCTTAACAGCAATACTCATCATAGAGTGTGTTACGTGGGGAGATTTTAAAGTGTGTGGCCTGTTAGGCCAAAAAACTTCATATTTTTGGAAATCTCAAATGTGCTGGCCAGTAGCCACTAGCTGCATGTGGCTGTTAAGCACTTGACGTTTGGCTGGTCCGCAGTGAGGTTCACTCAGAGTATAACATACATACTGGACTTTGAGAACTTTGTAGGAAGGAAAGAATATAAATCATCTGATTAATATTTGTATGTTGATAAATATGTTCTAATGAAAATATTTTGGATATATTTGTTTCAGTAGATTATATTATTAGATTAGTTTTACCTTCTTTATTTTTTACCTTTTTAATGTGGCTCTTAGAAAACTTAAAATAACCAATGTGACTTGCATTATATTTTACTCGGTCAGTGTTGTAGAATAAAGCTGGAAGGCAGTACTCTGAGAGAAAGCCTGAAGAGTTTGCTGGTCAAAATGCAATAAAAGGATCTTTTATTTTTACAAGCGAAAGAAATTTATTATACATAAATTCCTCGTCATTCTTATCCTTTGTAACCAAACTTGGAGAAAACACACCACCTAACATCTATTTTTATTTCCTCAGAACTACTGTTTAGTTTAGAGAGTTAATGGTGAGGTAGTAATAACAGAGAAAAGGCTTATAATTAGGGGATGAGTCTTAACACCTCTCAGAGGCCAGAATAGAGTATGATTGCTGCTTAGGAACATTGTAGAGACACTATAGTTATCATTGTCCCGAAGTTACCTAACATAAACGAGTCACTAAAATCTATTTTAGAATAGATCTTTCAGTAAATAGCAATTATCTTCAAATGCTTAATATGTATTTTCCTTTGCTATGACTTTCCTTCCTTAGAAAATAAAAAACACCAAATAAATCCAGACAAACTCCTGGCAAATGTTAACCAAAGATTAATGAATTCACAACAATGAAAGATTTTCATCTTTAGGTAAGAAGGGCATTGTTTTGAATGCTAGGAGAGGTAAAAATACGGTTCTGTGGTAATGTTATAGGCATTGAAAATTCCTATACACGGAGATGTTGTCTTTATAATTTGAACACATTCTTGAGAAAGCATCTGACTGCTAAACAAAGCACAATGGCATAGGTCCTGGAAACATTCCTTTTACATATTTTCATAACTGAAGTACATCTTGCCATGCACAGTGAGTGTTAAGTTGAAAACATGCAGTTCTTTTCTATCTGTATAAAGTATGCTTACTTTTATTTCCTTGAAGGATGCCAAAGATATAAGACAGGAGGGATGTAGTGGGGTTTTTTTTTGGGGGGGCAGTAGATATTATGGAGAACCTCAAAAGGGTTGCCTTCTAGCTTGTGTCATTTTGAATCTTTCTTCCATCGTACGAGGCATAGCATAGTGTCAGTACGTGTCTGGAGCGTGAGGAAACCATGACCCCCATTAACTTTGTATGTCGTTTCTGATGAGTCATGGTGCATATTCACTAAAGATTGGAGAATTATTGATTACAAAGATGAGGCTGCAAGAAGAGTTATTGACATATGATATTACATGTCTGCAGCTATATTTTGTATTTTTAGATTTGAGGTAGAGAAGTTGGTTTTTATGTAGTATTTTTCCTATTATAAAAAATACATTTCCATAAGCATTACAGCTATATCCTTGAAAAAGCACTTAGCAAATATGTGGTTACAGTTTTTTTACATATTATTATTATTATTTTTAATGATTCTAGTATATCTCTTTCAGATAATTATTCATTTTTTTAAGAAGTATTTTATCACATGTGCTTATGATGTCCATAAAAATGAAGAATCTTGGAAGGATTTGTGTTACAGTATTAGGCTATATGAATTTGGCACTTTCCCCATCATTTTTGAGATCTAAGTTTCTGTGATTATCCTCTTTTAAAACTGTTCAGAATATTTTAATCTCAAGATGAAACGTAGGCATATTGGATAGAGTGAAGTACTTTCCCACAGAGATCAAATATTTCAACGTGTGTCTGCTACTTGAGTTTGCCTTGTACTATAATGACATGGTAAAAATCTGTTTTGCTATATTGTTAAGATAATACTTAGAAAATGTTCATTATTAAGGTGTAGATGTTTCTGAAATAAGTATTATGCTTCAAGTAGTATATAAGCTCCAAAAGAAAAAACTGTCACCTTTTTTGACATTGTTTTAATTAATGTAGAGATGTATCTTTTATATACCCAAAAAGGTTAGTAATAGTTGATAAAGTATATATTCTCCTGACCAGTGGGCACAAGCTTTATGTGAGTGTATGTATGGAGATACAAATTTTCCTAAGACAATGCCAATTTATTCAGATCATCTGGGTGTTAAATGATATCGTATTATTGAAAATAATTGTGGCAAATATAATCCAAAGGCTCATGTTCATTCAGATGTCAATGCTATTTAAATTCAGAAAATGAAGGTATTTCTTCCTCTAAAGGATTTTTAAAGAAAAAAATTATATTTGACACTGGATTTTCTCTATATGTAGTAATGATATATTCACATACTGCTTGTTTCTGTCTTACCTGATTACAAGAAAGCATCACATTTACAATGACCTTTCAGCACTCCATGTGGCTAGGTAGCTCTTCTCCTAGTAGAAAAATAGTCTAGGATGGGGCAGTGGTAGTCAAGTTAGGTGACAGAAAGAATAGGAGGACACAGGGCCCTCTGGGGAGAAAGTTGGTGGGAAAAGCCCTGAGCCATTGACTGAACTTTCCACACTCAGTATTCTCTAAGGACAGACCCCCTCACTGACGTTGCTGTTTACTAAAGTTTAGTTTCAAAAGCCAAGTTATGAGAAGATACATCAGGTCATCTAAACACTATAGGTATCTATTATGTATTTGTTTTGCAAGTCCAGACTTTGTTGCAGTGCAGGTAGAAAAAAAAAACAAACCACATGGGGGATAACATGTTTTGAAAAGTAGCACACTTTATAAATGTAAGAGGTATTATCAGTGTTATTATTGTCGTTTTAAAATTATGGTGTATATATTTATTGTGTTTTGTCTCAGCGTTGAAAGGAGTAATAGACTTTGGCGGGGGTAGAAGCATAGACAACCTCACGGTGTATAGATTTGATTTTACTGTGGCAGATCTGACTATATATGTGGCCTGGGGAAAAACATTTACTCCTTGCATTTCTCAATTTCAGCATCTCTGAAATTATAAACATGTAAATAATTAATAATAGAAGCTGCCACTTGCTACATAATTGTTTTTTTACAAAATATCTCATTTAATCTTTTTTTACAGCTAGAAAGTAGGCCTTATGACCTTTATCTTAAAAATTAAGTAGCATGACTAGAAAACACTTTTTGTTATTTTGTAGAGCTGTGAAGCTTGTTTTTTTCTTTGTTTCATGTTTTTAACCAATTTTGTTTTTGTGTTGCCTCCAATGGTGTATCAAGAATAGTGAGTGATGAGAATGATAGCTACAAAAGCAATTGCTAATGTTCTGAACTACTTTCGGTGTGCCAGACTAAGGTTTATGAATTAATTCATGCATTCCTCAGAACAGCCCTACAAGGTGGGCACTATTAATATCTCAGTTTCACAGATGGGGAAACTGAGGCACAAGCAAGTCAACGGTCCCAGGTTACTTAACTAGAAGTAGGACAACACGGTGGTAAACCAAGGTTGTCCAGTTCTAGCATCCCATGGTTATATGTAAAAAGAATAAAAACAGATGTAAAAAGAATGCTGGTACTGGGTGCTAATAGGAGATACAGACCCTAAACATTTGGAATACTCCAGTCACATTTTCTACAGCATCGGAGGAAACTGTAGCAGAATGAGTAGATCGGAAGACGATAGGGAAGGAAGCCATGGTGGGGGTGGGGCAGGCCTTTGATGGAGCAGGGAGATGTGAGGAAGCCGGTGGGAAGGGGACCTGTGCTGCACTCGGAGGGCCTTGAGCAGCAGGTCCCCAGTTTGGTGCGCAGTAGGGAACGTCAGGAGGCAGTTTGTTAGGCAAGGAGCCTTCCCGCAGTTGTGGTTTAGTGACTTAGAGGAACACTAGGACGCAAACAAGATGAAGGAGAGACTAGAGTGGAGACGAGGGACTGAAATAAGGGTAATGAGAATGGAAAGGAGGACATGTATGCTGGGGGAGGGGCAGGCTGGGGGTCCACAGCGTGGGCAGCTGATGAGACGTGGACCTGAGAGGGGAAGGGAGGTATTAAAAGTCATTTTAAAATTACAGTAAGAATTTTTAAATCTTTTTATTAAAAGTTCCTTATTTAAAACTTTAATGTTTTCCCTGTTCATCGTATTGGTACTTGTGAGTCCTTTTAGTATAAAGAACTATATTTTAAAATGTCAGTCTGAGAAAAACACTTAAAATGATGTTTTATCAGGGATGATAACTCGATTAAGTAGCAGACACACGTTTAATTCTTAAAACATATCATTTCTCTACCAGCCTCTTTTAAAGCACAGGAGCCAATGAACTATAGAAAGTCACCAAATTCTTTATCCCAAAGAGGTAACTCTAAAGTAAGCATAATATCATCTTTGGGAGTATATTGTTATGTGGTAGGGAATGTGTCATTGTTGGCTAGGCCGCTCTGGTGTCCTAGCAGAGTTCATGCAGAACACCAGTGTAAGCTATCCTCAGTGATAAACCAGTGGCAGATGGATGCATGATAAAATAAGTTTGCAATGTGCTCAATGTGGCTGACATTTATACTTCTTTAGACCTTGCTATTTTAGGGGAGGTATCAGTATAACCTTGATACTCTTTTTCCCAGAAATAAAAATCCTTAATAATCAGACACTCTTATAAACAGCATGACTTACATATGGAGAGAAATAAGCAATTGCATTGAGTTACCAGTTGCCTGGAGTTGTGAAAATAGTTCTATTTCAGACAGAAGAGAAAACTTTATAGGAGTACTCATAGGCCTTTTACTTAAAGTTTTTACATGCTTTTTACAAGTAAGTGGCTTATATAGTTTAAGCAGAGAATATCAGAGCAATGATAGATTATGTTGTATTTGATATACATAGAGAAATTCCTATGAAAGCAAGACAGTTTTCAAGAAAAAGATTCTATTTATAAATATTTACCACTTATTTTTTATTTAAGTGGTCTATAGCCACAAAAAATAATTTAAAGATTGCACTGTTTATATGCCTTTAAATATGGTATGTTTACATAGAGCCAGAGAAAGTAGTGTTAGCAGTGCCTAATTTCGCCTTTTGTTTAATAGCCTGTTAGTATTGCGGGAAAGCCACACTTTTTAGTACATGACATTTTCTATTATTAGACTCCCCCCCCCCATTTGAGTTTGCCTTGTACTATAATGACATAGTAAAGATCTGTTTGCTATATTGTTAAGATAATACTTAAGTATCATTTTCAAGTAACTAAGATCAAATAATATTAAAATTAGAAATTCTTCTTTGCCTTCTGTGTTCATTGGGCTAATTTTTAAATAGACAAACTTATTTCAGATTATTTTGATCCATTATTTGAATTTCACTGCTTGAACCTTTCAGGGAAAGGTGTGTTGTCAATTTAGTGGCATTCAGAAGAGACTTCTGAACTTAAATACCCTATCCAGAAGACGTCAAGAATTGCATAGGTACAGCAAAAGCGAACAACAGAGTATAAGCAAAACCAGGGTAGAGTTGGTCTGAGGTATTGTATGACCTTTCCAAAAAATAATTTGAACTGTTCAGAACAATAATTGAGGTTATTGAAAATATATATACAATAGAATTCTGCTTAATGCTTTGTGGGTACCACATTTACTGACAGTTGCATGTGGGAAATGACTTTCTCAGAGAAATATAAATTGGAGGGTTGGATTTTAAAAGTAAATATTGTTTGGGGAACAATTAACATAGGAAATAATCATGTTTGTCCCTCAGTAAGGTCTTATAAAGTTCCCTGAGGACTTTTCACTTGCAAAGTCATTGTATTAATACTTATTGTTAATAAGGGAAATTACCCCATCCTGTGTGTTCTGCTAAGTCATCCATTAACAAACATATTCTGAGCACCTGTTAGAGTTAGGGCATTGTAGTAGGTCAGGAGAGAAGGAGCCAAAGGAGACTTGCATAGTTTCTATTCCTCTTTGGCACGGAATTGGCATGTAGTTGGGGAAAAGACTCAATTGCACGAGTATTGGAGCTATATAATTGAGTACCCAAGGAGGAAACTGGAAGAAGGAAGGAAATTGAAAGAAGGAAGTCTTTGTGGGGTGCTCGGGGCCTGCTGGGTGGGGGAGCGATGCCTGGTGTGGCCTGAAGATCAGACAGTTCAGAATGCGGAAGGCAGCGGTGTGAACAGGTGGACGGACCGAGGCCAGCTCCCAACCTTACCTGAGCATCTTCTCCACGTGAGATATTGCTGGCTTCCATTGTTTCCGGGCAAACAGTCGGTGACGGCGATAAACAGCGAGGAAGCCGGACCGTGTGGCAAGAAGTGCTGTCCTCTTGTTAGAGATGAGGAAAACTGAAACTCAGAGAGGTTCACCAGTTTGCCTGAATTCACACAGCGGCTGAGCCGCCCAGCCCAACTGAGGCCAGGTCATGTCTCTCTTCAGAACCAGCACTCTCTGTTCCCCCTTTACGATCCTGCCGGGAATGAATTTAATATCCTTATGATAAAGTAGTTCTAAAACTTCACCCATACAACAACTGGCATAACTGAAGGAGGTGTACGTTTAACTTAACCCTGCCAGGCCACTGTCCCGATTTTCCGGTCATTTCCGAACCTGCCGCTGGACCGCTGGACCTAATGTTTGGTACCTTGCCTCGTAGGTGAAAACAATGACTCCGGCTTCCATCTCATTCTAACCACTTGTTTGCATGTAACTAGCATTTTTCTGTATCATGTTGTTTTTTTCTCTTTAATGCTCAGGAGCCCAGGCATAGGGGGCAGTTAGGTTCAGGGCCTCAGGTCTGGTGGGGTTAATAGGCCGCAAATACCGTGTTGTCATTTTGCTCTGATGCTGGATTACAAATGGCATTTATAGTTTGACACATGCTTAGAATCATTGTTTCTTAGATTTGTTAAAGAGCAAACCAACGAGACCCAACCAAAAGGGCCTGCATTCAGCCGTTTGGGATGCTTTTCAGAGGAAGCTCTCCTGTTCCAGGAGATGACGTACGTTCACACCAGCAGTGTACTGCCATAACACGTGCACCGAGAAGTGATAGTGGGAGTGCCAGAGTTCATGCTAACTTCACTTGTCATCCTCGTGCGGTGATGTCATGCTTTCACGCTGCATCCTTTCCACACGTCCGTCTGTGCCCTCTGCCACTATGTGGCACTGCTTTGGACTTGGAAGGATAACCTGTTAATTGAAGACTTGTTTTGTTGGGGACATGGCACTTTGCTAACAAATTCCTCTCTTCATAGAGTGGTTTAGAACACACACCAAGTAAAATTCTATACTGTTTAGAGAAAAAAAAAGGGGGGGAGGATCTAATGTCATTGCTTTTGGCCTCGAAGGAGAGCACTCTTATTTAGCAGACATTTATTGAGTGTAGTTGTCCACGTGCCACCTAGCATGCTGTCCTTCAGAGGCTAAAGAGGTGGGTAAGATATGCCCCATGCTCAAAGTAGTTGCCAGTGTAGTGGTAGAAATATTCACAAATAATGTATGGGCAAAACAAAGTGGGCACAGAGGAGCCAAGACTAGACTCCTTGTGGGCAGAGTGTGGAATTTCCCTAAAACCATCCAGTAGACACATTAACTCTTTATATACTTCGCACATTGGAGAAAAGATGTCAACTGTTTATTAAAATGATCTGAATCAATATTTAAGACATTTGTTATTCTTTAAAGTATTTGATAAATAAGCATGACCTCCTAGACTAGACAGACAGAAGGGATCGACTTATTTCTGATGGATGGTGGTACTTTTGGAGGAAGGTGGGGAGGGGTAATTCATCTGAGGCTTCTTCGTGCTCATTCCCGATAGGAGACTGGGACATTCAGTACTGACAATCACGTTACAGAGCCTGTGACTTTCATGTTAGCAGAGAAGTCCCTGAGAGAGCGGTGAGCTGCATTTAACTTCCATGACAAAGGGTTTTAGATATGCACACGGAGCTCTTTTCCGTCCAGGTTCTCTGTGTGCAGGAAGTGAAGCTGTGTTTTGTAGGCTGGCTTCCAAACTTTCAAATGGTGAAACTCAACTGCGCGTGTTCTGAGACCCCATTCCGCTGGGAACTGGGTTCCTTGTGGCCAGGATTTCCTTTGCTTTCTAGGTTAGAAAACTCAGAATTTTTATTTTATTGCTTACCATTATTGATTTTTGCTCAGAAACATTTATTTAAAGCCCACTGCCTAAAATAAATCCTTCACAATACTATCTTGACTGAAATTTTCAAGAGAAATTAAGATTATACTTCTGCTTTTCTGAAGTGTGTGGCCGAAAGAAAAAGGTCTATTCCTAGTGAAATGATGAAAACAAAACAGGAACCACCAAAGACCAGACCGTTAACAATCATGACAATTTAAAAATAACTATTTACTTCCTAGGACCTTAACTCTTTTATATATGTGGCCATGTATAGAGTTCTTACACAGCACTGCTATTCCTCTTTTGAGTTCACAGGTAAGAAAATGGAGGCTCGGCAAGGTTAAGGTCAGATTCCAGGGTCTTGTAGTGAGGTGCTGTGAGTGCTGAGATTTCCACCCAGCAGTTTTTCTGTTGGCTTGCCTGTTTGTTTCCATCAATATGGTTCAAATTAAGAACACAAGAATCATAGCACTATAGACTTGAGGCCTAATCCAGGTTAGTTCTAGAAAGACTTACTGAAGGAGGTGTAAGATGTGAAAGGCAGGTTAGGAAGCACTGTGGTCACAAGACAGCAGAGCGAGGATGGAGCGGGCTTGGACGTTTCACTGGCTGGGAAAGGAGGGCCCTAGCCAATGGCCTAATCTGCCTCCGTGGTTTGCAGACTATTAGTTCTACTCACACCTAATACCCTCTGCCCCAGCACTTGCTGAGATCAGCAAAATCTACTTTTAGACTCAAAATCATTACCACCTGTGAGGTTTCTGATGTCACTCCTGAATGACATAGCACTCTGCCAATGGCTCAGTTGGGTGGATTGAAGTCGCACATTTTAAGAAATATCTTGAGCTTAAACTGAGTGGTTGCAAATGCTCTTGTAATTTACTCAGCGGCATTATCGAAGGCATTAGGGTAATGCAGTTTCAAAAAATAGAAAGCTATTGCCAGCATCGAAATAAACATGTCATTGGGAATTGACATTCACTTGGAGATTTCTGAAGACCTTTTCTCACTTTCTGCTCAAACCCTAGCACAGTAATTAGAGCATGTCTGTGTGTGTCATGTGTGCACATGTATGTCTTATAGCCTTGTGTACATGCATATTCCATAAAGGATTATGAAGTGGCACATAAATTATAGCTAAAAATGGAACAGAATAAGTGTATGAAGAAGTTAAGGGATACATTTACGAACTAATGTGAGTTCATAAATTTGCCTTGAAATATTGTATTTAATATCATTTTGTGGTTCTCCAAACTGATTACAAGCAGGATTTGTGAAATTATAGTACTCCATAGATGCTAAGTGGAAACAAAAGTTATTCCGGTATATGTGTGTGAATTTAAATGTTATTACTCTCTTATGGTTATTAAGGCTTGAGATCAAACAATTGATAGATGCTATTGTGTGAAGCATCTTATTCTGTGTCTGAACGAGTTGCTCTTTTCTTTCACTGTTACTGAACTTTAACCTGTTCACACAGCAACAATTTTCTTACAGTTAATTACCTGACATTAATGGAATTAAAAAACATTTTCCTTTCATGTACCAAGAATTCTCAGGTATATTTTTTAAAGAGAAATATTCCATGCTGATGTACTAATTTTGGGGCAAGAAAATTTAGCACCTATATTTCAGTTCAGTAAGTCTCTGATAAATGAAGTATGATTAAACATGCAGATTCTGCATCATGAGCTTACATATTAATTTGGGTTCTTTTATATAGTCTAGGCACTGTGGTAGGCTTTGAATACATAATAGTTAACATAAACAGATGCAATTATAAAAATGCAATTATAAAATTTCAACATCTCTCAAATTTCAAATTGGCCATTGTAGAAATAATGACCTGTTATTATAGTTCTTATTGCCACAAAATTTAAACAATCTTTTCAGTAATTAAAAAAATACTGTTTATAGATGTCAGTGAATATTTATTTGTAAGCCTCTATCAATGTTAGGCTTACTGTGTATGAGAGAAGTATTTTCATGTCAAGAAAAGACCCATTTTATGCCTAGAATTCTTGCTTTAGAATTAAGCAAGAGATGTAGTGTCATAAAGTAATGCAGAAAGAGAAAACTCAGTTTTGAGTGGCAGCATAATATTGTGAATTTAAAAGGTCAGGCTAGTACAGGAAGCTCCAGTTTTGCTACTCAGGATCATGCAGAGCACTATGACAGTCAGGGCTGATACAGCTGAAAGTATATGCAGCCCTGGAAGCCTTGGAAGTTTCAGAAGGTCATCTCGGTATTAATAGTGGGAACACTGCTTAGCAGGGAAGGTCGAACTGGACAGCCCGGCAGGAAGATAGGTTGCTGAACCCAGCAGTTGTAGATTTTAGAGCAATTGTCAGCTGCAGTAACTGGGTGTCCTAATGGCTGTGGCTAGCTATTGTTCATGGAAATACAAGTGCTGCCTGGAAAGTATTCAGCCACGTAATGGGAAAAATAGAGGCAGTTATGGCTGGATTTTTTATGGAAAGCCCTCATATTTTTAGAGGCATGAGCTTTATTTGATGGGTGAATTCTAACTTTTTTTTCTCTTCTGAAACTTGTAAGTGTTACATCTGGGACCAAGACAAATGCTTTGATTTTATTCATGTATGATGCATGTTGCATCAAAAAAAATAGGATCTGCTTACCATAGTGAAGTGCACGTAAAATAGGAGTGTAATAAAGAGACATAACAAATCAATTAGAAGGAAAAGAGATGAAACAAGTACTTGAAATGAAATTGAGCACTAAATTTATCTCTTGGCTTTCTGGCCACCAACACAAAAGCTTTATAGGAAGTATAAAAATTCCAAGTTTATTTAATAAGATCTCTTCATATCCCACATACAGTCTTATTCTTAGCCATTAGGGTGTTTAGTTAAATATTCTGACTCTGCTCTTGGGTGAAATCTTGGAATGGATGAATTCCAATTAATTAAGTAGTGAAGGCAGAATTTTTACTGATTTGGTTTCAGCTCCAAATTCCAGCTTTGTCTCCGGCCCTCCCCATTGCACATGGGCTCTCCATGCAGACCAGTGCCCCCGTGGTCACGTTCTGTGCTTTCCCACAGGCCCGCCTCTGGTCTCTGTATTCCTATAGCCTGGGTTGCCCTTCCCTTTTTGTCTGTAACCGTTCCAGGCCTATCTTAGATGCCTTTTCCACTGTGAAACCACCCCTTACCTCTCCTTTAACTCACCCAAACTTGATTGTGACTTCTCACTTCCTTTTTTTATGTGCAGTTATTTGTGTGTTAGTTTTACATCTCCCATGAAGCAGTAAATTCTTCAAAGCTGGATCCATTTTTTCTGTGTCTAGGCTACATATAGGGTCATCAATAAACTCTTAATATCATCAGTGCACATATATTATTTTATGTATGTATTGTTATTTTTAATGAATATATTCATTCACTTAGGAAGGATATTGTCTGTGTTATATGTATTTGGATTTCTTTAAGGAAAACATTGAGTTTTCTAGGATAGAGAAGGAAGAGAACTTTAAAAAATGGAGCACAATTAGAGGAACAAACCTGTGATTTTTTTCAGAGGAGATATTTTGAGGCAGTGGAGCTGGGATTGTACTTTTTTTTTATTGTTTTGATTTTGGGCTTTCATAGTAGAGAGCAAATTCATAGTTACCATTTATCCATGTCATAAGGTAACTAATATAACAGAGAACAGGTTTGGTACAAGTAAAAGAAGAGTAACATTTTTGCCATTTCAAATACTCAGTACCTTCTTTCTAATATACTTTTGTACAGTTTTACCAGTTGTCAAGAAATCTTATTCTGCATGCTTTGAAGTTGTTTCACAAAGTTATTCCATCTCTTGCACGGGGTTTCGAACACTGATTTAGGGGCCAGTACTGGTCAGCCTTAGCTATATATATACTTGCTTAACAGATATTCAGTTTGATACTTATTTTACTTATGTAGGAGGTTTCTGCTAATACAGTTTAAGCTGCTTTAATGAAAGCTCTGAAGAAACTGCAGTCTATTTTTATTCAGAATGCAGACAAATAAAAAAATCATGTCCAGGGGGTTCCCTGGTGGTGTAGTGGCTAGGCTTCGGTGCTCTCAACACTGTCGCCTGGGTTCGATTCCCAGACAGGGAACCACCCCCCCTCAAAAAAAAAAATCATGTCCAAAGACTTCTTACTTAACAATTAACTTCTGAATCATTTACTTGAGTACGTAGAATCCTATAATGTATTAATTAGTAGATTAGAACTGATTAACAGTCTTAACCAAAGGATACTGATAGATGTAGTGTATAGTTTTCACATCTCTAAGTGTATGTTGTTAGTGTCCAATGCATATCCCATGGACATGTAAGGACAATAGCATCATCCATCTCTCAACTCTGTAAAGTAGGGGTGTCCAATCTTTTGGCTTCCTTCGGCCACATTGGAAGAAGGAGAATTGCCTTGGGCCACACATAAAATACACTAACACTAATGATAGCTGATGATAGCTGATGAACTAAAAAAAAGTTTTGTGCATAATTATTGTAATGTTTTAAGAAAGTTTACGAATTTGTATTGGTCCGCATTCAAAGCCATCCTGAGCTCCATGTGACCTGTGGGCTGCAGGTTGGATAAACTTGCTATAAATGGACTATCTGACCTCCTTCAGAATCTATATGCAAGGCTTTCTCCCTTTACTTACATCCCAGAACAAACCACAGGTTATGCGGTCATGGCTGCTTCATCATACCCTACTCTACCCCCAATCCCTATCTGGTTTTTGGCTTCTATTATATTTATAGTCACTGTCATTTCCACAGAGTTCGGTATTAAATCGTCAGCATATGTTGTGAATGAAGTTTTAAATTTGAATCAGAAGACCTGATTCAGGGTCCTGATTCTTCCATTGATTTGGCTTCTGAGACTTTGGTGAGTCAATCGCTTAGCCATGTAAGCCTGAATTTATTTGTTCACAAATGGGCAAGGGAATATACCCCTCTCTTAGAGCTGTGAGTAACTAATGGCAAAATTCAGAAGACACATTGTATACCAATATATAAAATATTACTTTCATTGTTGAACAATAATAGAATATATGAGTTCTGGGGAAAAAAGTCAGTTTTTCTACTTGTCTCCTCCAGTAGAAACTTTTTATTAAAGAACCAGATGAACACTTTGCAGATTTTATACATAAAAAGAAATGTAGCACAAGCCAACTTCTCAAAAGTTAATCTCTTCAAGGGTTATTAGTTAATGAAGGAGCATAGTTTGTAGTTTTATCTAAAGTGGTTCTTATTGTAAGAAGATTAAAGCATTATTTACATCTTTCCCCCTATTACGTTTAACACCGAGGTTTTACTTGAATTTAAACAAACAGGTAGGTTTTAGTTATATATGGAGAACATGATTTGACTAATTTCTATATAAAGGATTTTCCAATTTTTTTGATACACACACATACACTTGTATCTACACACTTATACATACATTAATCCTTATTTCACATTATACCTATACTATTAACAATTGATTTTATCAAATTGTAATGATTGTATAGGTGCTTAATTGTTTTTTTCATGCTTTTGCAAAAATAGTTTTACTATTTTATTCTTATGAATAAAAAACAAGAAATTTCTCATTTTAAATAAGAAATATCACTCTATAAAGTATTTACTTTGTGTGTATTTATATATAATGATGTATTTCACATGATAGGAATGTATAGAAATTTTAAGATTGCTACACAACCACTCTTTAAATTTGTCTGATGTATTCCTTCAGACATATGAGGCTGTCTGGAAAAAATCAAGCCATAAATGCTTCTGTTTGTCATATTACATGGCTGGGTACTTTCTGGACAGACCTCTTACTGGGTTTTTTGTTTGTTTGTTTGTTTGTTTGACAAACTAAGTAGATTTTACTTGCTAACTTGGAGTGAATTGTTGAGTAGGACTAAAACATAGTGGTTTGAGATGAACAGTGTGACATGGTGAATAGCATCTTAGAGTGAAGTAGAGGGGCATGCATGGTACCTGGTTTTAAATAATTTAAAAAATGAATATAACAGAACTTGGCATAACATTTTGCAGTTATGTTACTTTTCTAAAATAGCATATAGGATATAATCCAAAAGCTTTCACCAAATTTCAAGCCATCTTTTCAGGATGGGTATCTGGGGTTTTGGGTAATTATTGGGTAGGAATACAATAAATAATCACTGGTGGGAATAATATTTTAGCTTTAATTGGCTATGATTGCCAAAATTTAATAGGATTAAGAGTAACCTGGGGAGTTCAGTTAAAATGTAGATTTCTGGACTTCATCCTCAGTAGGTCTAGGGTAGGGCCCAGAAATACATATTTTTAATAGTCAACCCCTGGTGACTGATTCAGATAGTCCAACATTCTGGAGCATTAAGACCTCAGAACAAAAAGTAATGCTATTAACAAACTGTTGGTAGTTATTTGAGGTTATTAGCCAGCTCCCAATGCATTGTGATTTACCTTGGGAAGCTGGTCATTCAGTTTGAAGTGCATATGATGCTTTAATCATTGTCTCATTTGAATAGTTTAGCTCTTTGGATTTCCTCATGTGCCATAGCTTTTCTAGAATGCACAGAACCTTTTGGGCAATTAAAACAATTACGAAAGAGGTCTTCTTTCTGTTTTTGTTTTTGTTTTTGTTTTGTTTTGTTTTTCTATTTAGCAAAGGAGCTAAACCTCAAGCTGCCATGAATGGTTTGTTCATAGTGTGTTCAGTACTTTACTCTTTGGGAAAGTACAAAATCCTAAGAATAAAATCTTTGATGTCATCTCCTGAGAAGTGTGATTTTATTTATACTCTGACAACATGTAAAATCACATTGACAAAAGATAATAAAAGCAATGGCAATGCCCACATTTTGCCAACCAACCCTCTTAAGTCTTTAGAAAACCCAGTTTCAGATATTTCTTTATTCTATGAACTGTTTCAATAACTGAGAAAGTGAGGAGGCAGAGTGAGGGGATAACGCTTTATTTTCTACCAGGACATAGGCACATTGGCAAATTCATGCGAGAGTCTGTGCGGGCTGTCCAGAAAAAATCCGGCCACAGATGCATCTGTTTTCCGTATTACATGGCTGGATACTATCCAGACAGCCCTTGCCTTGGCTATTTCAGTTGGAAGTACGTACCACTCCAGGGTCAGAAATGACTGCACAAGGAACCTTAGCCCCGGGGGCCTACAGGGGCTCACCAGCATTCTGGTGTGCCTCTGTTAGTTTGATAACGCCTTGCATTATTAGAGATGTTGTCAGAAACCATTTGCTTTAGTCAGTTAGTGTCTGAAAGAAAAAAAAAGGGGGGGGGGACTGGATGTTTTCTGACATTTGTAGAAATAATGTGTAAAAAAAGCATTCCCTTAATCATATGGCATTGTGTTGTCGGAGATATTCCAAAAATGACATTTTATTCTTATAAATAAGAAAAGAATAGTAATCTATATATTGTTTGTTTTGATAGTTTGGCAACTCAAACATTCATTCCAGTTTTTAGCCCCTGTTCTTTGGCAAACAGTTACAAAATATAAATATTGTAATTGTCCTAGCAATGAAAATGGTTTATTTTGAAATAACAGGAGTTGAAAAACCGATTTTACAAATGTTTTTATTGATTAGCTGCCATGTAAGGGCTAAAACAGTTGAAAATATTTTGCAAAATACAATGACAAAACTTTAGTGCTATTAGTGGGAAAAAAGACATATTTTTTTTGCCCATTCCCAAAATAGACATTTACGATCTAGATTTAGGTATGGTATCTTTTTAAGGTCTAGTATTGATTTAACAAATACAGAAAAGCATGGTACTCATTATTGGTAGAAGTGCATATTGGTAAACATTTTCTGAGAAGTTTCTTGTTTTAGTTCAAAGTTAATTTATGCACATACTGCATGTTCTAAGTATTTGTGTTATTAAAACCACTCAAAAGTAAGCATAGTTTGATACATACAATTGCAGCGTTGCTTAAAGTAATGAAAACTTGGCATTAACTTAGGTAACCACTAGTAAAGAAATAGGCATATAGTGCAGTTATACATAGTTCTTAAAAACTGTTTTTATTAACAAAAGTCACTAACATACTATAGAAAGCAAGCCTCAGAACAGTGTGCTTAGTATGTTTCCATCATTTCTATAAAAATGATAAACTGTGTATATGTGTATATAAATAAATAGAGAAAGGACTAGACACATCATACTAATAATAGTCATTACCCTTGGAATGACAAGGGTCTGATTTGGCAGTAGAGGGAGGGGAAATTCAGTTGGACTCTCAGTAAAATCCTTCTGTATGTTTAAATTTATTACAGTGAAAGCACATTTATCAATGTCTAACCGCCCCCCCCCCCGCAAAAGGAAGGAAAAGGTGTTTTATTAAAGTATATGAGCCATATAAATTACTTGCTAGAGATTTCTCTATCATTTGAACTTACATTTTACTGTCTCATATTATTATTTAGTAGAATCTACCTCTATGTAGGTAATAACCTTAAAACTTATATTCATACAATGCAGCAACAAAAAAGCAGAACCATAGTTAAGAGTGCAAATGGTTAATTATTTCACTTTGAAATAATTCAGATTATTGTAGTCACTGGAGATATGAATATCTAGGTATGGAGGCTCTCAAGCCCCACATTTCATTTTCACACTCCTAATCACACCAGATGGTAGATTTTTAAAAAATTTTATTTTACATTTTCTGAATGTGAGCTCCATGAGAACATGGCATTTACATGTATGTTTGCAGAAATTCCTGTGAATAAATGAGTTAGATTCAAGCTCTATATTATTTTTTGATGCATATGTAATATTTCAGTTCTTAAGTCTGTCAGATATTCAAGGAAATAGAGTTGTAACACAAAGTGTGGTGAACGATTTATGTATAGATATAAATGTAGTCATCGCAGAGACATTATCTTTTTCTCTCATTAATCTTTTCAGACTTGGAGAATCTCTTCATGTATTTTTCTTTTTTATAAGTTAAATCTTATCTAAAATATTGAGTGAGGTAGGCACAAACAAAATATGCCTCCTTGTTACCACCCTTTTAAAGAATGGTGGGTCTTACTTTTAAGATTTTACGTTCCTCCAAAATACAGTCTGAAGTTCTGGGTTATCATATAGCGATTGCAGTAATGGCATAATTCGTTGCTTTTCAACATCTCAGACCTAGTTAAGTATGTGAGTTATGTGGAAATTTCCCCGAAGTATACTTACAGTACAGTGAAGTAAAAATGAGTTATCAATGTGTGTCTTTCTTTATAATATTACTTCCTTCTTTAAACTAGGGAAAAACAATTGAGTCTTGACTCACTGTTGGTTAGGGATAACATAATTCTTCTATGTATATAAGCATATGTAAATTTGTGACTTTTTAAAAAAATTCAAATTAAACTGAGATTTTGATATTTTATTGTTATGAGGAATAAATTCAGTTGACATAGGTATATTGTTAAGAGTTTGGTTGAGATTATTTGTTAGAAAGGTAATCTTTAAGATCAAATATCTAAATTAATAGAAATATACATAGGATTATGACATAAAACCTGTAACACCTTTATGACTTGGGTAGTTGTAAACTTTGCAATAAGAGCTACATGTTTGAAACTATAGGAACTTTTACTGATTTAATGGAAAGGAGTAAATGTTTATGTATTCTGTTGTATCATGGGAAGTCTACTAATTCATTTAATTAGGATGCATTAGTAATACTAATAACTTTTTTTTTGCTACATTCTGAAAAATAATATTGTAAGTCTCTTTAACTATAAACATAGATTTTCTGTCCTTTTTCATAGTGAATAATGATTAAAGCAACCTATTTGGACAATCTTTAGTAGAAATAAGCCAGTAAAATTTCCTTAGTTAAGGTTACTATCTTAGGTTTAAAATCAGACATCTGGAAGTTTAAGCTTTATCTATTAAGATCAAGGTTTTGTGCTCAGATATCGTTGATAATATTGAGATCTATTGTCATTAAAATTTTAGAATTTCTGGAAATTGTGGTAACTATGAGTGTCTGGTCCTAATAGAGAGAGAAATGCTGTATATTTTGGCCAGATTAAAAACATTTCTTCATGTGTTGATTTTACAATTCAATTAGTAGCACATACTCAAATGGAAAACAGGCATAGGTTAATTTTAATGGCCCCTGGTTGTGAAAGTGATGTCTGCCATTGAAGAAAAGTTGGAACGGTGGGGCAAGGAGGTGTACACACAGCAGATTTCACTGGTATGCAGGATTCTGTGGGAATATTTCCTCAGTTCTCTCACTGATCACCTTCCTAGTTATTTTCAGTTGTGTAACAGCCTTATTAGGGAAGCACAGATGAATTTGCTATCATTCCTCAAGCACTGAAGATTTTAAAAAGTTTTAGGCAGAGGTACCACCAGTCATAGTAAGAATTTAGGTGATACTGTTCAGAAGATACAAAGGTTGAAAATTAAAACTTAACATTTTAGCCCTTAGTTTCTTTGTGAAATAAAATATAACTTCTTTAAGTAAACTTTAGAATCAAAATTCATAGTTATGGCATTGCATTAGGAAGAGCAGTGTCACAATGTATTGCATTCTTTTTGTCGTTCATGGTTTTGTCATGCTAATTTCAAATTGGTAGATTTCACTGGGTCACTGTATCCATCTTCCTGAAAATTGCCAGAAGGATGAGACTTGGTTTTTCTACTATATAGTTCTTGAGCACATACTGGCATGATTAATTTGGTTGTATTCTGTGTTCTTATTACCTAACTATTAATTTGAAATATTAAATGATATGGACAGATCAGAAATGACTACCTAAGGCTAACAAGATAACTTCTTTTGTAATAAGTAATTATAACATGAACTAGAATTATTGTTTTCTCTTAAAAAAGGATAAAGTAGCATTTATAGTGTTATTTCATTATACTTTCTGTCACATAAGAGGGAAATGTTAAAAGACTGCCTGTTTGAAAATCATTACAAAAAATGCAGTTCTTCCTCCTTTTACAAGAATTGAAGACTGACTGTGTCAGAAACTCACAGATAATTATTTAAATGTTTAAATGCACAAAGCCACATTTAATTATTTCTAGTTATACTGTGGATAAAAAAAAATCTTCCATCAACTTCAAAATTACGAAGGTATATAAATACGTCTCTGTGCTAACTTCATTACCTCACGCTCTCTTTCCGGTGAGTGTGGTTTCGTGCTGGTTTCATTCCGTTACAGAAGCGACATCACCATTGTGTTAAACTGTGTACCCACAGTCCAGACATTGTAACTTACAGAAAATTCTTAGGAACCAGTAGTATTCAGTCTTACTAAGAAAAAGTTAAGCCATGCCACTGATACTGATGGTTGGCTTACTCTGGACCAGGCGCTGTTTTGGTGCTGACTCCTTCGTGGAGAACTACCCTGAGGACTGCTTGCGATCAGGGACCTTACGTTTTTATGGCAAAGATAGAGGATACGCAGAGAGCAAGACAGGTACATAGTTTTATGCCAAACACTAATGTGTGCTGTAAAGAAAAATAAAGTTGGAGAAGGGTCTAGCAAGTCTGGGCTAGCGTTGAGAGGATCAGAAAGAAGTTTGGATACTTGTTTAAAAATTAAATTTACTGGTTAATAACACGTAAGTTTCAGGTGTGCAGTTCTATAATACATCACTGTGTATTCCATTGTGTACTCACACCCAGAGTCTCGTCTCCTTCCATGTTTGACCCCCCCCCCTTGACCCTTTCCATCGTCCCCCTATCCCTCTTCCCCTCTGGTAACAACCGTACTGTTGTCTGTGTCTGTGAGTTTATTTTTTTGTTTGTTCCTTTTTGTTATATCCCACACTTGAGTGAAATCTTATGGTTCTTATCCTTTTCCGTCTGACTTGTTTCACTTAGAATGATATGCTCAGCATCCATCCATGTTGTCACAAATGGCAATATTTCATCCTTTTTTATGACAGAGTAGTTTTCCATTGTATGTGTATATGTGGTACCTTCTTTATCCAATCATCTGTCAAGAGGGTTAGGTTATTTTCATGTCTTGGCTACCATAAATAATGCTGCAATGCACGTAGGGTACATATATCTTTACTAGTAAGTGTTTTCAGATTTTTGTAGGAGATACCTAAAAGAGGGAGTATTATGTCATGTGGTAGCTCTCATGTTCAACTTTTGGGGGAGTCTTCATACTGTTTTCTATAGAGGCCGTACCAATTTACGTTACCACCAGCAGTGTATGAGGGTTCCCTTCTCCCCACATCCTCTGCAACACTCATCTCCTGTCTTATTGATAGCAGCCATTCTAACAATGTGAGGTTAGGTATCTCACTGTGGTTTTGATTTGCATTTCTCTAGTAGCCAGTGATGTTGAGTCTCCTTTCATACATATGTTGGCATCTATCTGTGTTCCTGGGAAAGTGTCTGTTCAGATCCTCTGGTTGGATGCTATGGATAATGGGCTGGGAAAGCTTCTAGGAAGATAACTGTAGTAGAGACTGGGTGAGGGGCTCTTTAGGTACAAAGCTAGTGGCCTACTATACAAAGCTCAGTGAACCACTGTGAGATACTTATCTTCTAATGATCGTAAGCCTTTTAAATATTTAAATTTTGCCTGATAGAGGAATCAATTCAAAATCCACTTTTTAATCATTGTCTGTGTAGAGGCTTCATGTTTAATTTTGTCTTAAACATGAATACTTAAGGGACAAGGACCATTTCCCCACCTGAGTCCAGTTTGGTTGGTTGCTTTTGGGATTTGAACCTTTGGCGGTAATGCGTCACCTAAGCAACTCTTTGTTGGCCTTCTGATAAGAGACCACGTGATGGTTAGGGAATCGGACCTATCAGAATTTTAAGGGAATGCTTTGACATACTTAGATGACTTATTTGTGTTGGTAAACACAACTTTTCCTTTCTTGGCAGCAGCTTGTCACCCATGACAAGTGCCGTGTGTCAAGACCAGTGGCCACACTGACACACAGCCTGTCGTTCCAGAGGAGATGTGGTTGAAAGTTACCTTTCCTTCTCAGCAGTATTTCTAAAACCAGTCATTGGTATATCTCCTTCATTATTTTTGCCAATATATTTACTTAATCTTATTCTTTAAATTATTTTTATTAAACTTTAGCCTCTTTCTAATCCGTAATAGCCGTGCAATCACAGGCTTGATGAGCTCGTTTTAGCGTTCTGATGCACCTATTAAAAGTATTGCTATTTCTGTATCAGTTGAAATTGCCATCGTTCTACCAGTAGTGTGCTTACCCTTCACTGAGAACCACTGATCTCAGTTTTTGTTATATGGAGTGGAATACTACTGAAGAAGTCAGATCACAGGTTTCCCCATATAATAAATAACAGCTTTGATACTCTAGTAACTTCGTGAGCAGAGAAATGGCCATATGGCCTCCAGAAAGGCTTAGTTGGTTTACTATAGACTGAAATCTCTGTTAATATTTGAGACAAACCTTGGGCAAAATTGGTCTGTGAGCTAATTTAGTAAATTACTAATTTTCCAAATTAATTTACTATTTTATTGTCTTTCTCACTCTCTGTCCATCTACTTACTTAGTAATTTTATCTAGTAATTTGCCACATAAATTACTGAAGGAATACGTTGCTAATTATGGACGTGATGACAGTGGTGAAGGGAGGGGAGTTAGGGTTTTGGGCAAGGGGCCGCTTTTTGTTTGTTCCAAATACACACTGTGATGTCAGACTTCTCTTCTAGTTAGAGTAAAACTGTCTTACTAAATTAAAAAACAAACAAACAAAAAACACCTTCAGATAATTACTCAGTTAACTTCTTCAAAAGGTAATCAGAAGCTTGTTGTAAAACGTCCTCAAAATGCCCAGCTAACTCCTCTGAGATGTAATAGGACTGACCTGCCCATAGTTTGAGAAGAACCGAAATGATTAGTAAACATAAGCACTGAATACATGTAATCTTGCTCATTGAGGCCATCCAGTTCTCCAAAAAAAAGAATTGTAGTCTCATACCTTGTGTCTGCTTATCTTCTATTGAAATATATATGTAACCCTTAAATAAATACTTATGTGAAGCCATCCACTCTCAGTTTAATGGTTATCTATATAGTATCAATTACTGCATTTATTAGTAATTTCCCATGCTCGTTTTTTCTTTATCCTTTTCTTGATTTCTTTTATTGCATTCTTTTCTTCCTCCTTCTTTTATCTTAAAGTAAAAAAACAAAAATAATGTGATTTCTGATATCATTCCAGGAGAAATTGGTTTCTTGGTTCTTATGGCAGAAGTTGCTTGTTTGTAGGAGACATCACACAATGTGAGGGACTCTATAGTGTTTGGAATTTCATCAGTCAGTAAGAAGGCTTGGTGTTATGCAGGTTTTAAAAAGTTTGGGTGTCACTGCAATATTGTTAAATTCCCTAATCTTTTAGTTGCTGTTTCTGTTCAGAGAAGTTTATTATAATATGTTGAAATATAGGTCAGAAATTTGCCTCTGAAACAATTTATCTATTAGTAAATATCTTTATAGGAGCAATAGTTTCTTCGGAAATTAATTGCAAACAGCATTAGGGCAAATATGTTTGCAAGAATTCTCACAATTTGGATATTGCCCACACATGTTTCAACATTGTCTCTGTCTGTAGGGCAGAAGTTCATTACTAGTTGAAGTAATGTTTTAGGAATTCAGTATTGATGCAAATCCTATAAAATCTTAATTGACCAAAACACTAGGTTATAAAGATTTTCAGTCTTCCCTGAAATTCTTTTATTTGAATAAAGAGAAAGATTACAAGACAAAAAATGGTATCAGCAATTTAATCAAATCAATTTATAGACTATGATATGAATTTGTTATTCCCAGTGCCCTGTATCAGGGCCTGGAGCACACATCACCAGGTCCAGCTAGACGGATCATGCTTAAGAAGTTGGTATCCATTCTTACTGCTCGGTTTCCCTGCCTGGCTAATTATTAACAAATTTATTATCTTTGCCTATATATTTTACAATTAAATAGTAGTTTCAATGTATAAATATATATCTGTAATTCTTTCAGTAGTACTTTTGAAGTAAATAGAATTTCTGCTACAGAAATTACAAACAGCTGGAACACCCATTTGTAAGCATTTTAGTAATGAAAGTATATTTGGTACCTGAGTGAGATGTGAGATTGAGCCTGTAACAGAGCAGAAAGGAAAAATAATCAACTCCAGAAATGGATTTTGTAGTTGTATTTAGACATAACCATCAAGCTATGAACATACTTCAAATGGTCCCATTCTCCTTCCTCACCTTGTTTGGACCTCATGAGGTATTTTCTTGGAGTTGGGGATACATCCTTATTTACACATGCACATGTTTATCCATATCAGTTTGAATAAAATTTATTCATCAAACACTTTTTAAAATATCTATTATGTTCCAGGTGCTGGGGTAAAGAATGGTTTTACACGCTGTTGTCAGGGAGTTTATAACCTCAGGGTAGAAAGCTCCAAGATAGTTCTGAGTGCTGAAGATGTTCTGAGGTGGAAAATTGTTTCCCATAGTTGGCCCAGCCTTATAGAGAAAGTGATACTTGAAAAACAATGTAAACAAAAAGAAGGGATTTGCTAAATTGAAGAGGTGAGGCAGTATGTGTCAAACCAAAGGGTAGCTTGTAGCCAGCCCCCAGAGCTCTCTGCAGCTCGGCGGATGCCAAGACCCCTCCCAGGTGTAAGAGGGCGGGTGCTGGCGCACTGGGAGAGGCCGAAAGGATACAGTGTTCAAGACAAGAGGAAAGGGTCACGGAGGAGGGAGTTGAAACGCTGTTAAGGGTGACGAAGACTATGCAGTCTCTGGATTTGGCCTTTACCAGAGCACTGACGACCGTAGCTGAGCCCTAAAGTCATAGGCGTGGGGGTCACACTGACACAGACCAAAAATGAATGGGACAGGACGAAGCAGAAATACAGCAACTGTAGATGACACTTTAGATCAGGCACGTCCAACCTGCAGCCCAGGACGACTTTGAATGTGGCCCAACACAAATTATGAGATTTTTTTTGGTGACCTTTTTTTTTTTGTAGCTTATCAGCTGTCGTTAGTGTATTTTATGTGTGGCCCAAGACAATTCTTCTTCCAGTGTGGCCCAGGGAAGCCAAAAGATTAGATACCACTGCTTTAGACATTGGTCTGGGAATGACGGGTTAAGAACTTTGGGGAGAGGAGGACACGTAACCAGGTAGGGTCCCGTTCCTCCTGCAACGCCATCCCCTCCACATTGGAGCCACTTCATTACTCTGAGGGCTACGTAATAGTTGAGAGAAAGGCAGGACATTCAGATATACGGGGCATATGGAGGAAAGAAGTCTTGAGAAGCAGCAAGTAAAGGTGGAAGCTTAACTTTGGGGGTTGGGGGGAGAAGGGAAGAGAAAGAAGCAAGATGGTTTAAAGATGAATGGCAGGAAGGTGAGAGAGAGTTCATGCCCAAGGGCCACGATTTTGACGGTGAGGTATTTGTGACATGCAGTATCATCTGCGGTTGATAGTGAGAGGACCACGGAGAAGGAGGGACTTGAGAGGGATGAACTTTCAGAAAAGCTGCTGCTTGGAATGTGCGAGGGAGCTGTCCAGGGCAGGGGGCGGGGGGTTCCTGGACAGCGGGAGGGCCTAAGTGACCCTGGGATATAGTATTTATAGAGACAGTGACGGGCGTGTGTGTGTTCAAGTATGTGTTTGAGTATGTTCATGTGTTGTGTTCATAGAGGTACAGGGGTGCCAACAAAATGTATGCACATTTTAAGAAAGGAAAAAACTGAATTAAAACTGTAACACTCAATATATACTGATAAGAAAAGATGAAGACAAGTCACATATGACTTCTGCAACTACAAGAGGTGCTCAAAGTGGTCACCATCAGCGATCAGACACTTCTGATTACGGCGAATTACTGTGTGAGCAACATTGACCAGCGCCCACGTGTATCACCGCGCATGCCGTTTCAGTTTCTTCCTGAAGTACCGCCAGTGCAGCCGGTTCTCTATGGTCCACCACATCCTTTAGGGTCCCTTATAGGTAGAAGTCAAGGGTGTTGAGTCAGAAGAACATGCTGAAAACTCAACTGCACCTCTTCATCCTCTCCATTGTCCTGGCAAATGGTCCTGTGCTCCTCAAATGGCAATCGTGGTTCTGCCTTATTATTATTATTTTTTTAACTGTCCTGCCTGTCACATGGTGGTGCTAACATTCATTTGATTAATGCCATCTTTTGAATGAACATCATACTGCACGTTGCTATCGTAATTTAATTCAATTTTGAAAAGCAATAACATAAATATCACCTCTTAAGACGTGTATACATGTTTTTGGCACCCCGGTATTTATATGGATGTGTTCATAGGTGTGTTTGTGTATTTTACTGCCCTAAAGAGAATGCCAGTCCCGATAGAGTAATCAATTATTTGATTTACCAAAGTTTATGCAGATCCATCTATTTTTTTTCACCACTATGCTGGGGTCACTGAGATGAGTACAGTTGTTTCTGTCCTGGGAGCATGTCCTCTAGTGGGTCAGACATGTCAGGAAATAAAATACGACATAGGGCCCAGAGGTAAGTTAGAGGAAGCAGCGTTAACATGTGTGTGGGTGGGCGGAGACAGAAGAAGTGACATCTTGGAAGCTGCTTGGAGGAAGTGACCTATTAGCTAGCTGTTAAAGGAAGTGGACACTGATGGGTGAGGCACTGTAAGGTTCCGGAGAGAAGGACAAAAGGAACGTTGGCCGCAGATGGGGTACACACTCAAGGCGTGGAGGAGTTGAGAAATTCTTAATCGGGGCAAAGATTTAGGAAGGTGGATGTGTCTTAGAGTTCATGACCAACTTGACTTTGTTTTTATGGAAGTAGGAGTTAGGGACAGAAATTGTTTTTGAAAACAAACATATTTCTTGAGCATTGGTGTGAGTTGGTTCTTTGTAATCTTTCTCCAAAGTTGTAGCCTTATTCCAGTATTTTCCAAACCAAGTATATAGTTGTTTTAAAAACTTTTAATGTTAAGAAGTGACAGTATTAATCCTAAAGTAAATTTTAAAACTTTTTGCTCGCTAGCCATGTTTTTATGTACATAATATATATTCATATTCTATATCTTGATTCAGTGATACGTTCTATGTTATATTCCATAGTCTCATCTTGAAATTATTAATGTGTCACGTGCCCAGTGACCATATTCGGCCCTTGAAGAAGTACACACGTTATTTATTATACTCTGTCATTGGCTTTTTGGAGAGTTACTAAAACTGTGTTTCCTTTGTTGGTAACATTCCTAAGGGAGATTTATATAGGAGGGCTATCCAAAAAGTATCCAGCCATGTAATTAAAAATATAGGCATTTGTGGCTGGATTGTTTTCTGGACAGCCCTCTTACCTATTTTTGTTTCTGTAATTACTAAGTAAGCATTTTCTGAAAGTTTTCTCATCTGATTGAAAGAGAAAGTAAGTTGTTCAAAGCAAAAATATCTGACTCTAAGGGGCAGCCTTTGGGGCCGAAGTAACAGATCATTAGGCAATAGGGGATCCCCCATCCAGCAACCCCCAGCTTCCTTCGTACCTGTGAAGTGTATCACACTGCCCAAATCAGACCGCTCACTCAATATTTAATGTTTCTGCGATGGAATCACATTCTCCCTCGAGGTTGACTTCAGATTTGCTAGACACACTGACAACACTGCACTCCTTATTTTCCCCTCATGACCTCAGCTTCTGCTTAAAAAATGTTCGAATAAAGGATGCTTTTGTTCATATCTCGCCTGCCTGTGATATATTGACAAAGTGTCTGCCGGCTGAATGGAATAGTTTTACAGTATGAGTGCTGCTTTCAGTGAAGGGGCAGGACTTGGGCTTCAGAAGGAAGTGAATTGGATAGGTCAGGAGAATGTACCATTTGTAAACACCCCTTTCTTTTTTTATTCACGTGTCAGGACAGCAGGAGCAGGCTGTTCAGTGCCTGTCCCTGCGCAGTGCCAGAGGGAAAGCAGCTTGGAAGTCAGCTGCAATTTTTAAACCTTGCTTTTTGTCCCCCTCCGAGTAGTGATCTTCAAGTACTTGGACTTGTCTTAGGAGCTGTTTTGAAACTAACATGGTTTAGTCCACTAACTGCATGTTGGGTAAATTCAAAACCCACATGCTCGTCCTCTTGCAGTGGAATAAGTCACATCTGATGGACATTTTCTGTGCTTATAGCATAGTAATGAACGTCTGACAGGCGCGACCTTTCATAAGACAACCCACACTATTGGCTTTCTGCCCAGAATATTGCTGCAACACTATCTGTGATTGGTTATCTCTCTATCATGCATTGCTTCACAAGGGGAAACGGCCCCCTGTTTTAATAAATCTACGATGGCTGGCTGCAATATGCCTCACTGTAAGTATTTGTGTGTGTGTGTGTGTGTGTGTGAGAGAGAGAGAGAGAGAGAGAGAGAGACAGACAGAGAGAGAGAGAGTATGAGGGAGGGGGGGAGAGAGAGAGGAGGAGGAGGAGGAGCTGGCTGACTTGAATCTGACTTAGTCTGGTAGCACATGGCAAGGTTGTGCTACTGTAGGACATCAGTGAAGTGCTACTTAGTAAATCGTAACCTATCTCTTTTTTCTACAGGTTGGTACTAAGAAGTGCCTTTCCTGACGTCTCTGCTGCTTGGAACCGCTTCTAGAGCAGTCTCTGCTTTTGCCTTGCTTGCTGCCAGCTAGACTGTGACGACAGCACATCCACCCTCCACCTCTAGCCCAGACACCCCCATTTCTACTTATAATCAAGAGAAAAGCTCTAAGTATCTGGCATTGCCCTAGGCTGCTTTAGTTTTAAAGAAAAGTTTGCTGAAAAAAGTAAGATATCTTCTGCCAGGAAATCAAGGAGGAAAAAAAAAATCATTTTCTCGATTTTGCTCTAAACTGCTGCATCTGTCTATGCCAAACTAATCAATACCGATTGCACCACCAAACTCCATTGCAAATTCAGCTGTGAGGAGATTCCCTTTCAGACAACTTTGCTGAAAGCAGCTTGGAAAATCGGTGTCCAAGGGTCTGCCACGTTTTCATGCTTGCATTTTGGGCTCAAAATTGGCATTGGGAAGGGGTTACTGAGAGCACAAGGCTGACTCGAGGCCCTACTTTTAAACGTTCATCTACTTAAGATCTTAGTATTTCTCTAAAAACCAAAACCTCTTTGAATTAACAGTTTCATGCTGTGAATTTCTAGTGGGAGATCTTTTCCTTGATATTGACAACACAATTTTCCATGTACTTTTAAAGCAGGGAGTTGGGGAAAAGTATATTTTGAAGGGGACGTTTTCATCATCATTTTAGTTTTATCAGTGCAGCTTTTTTTTTTTTTTTTTGGTTACTATTTTTTTTGGGGGGTGGGGGTTGGGTTTGTTGGTTTCACTGAAAATTTTAACTACCTGTAAAATCTAAACATGGCTGTTAGTGTCACACCAATTCGGGACACAAAATGGCTAACACTGGAAGTATGTAGAGAGTTCCAAAGGGGGACTTGCTCACGGCCAGACACGGAATGTAAATTTGCACATCCTTCGAAAAGCTGCCAAGTTGAAAATGGACGAGTAATCGCCTGCTTTGATTCATTGAAAGTGAGTAAATATTATATTATTTTAAGGATATGCAATAATTGAATAAAAGGGTTATGGACATAGAGTGAGTTTGGAATTATGGATTGCTTTGTTAATAGTTTAGTTATATCGTGTGTTCTTACTGACAATGGTGGGGTGGGTGATTTGATTGAGAAGCAATAGAATCAAGTCTGGCCAAACTTGTTTGTTATAAATAACCTCATCAGTCCTTTCATGCTATGAGTTTTTCTAGAGCAGAACCTGTCAGCGTACGTTTTACTTAGTAATAGCAAATTTGGTGTCTGTCTGTAGGAATAGTAAATGTAGGTATGTGTATATGTTAGCATGTACATAGATTATATACAAGGTGATGGTAGTAATAGCTGAATTGAAGATTTGATTTTGCTTGTTTCTAAAGGTGCTGTACTCTTGTAAAGGAATAGCAGGTTTTAAGTCAGCTAAACTTGGAGAGCTATTTTATATTAACATTTTGACATTATGGATCTTCTTTTGATTGAGCATATTATTTTAAGGGTAGAAGCAATGCATTTTGTGGAATATTTAACTGAAAGTAAGGTTTTGAACTGCTGCTACAATACCCTATCTGATGCATAAACTTTGTCAAATGTGACTTTTATAAATAAGTAGACCTTCTTAAGTATGATAATTAATTTTATTATTTTTTAGCTTCTAAAATTTTAATGTGAAGGAACTTAGCAGCTTGTTTTCTGTTAGAGCCTGATTTTTTTTTTTTTATTTGTAACAGTCTCAGCTACAAGTATTAAAAGTTAGCTTTTGTGGGCACCATCATACTAAAAGATTCACTTTAGCATATATTGGCATACATAAATGTCATTGGGTTTGTATTTCAGGTATCAAGTTTGAAAGTGGGTCTTTTAAAAGACAGCATACGTGTTTTTATTTTGATGTGATTCAAGGTCAAATCTAGAAATATGAAGATTCCTCGGTACACCACTTACTTGGTTTAATTCAATTGCTTTTGAATACTAATATGCCAATATAATTCACTCTTTGAACCTTTGAGCTGGGATCTCTTATCATTTCTACATATAGAGAGAAATAAAAGTCTCATAGATCCATATTCTGTTTTGCAAAAACAACACCACCACTACAACAGTGCTATAATAATAATAATAATAATAATAATAATAATAATGCTTTTTAAAATAACATAGTGGTGAATTAACTGAAATAGTTAACTTATAAAGTTAACTCAGAACTTACTCTGATGTTATGAGTTAACTTGGGAGTTAACTATTTCAATTAATTGCTTCTTGGTCCAGATTGGGGTGTTCACTTTGCTAAAGTTTTCTCCAAAGACTGAAGTATATTATCTTCACAGTAGGATTAAAAAAAAAAAAAACCAAAAGAGGTATTAACAACAACAAAGGCAACTTATAATGTTAGGTTATTCTTAACGTCATAGTCCTAAAGCTCAGTAAGCAAAAGTTATACGTTATCATCGGACCTTTTTCTTTCTTTGAAGGTATCATTGAAGGGCACAATGGTTGTACCTTTGTGAATGTGTATTCCTAAATTCCTGCCGACTGAATTTAGGTGTAATTAGGGACTGAGACCCATAAAATGAGGGGCAAAGGGCTAATTACACTTGTCGGTAAACAGCTGTGTCCATAAGTAGCCCTGTTTTGACCCAATTACTAGTAAATCCAATTTTTAATCCTACAGACAATTGATGGTGCACTCGTAGCTGCAAAATGAAGGACATTTAACTCGGCTGTGACATTGAGTGGTTTTACAGAAGCCTTGCCTCCACAGCCATTGCAAACATTGTGAAACATTAAAATTCAGTTGCTATTTTTCCATCTCAAAATATTTTTTTTTAGTCGCTGCTCACTTGTGGCACCAGAACAGTCCCCCTTTCAGTAAAGCAGCAGCAGCGTTGCTTAACGACATGCTGTGTGGTTAACAAGAGTCACCGGCCACATCAAGGACTTTCTTTTTTTTTTAAATAGCAAATAATTTGAAGATTTTCAGATTTACTTGTAAAGTGAACTCACGAAAGCAGCTCCTCTGTGCAAACTTTGGACTTATTCTTTGTTTTTCTAAGATAAACTAAAGTTTAATGTATGGTCTAAATGTGGTCTAATTTCATTTGAATAAGAGGGAAAAAAACACAAATTTATTTATGGGGATGCTTCCTTCACAGCACAATAGCTCCTTAAGTGTGAGTGAAGTAAGTATGTTAAGAATTAATTTAAAACTTTTTGAGTGTGTGTGTGTGTGTGTGTGTGTACACACACACACACACACACACACACACATATATACACATATATATGTTTTTGAAACATATATATCTGGAAAAAAACCCAGCCATAAAGGCCTCTATTTTTCATATTATATGGCTGGACACTTTCCAGACAGCCTTTGTGTATTACGAACACACACATGTGATTCTTAATACAGTGTTCAGACTCCTACCTTTTAATAGTCGTCCTTCTGTATTCAGTTTTGTGGCTAAAATAGATCAAAAACATCTTTTGAAACAGTTAAAGTAACTCTGACTCATGTTTGGAGTTCTGAAATTTGGGAGCATTATGAGGTTTCCATGCCAGTAACTGCTGGATCGTTTGTATTGTCTCCGCAAGTGAACGGAAGAATTTAGAAAACTTGTAATATCCTGGCTTCTTTAATGAAATGAGTTCTGTGTATTGTTATAACCCATAGTCCAGCCTTTTCTGAGTTCTTGAGCTGTGAGATGGAGGTAGCCTGTGTAATCTGCTATTTTTAGCAAGTTAGGAAAGCAAACCCAATACTCTCTGAGAGGACCCTGTGAAATGGCTGTACCCTTCAGCTGTGCTGTCTCAGACTTTGGCCCAGCTCCCAGGTGACTTACGTTTATAGCAGACTTCTGCTTAGAAGAGGAGAATTCATTTCATTAAAAACAGAAGTCGAACAGTTCAAGAAAGCATTTCTGTAACAAATCAATTGGCATGTTACTAAGGGTAATAGGAAGACAATTGGCCGATAGTGTTCTAGTTGTGTGTTGGTGATTTTTAAAGTTTAAATAATGAACTCAGGTTAAATTTACTATGTAAAAGCATAGAATTTTGCATCACGATAAATGTGTTACTAAGAAAATACATGATAATGAGGACTCTATTTATATTAAGTATATTGGAAGTAGAATGATAGCAGTAAGACCAAAAGCTGTAATAATATGTACTAGATGATAAGCAATATTTTAAGCACTTAATTTTCTCACTTAATTTTGCTTTTACATTTTCAGTCTTCGTTTACAAGTCTAAGAATATATTCAAATTGAGAATTAAATTGCTTACAAACTGTAGATTTGAGTGTTTTAGCTACTTCGGAAATCGTTCACATTTGAAAAGGTATATTCTTTTATGCTGGAGAGGCCTTTTTTCTTACGGTTTGTGAAAGGCATACATGACAAGGTACAAAAAAAATTACAAGAAAAATACTAACACTGCAAGCTGCCATTAGAATACCGTGTATCAGAAATGATTATTTAATTAATAGTTAACGGAAAGTTACCTATTTATTTCAGTAATGATCTCACCTAAAATTGAGGCAGTTCATGTAAAGTAGCCTACAGAATGTATTTAATGTGATGCCAAGTTATTTATATTATCCCCTCCAAAAGAAAAGCTTTCATCACATGGCCAACAGGAACAGAATATTACTTACTGTTTGATCTTTTTCAAAGATCATTTTTCCAGGTACTGGTGGTGAGGGGATATAACCTTTGTGTTTATTATCTATTTTCCAAAAAATCTGGCAAAACTCTTCTGTCTTTGAAAACCATAGTCTCGTGTTCTCTTATTGAATCAGGCAATTGTAGGCTAATTAGGCATTCATTTCACTGCTATATACATTCATATATATAGATAGCACAGCTAATCAAATTTATTACAGAGACATCAGAGATCATATTCCACTGCAGAGTGGCATGGAGTCAAGGGCACTGAGTGAATCCCTTTAATGCTTTAAAGTGTATCTGAAAACCTCGCAGAATATGTGAAGTACAGTCAGCTGTTGGAAGATCCAAATAAGTAAACATCCAGGTAAATGAACAACTAGAAAACTCAGCTCAGAAAGGTAAAGCAAGTCTCCAGATCAGTGGTACCAACCGTTTTCCACTTGTATACCCCTTTTAAACCCTTTTCTATATACTGTACACCTTACAGTACTGATACTTTTGTTCAGTGCCTATCTTAATGTAAAATAATGGAAATGAAGTAATAAGTAGGAAACAAAAAATTACCATACTAAAAGTACAAGCCATGGATTTAATTTTACAATATTTGTAACACAGTTAAATATTGATGATGATGATCAAGTATTTAACAAACTTTTAATTTGTTTAATAGTAATATTTATTTGTGTTACCTGAAAAGTCTGTTATAATTTTTATACAGATCACTAACCGATTGAAACATTTTAGTGAGATCTTTGAGTTTGCTTTGAACTTAGTTTCTTGAAATCAGGGCCAAAAGACGCAACATAAAGTCTTAAATCAGGACTTGCTTTAAAACTCACTGTGGCAGTTATTTTTTATGAAGGTGTAAGAAGAAGAAGCTCCCTCCACTAGTTTAGTATTAGTAAATGGTGAGAGGTATTTGAGTGCCTTCTCACTGAGCTGTTCATATTCCTCACTGACATCTACCCAGATTATAATAAGATGCTTTCTTTTAAAATCAGAATTTAAAGAAGAATTGGTTGAAAGTTCGATTAACTGCCCTTTTCCTCTGATTGATAGTTTAGTTTCTTTGAAGAATTCTTCATTGAAAGGATCAGCAATCTAGTTGTTTTCTTTTCCACTTTGAGAGAAGTGCTTATAAAAGGACACTTTAAGACCTTCCAAGTGATTTACAATATTCTCTTTCACGTTTTGGGGTAGGTGCAAATCACTCTCAGATAAGAAGTTGTGCAGAGTTTCAAACATTTCAGGCTGACCTCTTTCAATACACGCTTTTCAAAAGTCCAGTTTTTTAATCATTGACTCAATTTTTCTGGTTACTTTGAATATAGTGATTGAGCTGTTTTGAAGTCCCAAGTTGAGTCTGTTTAATTCTGGAAAAATATCTGATAAACATGCAGGACTTTGAAGACAGTCGTTGTCCTGAAACTTTGGAGCAAGAGGGAAATGATGGTCTTCAAAAAATACCTGGACTTCATGTCCAAGTTCAGACACCTGTGTAAGTACTCTGCCACAAGATAGCCACCTTACCTCCATATGCAAAAGGAATGTGCTGTGAATGCTGTTCGTTTCTTCACACAGCGCTTTAAATAACCTGGAGTTTTGTGATTGTGACTTAATAAAATTTACAACTGTTACAGCCTCATCAAGAACATCTTTCAGTTCACTAGGAAGAGGCTTGGATGCAAACTTTGTCTATGAATGCGGCAGTGACTCCATGGTACAGGGGGAGCTACTTGTTTAATTTGGTTGTGTAGGCCTATAAAGCACCCTGACGTAGACTTGCCTTCACCACAACAATTCGACCAACTAATGTCCTTTTCAATGAAATAACCATTGATTGCTTTAAAAATATCTCTGTCAGTGGGTAATAAACCAACAGATTTTCCTTAATTTTATTTCCTAACAAGTTCTTCGCAATGACAAGCAAAATGGATAAATCAGTAACATCTACACTTTCATCAACTTAGATGGAAAAGAATTTATTTTTTCTAATTCTGTCTACTACTACAGCTTCAACATCATCAGACATTTCCTGAATTTGAGATGTTGTATTGTTTGAAAAAGAGATAGTATTTATTTTTGTGGATGTTCTTCCCCAAACATGCAAATAGTGATCTCCTTACTACAAGGAGAAGTTAAATCTTTACCTGTAGTGTGGTTTCTACCACACTCAGCTATGCGATAAGCAATACGGTATGAAGCCTCAACTGCGTCCTCGTTGTCTTTCTTTCCTGACATCGTGTGTGACGTAACAGTTGGACACTTTTCTAAGCACTGAAAATAATGTATTTCTTTGCTTTTATACATAGGATGTTTAGTTTCTAAATTCTCATGAGTAGAGAGGGTTTCATGCAACCGTTGGATAATATTTCCCCACACACAGCACACAAAGGCTCAGGACAGCCATCGTTTCCCACAAATGAAAACGCGTATTTAATATGCTCTTCAGAGTATTTCCTTTTCTCCTGTGTAGTATCTGAGGCTGCACCTTTTTACTCTCTCCCAGTGTGGGTGAACTCCTATGTGCAGACACGTGTTGAGAAGTACTTGGCAATGGGATATAATCCACATCAAGTTTTGGTTTTCTAACTGTCCTGTTTTCAACCACTGATCCATAACTGACACGTGTAAAAATCACTGACAATAATAACAGAAACTATGTTAAATATTAAATAAAAAACTACTTGAAAAAAGTCACAATTAAAGACAACACACTTTTTTTTACTCAGTCAACAAGTAAACTGATCAGTTTGGCTGCGGTTGTATTTATATGTTTGGGGAAGTTCTAGAAACCTCGCAGATGGAGTGTTCTGAGACTGTGAGTAATGACTGGTAGAAGAGCAGTTTGGGGGAGGGTTTGTAGCCAGGCCCTCACCAATCATCATTCGCTAGTGTGATCAAATTTTGAAGTGTCTCTATTAATGATAATTCAAACTTAACATTTATTGTTCCATAACTAATATTTCACATTTTTTTACTTTGCTTTTCTTTATTTTTTCTTGGCCATTACTGATTATTTTTCACCTACTTCTGAAAGGCCCAGCCCTTAACCTCAGGAATACATGTGCCACCACTTGGTAACTGATGCTTATGGTCACATAGGAATAGACTAGTGTAACTGGACATTATAAAGTGGTCCTGGAAGGCTTTACTGTTAAATTTTAGAAGATCCTTCATTGTTAGCACAGTATATCTTCATCATAGCAATTGCTTATTGTGCTGGGCTTTTTAAATCCCTAGCGTAGTCTTTTCATCCTATCTTTTAAGCAGGTTTAACTGAGAATCCTGACAAAATACCTACAAGTTTCAGACTAAATGTCTAATTTTCAGTTACAACTTTTACCTATAGATTCCTAATAGGAATAACTTGTACCAAGAATTTTGTCATTGTTTGGTTTTTATTGCTGATGGCATCTCCTCTGTAATATTAAAACTTTGACAGATTATTATGTTATACAGAGGGTGCCAAAAAATGTATACACATGTTATGAAAGGAAAAAACTGTATTAACATTATAATATTCAATATATATCAGTAACAAAAGGTAAATACAAGTCACTTTGATTTCTGCAGTTACAAGAGGTCCTCAAAGTGGTTACCATCAGTATTTATGTGATACATAGATAACATCTCTTAAAATGTGTGTACATTTTTTTTGTACCCTTGGTATAGAGTTACATATTCAATATGTCTTTCAGTGACAGGTTGACTCACGACTTTCTTAGGGGATGAATTAAGTGTATGGCCTAGCTTACATAATGTGTACATCATGTAAAGCTTCTAGTTGCAGTCCCTAAGCAGAAACTCCATAGCTTTGCAGAGAAAACCCCTGACATCAAGCTTTCTTTAAAGATTAGTGGTTGTGAGTAGCTGTGCCTGCTTTGGTAACACAACTTTATTCATTTACCTATTTGTATTCTTATAGTTGGAAACCTTTTAGAAAAGTATTTTTTAAATGAGTACAGATTTTGTACCAATCACAAGCCATGTACTAGTTCACTTGTTTCCTTCCATAAGATTTTGGTATACTGCTTCTATTTTTCTTTTTCTTATTCTACCTTGCTGCAAATTGTGCGTGTGACAAACTAAAAACAATTTAAACCTAAAGCAATGTGGCACTTTGAATTGATTTCAAAGTTTAATTTTAACTCAGACTTCTAAACTTACACAAAATTCTGATTCCTCAAAATTCCAAATAGCCTCAAAACAAGTCCATGTACAAGGCAGCATGGGGTCAATCTTCTGTTCAGGAAGAATGTAACTTATGCCCATTTACGAAAGAGGTAAGAAATTGAATGTTTCTTAGATGCAACACAGATACCTGGGGACCTAGTTTGGGAAGCTTTTCCTGTCATTTTTCCTTGCCCAGAATAAGTAGAGGATTTCAGCTGTCAGCATCGCTAATCTGTAACCTTTCATACTGAGCAATGTCTCTGCTTTTCCACAGACTTAGACAAAATTTTCTTACAAAGAGATCCTATTGAGGACATTTTGAGGGTTTTTTTTTTTTAACTTTAGCAAAAACACATCCCATGCTTTAGATAGGGGAGCAATTTTCTATGTTAACAGGCCGGAAGTTCTGCCAGTCAGTGGAAGTGGATAACTAAACTGGAAATACCAATGATAGTTAATTAATATGCAGAAATGTCAGTCAAAGCAACTGGAAAGGCTTGTTAGAAATACCTAGTTGTTTGAAGTATAATAGATTATTAGAAGAGTGATTTCACTGTGAATGTCACTATGAACAAGAGTGATTCTAGTGAGCGCCTCTTATTCTAATACTCGTTTATAATAACTGCAGAATTGTTATGCCATGCTGTATTTTTTATACAAATAGCATCAAGTGCACGTCACCTACAGTATTATTCGTACTTTCTTGGCACAGGTTTGAAAGATTTGCACTTTGAGATAAAGTGTCACTTGCTACAGATACAAGTTTCTATGGTATAAGGACTTGTGTTTTGAAAGATACTGATAGTTATAACCCCTTATACATTATAATTTGATTGAAAAGGCGTCTCCTTGCATACCTTTTGGCTTTGTCCATCTCTAACCTCTGTTCTTCTTGTGTTTTATCTTTGAGGTCTTTCCAGCTTCCTGATTGTCCAGCTTCTTAACTGTTCCTTTTGATCCCTCTCTCTATTTTTCTCTAGAATCTTGCAGAAAAGATTTAGACATTTTGTCTTTAAGGAATTACATTGAGTAACAGAGACAATCCCTTCCCTAGCATGTGGCATAAACAAATTAAGGCTTTATATTTCAGTCAGTTGTGCAGGCCTGTACGATGAGTCCACAGATGTTAGAGCGTCCTTTTCTTCACCCTTAGTTCCCGAGGATCGTTTCAGAATTGCAAGAAGGCCACTGTTGCGCCGGACATCATTGCTGCGATTTCAAGAGGCAGGAAGAGGCAAAAGAGACCATAGTCCAGTCCACTTAGGCTCATTGTAATAAAAATGCTTTAAGCTTCACTCAGCGATTATTCCTGGTGTCTCAATGGCTGATTTTGGTGGGAAAGCTGGAAACGATAGTCTTTAAACTTTTTCTTTTTTTTTTTTTTTTAATTAAAATCAGGCCTCTGGTCAGTAAGGTAGAATGGGGCGGAGGATTTTCAGAAGGGTAGTCACTGGAATGGAAGAATAGGAGAGACTTTTTTCTTAGAAAACTTCCAAGAATGAAGAAACTTTCCCTGAAAAACACCTGGATTAGTGGAGTAGTTGAAGGGAGACTGTTGTTGAAGAGAAACTTCCATCATCTTGGCAAACCTGGCATCACCTCTGTTCTAGTTAACCACAGCTGTCTTCTTTTTTTTTGCTTTCAAGATGTGACATATTTAGCCAATAAAACTTGGAATATCACAAGTGGATTGATTTTTCACTTATATAGAAAAAGAAAATGGCTTCGTTTTTTATTTTTCCTATTACCAGTGCATATTTATAGCCATAGTTACATATTTATAACTGGAATATAACAGGAATGCATGTCATAAAAACAGGTCTCAAATGATTTTATTTGACAAAAGAGTCTATAGTTACTCTGATACCTATTTCTGCTTCTTCATATGTACTTTTTAAATTTCTTTCGTATGAAATAAAATGAGTGACTATTTATTGAAAGTTAATGTATGATGATCAGTATTTTCAGTGTTTATTTTTTTTCCATAGTATTTAATCCTCACAAAAACTTTTAGAGTTACCTCTATTTAACTGATGGTACGGAGAAGTTAGATGATGTGCACGGGGTCCCTCCACCACTAAAATGTGAACTCCAAACCTTGTAATATGATTTCACAGCCTGCACTTTTAACCACTTTCCTATAAAACATATGCTTCCTAATTTACATGTCCACGTCCTAAAGATTCAACAGTGTTTAAGAACTAAAATGAATACTTAGGGCAAATTTACAGCGAAGGACCTAAAACAGTAAATACTCAAAAGAATTTAATCAATAAATGAATCAGTGGGTGAACACGAAGTAGCAGTGAGAATACTGCCACCAACTTTCAAAGATTGTGTATCTGTTCTAAATGTATGGCCAAAGAGTAAAAAGGTAAATTAATCATCTTAAATAAGTAGTCAGGGTTGGGGGGACGGGGTGTGGTTCAGAGCGTTCCCAAAGTGGGAAGACTTCCTTGTCAATATGTCTTCCAAATAACCTGCTTGCCTTCAGTTCAGCCTACTTCTTTTTGGAAGGGACAACTTGTTGGTCCGAAGTTTGTCCCATCATGGAACTTAACGTTAACGAACATCTTCTCCCCATTCTCTTTCCTTTCTGAAAACGTCAAAAGTGTAGCTGTTGATTTGATACTGTTGATTTCTAATTAGCAGTAGCAGTGGGGATATAGGTAGATACTGAAAATGACAAACTAAAAAAATTTTTTTCTAGTCTTTTTCTCACAGGGTGTATAGTCAAGGGACTAGCAGGAAAGAACTAGATGTGAGAAGGAAGTTTAGGAGGTGATAGGAGATGGAATTCTATAATTCAAAGAGTATAACTTAAATACTTCCTGTGTCAGACTTCGAGAAGGCAGATATTAAAATGCAATCCTCGGGAGCTAATTGCCAACAGGAAGACCAATGTATTGGGTGATGGAGATGGAGTTCTCAGGGAGAGCTTCTCAGCAGCTATCTGAGGGTCCGTGGAAGAGAAACTTAAGGAAGAGAGAGAAATGTCTTTGGTGGTTTATCTTTCCTTTTTTCCATCCCTTCTTTCCCAAAACTACTAATTCTGAGACCACAGTGAGAAGAGAACTAGAGGAAATCCCCAGAAGGAGAATTCTCATGGTCACGGGCCACCGACTGGGGTAGCTGACCTTGAATCGTCATTGGTCAGTTGGAAACCACCTATATTTTAACTTGAGGTCATAGTTAAAGGCTCAGGAGCATTCTTTTGAAGCTGTCTTGGCTTTTTCAACAATATTTATACGTATTTTAATTTTTGTTAATGTTAAGACTCACTAATTGTTGAGATCCAACACCCTGTGTTCTCAAGACCTCATAGAGCACCAGACATCTACAAGTTCACATTTATCTCCTTGCATGAAATGCAGATGTAAAGTGTAGGCTTCTGGATTTCAGAATCACTTATATACTTAAGTCCAGGCTGTTCTCAAATAAGGCTGGAAGTCTCTATGTTAATAGTTGATAGTAAATTATACAAAGCAAAACATGGAAAATTAAGGTTAGAAAAGCTGGGAAGCTTTTCTATCATTTTCAATTTTCTGCACAAGCACAGACATAATCAGTGTTTAGGATCTGCTTGTGATGGATAAATTACATCTGTAATTCATTCTTTTCCATGTTACTGCATTCAGACGATAATTTGCTTTCAGATATCTTTGCTCATCTAATATTCTAAAATCGTTCACAGACTGAAAATAAGTTTAGTAACAACTCCCAATCCCAGGAAGCCTTTATAACTAAACAGTGTTGGTTTACCAAATGAGCCAAATTAAAAAATAAATGGTTTTACAGAAAAACAGAGCCAAATTTATCATGCCCGAAATAAGATTCCTTTTTGGTAGATGACATTGCTTCTCAGAAAACAATTCTCCTTTAAGGGAAGCAACCGAAAAATGAACCACAAGGGAAGACATAACTAAAAAATTCATTATTTATATTAAAAAAATCCTGTTAAGAAAGATCTGTATTCTGAACAACCTATCTTTCTTCACATTATCTCCTATCTTTTCATGGCCAAATGGGAACTAATGAAATCTAAATCTAGCCATGAGAAAAGATTATCACCATGATCTTATTTATTGAACTTTTTTTCTCTTTTATGAACCTTTACACCCAGACGTTATCTTCCATGAATCATAGTGGAGTAATAAATTGAAAATAAGTGTCCACATAAGAAAACCCAATGTAGTTAAAAAACAACAACAACAACAAAAGCCAAAACTCAAACTCAGATGAAGTACAGTCATTATCAACATGGAAGGAGTCATTTACATTGCAAGGTTTTGCATGGTGACAGCTATTTAGCTCCCCCCAAAGCCTTTAAACTGTGATTAACTACAGTAGCTTAACACGTAATATCTATCTATCTATCTATCTATTTATCTATCTATAAATAGATATATAATGGGTTAAATATGCATAGTGAGAAATGCAAAATTGTTTGATTTTTTTTTTTTTTTTTAGAATCTTTATTAGCTACTTCTGTTTTCTGTTACTTCCCATTAAGGATGAATAATACTAGAGAGATTTTCATCAGAAACCCATATGTTTATACTGAAGGTTTAAGAATTTAAAGAAATCGCAGACCAACATATATGCCACTTCTCCATCTCAATTAAAGGAAAATAATCCGTCCTTCCTTCCCTTCTCATCACTTATTTATTACCTGCTGTGTACCAGATACCATGATAGGCAGTCCTGCTACGAGGGTGAGTAAGACACAGAACCCTTGCCTTTTGGGTGTTGATAGACTAGTGGTTACTATAAGCTTTCAAGCCTCTGAGAAGTACAGTTAAGATTATAATGATCATAGAATAATAAAACATTGTTTTAACCCTTCTATTCTTTGATTTTATAATGTCTCAGTAGAGCACAAATTTGCCCATGTAAAACCCACATAGGTATTAAATGTCCTCGTGTGTCTGAGAGGTTTGTTTTGAAAAATGCTGGAATCAATTACGTAGTCAGTGGAGGGAGAGCAGATGCATTTCAGCTGTAGCTCTGTATGCTGCAAAAAACACTGCGGTTTGTATTAGTCAGAATGGGTTTACCACTGATTTTGACGTGTAAGAGATTTATACCAGACCCGTTACCATATTCCACAGTTTAGCAAGATAAACCTGAGTCAGATTGATTTTTTTAGGTAACACATGTAGAAGTGGTTAATTTTACTCCCTCAATTGGATCAATATTTACTGATGATATAAAATGAAGAGGCTCAGAATGGTTAAATAATCTGTACAAGGTTGCACAGCCAGGAAGTAGCTGACCTGGGATCCATCACAAGCCGTCTGTCTTCAGAGCCTGTGATTTTGGTCTTCACGCTAAGTTTAACTTGCCTAAGGTAGCAGCGTTGTGAAGCTACACGATGATCTTACGCAGACAGACGTAATGTTAATTATTCGTGAGTCTGCATTGGACAGCGAGGGACATACTTAGACAGACATTTGTTGAATCACTGTAATTGCCTAAATTTAAGACAACTGTAATTTTTCAAACATGCACAGTTATACTTTTTCTTAATTCAGTAAACCATCCCTGAATAATTACTATTAATATTTTTCATTTAATAGAAATATACACTACCTTTTTGACTAGAAATCTGATGTAGAGAGTCTAAACCTTAGGTCAAGAAGAATTTTTAAAGTCTTGTGAACAAAAACTCAGACCCAGACAATAGTTTAGTGGTTACCGGAGGGTAAGGGGGTGAGGAAGATGGTAGAAGAGGGTAAAGGGGGTCAAATATATGGTGATGGAAGGAGAACTGACTCTGGATGGTGAACACCCAATGCATTATATCATGGGTAATGTATTACAGAATTGTGCACTTGATACCTGTATAATTTTACTAACCAATGTCACCCCAATAAATATTAAAAAAAAAAAAAAGACTAAATCCTTTAAAAAAAAAAAACAAGTCATGCCAGACTGGAAACAGTATAGCAAATCCGAATAGGCTGGTGTGGGAAAAAAATCAGTTGAGAGTTTCAGGATTCCAAGACAAAGCTTGGAAGTGAAGTAAAGGGCACCAGATAAGGAGGGTTTCTTTTCTTAAATATCTTTATGATTTTTTTGTTTTGTATAAAATAGAATATCCTTTCTTATTCAAAGAAGTGATGCTATTCTAATGCAAAGAACCATGAGATTGTTTTGTGAGAGTTTGAGATTTTGTTCTTTTTATTTTATGAGCTTTACTGGGTATTTATAATAATTAGAAACCAACAAAAATGTGCTTAAAAATCTGTACATTTTACTATATGCAATTAAATCTAGATGATCCCACTCTCCTACTTCTTTGACAGTGATTTGTATTACATCTTCCTATCTTATGTCACACGTATTTATGACATCTATTAATGTATTTGAAAAATTAGCTAGGACTAAAATGTGAGAACTTAGTTTTAATTCTTTGTGTGTTTGCTTAGTACTTACTATATTAATAATGCTAAAATATTTCGATCCAGTAAGAGGAATTTTTTTCATGTGAATAATTTTAATGATGTATTTTAAAGTAACTCACATTATTCTTTTTAAGATTTTTACATTATGGGTAATTGAAATAAAAGTGACTGTAACTATAAGAATCACTGATTGCATTTTGTTTAGGTTAAGGCACAAAAGAGCATATTTGCTCTCAGAACAACATGGATTAAAGATTGTGAAATTCCTGGGCTTACTGGGTATTTAGTAAACATTAGTTTAAATTGTAATTCTGGACTGTTAAGATATGTTTCCCAAATATTAGTGTTTGTTATATGATTGAAAATGCTTCCTTAGAAATACGTAATTATTCTCACAGAGCAATTCATTTAGATAAATAATAGCTTGGATAAAAAGGAAAAGATAACCTTTAGCTTCAATAGCTAGTGTTGTAAAGATCCTTTCCTTAAATGATTAGAAACTCAATGCCTTTTGGGCATTTTCTTGAATATGTCAGTTTAGTTAAATAGCCAGTTAGAAATATTTTTAACAAAATTGATTATCTTTGCTGTATCAATTCAGACTTGGTTTATAAGTCAAACTTATGTCCAGAACCAAATTGATCACAGGGAAAAGTAAATAGTATTCCTTATGCTTTGACTTAATTTGTTTGGATATTTTCTTCATTAGTTTGCATTAGTTTTCCTTTTTTTGAAGTGGGTATTCTGTGAATGTCTGGCTTCACCTCGATACTTTTTTCCTTGGGAAGAAATTTTCAATAAATATTATTTTATAGCAAATAAGTATTAGTGCCAGGAATAATGAGAATGTGGCCACCGGTTTTCTCTTCGTCCCAGTGCTGACTTGGAATTTTTAATCTAAGTGGGATCTTCGGAATAATTGCAAAAAGCCATATGCAAAAATGTGTAAGTAGAGAGCGTTTTTTACAGCAAAGAGTAAGACCTGGTGAAGAACCCAGACCATGAATCCAGCCGGATCTGGGTTTGATTCCATCAGTCATTTCTGGGTAACTTTGTGTCTCCGGTGCCATGTCTACAATATGAGATGAGTAACGCTGCTTTGAAGGTTTTTGAGGATTCCCTGGGGTCAGTCGTGGGACACCAGCCACTCCATGTAATCTCGCTCGGTGTAAATACTGCACGAACGGTCACTGTTAGTTGTCTGAATGCTGGAATTCAGGCTACATTATCCTTCCCTTTACAAGAACTTTGCCTCATGCGAGAATTAGTGTAATGTCTAATTGAATGTTCGACCACAGGTAACTATGTGTTACTTCATTAAAAACAATTAAAAATGACATCTTGGATGTGTATAAATGTATGTTATCACACACTGGCTTGCTTACTTACCTGCTATCAAGGGAAAATGACCCTTCACGGCTTAACTTGTGCACTGCTGAACTAATGCCTCTTTAGCTCTATGCTGGTCTAAAATAATTCACATTTGGTATGTCAGATACCATATTATTACATAATAATGTAAAAGAAAAATAATTGTTTATGTAAATTTCTTTCTAAAAGACTCACTTAAGACTCTTTTCAAAAATAAAATTGACATTTATTCAGTGAAGTGCCTGCACAGAGTAGAAAGTTAAATGTTAAAGTTCATTTTTTTCATGGCTGGCACTATCCCTGCTTTGCTCTGATACGTTTCTCAGCTTGTGGGGTAAAGTAGCCACCACTTCCTCCAAGCGGTAGAGCAGCATCCAAGTCCACGATATTCTGTTTATCACATTTTTCCCCCTCTGCCACTATTACTCAGGATTGATAGGGATTCAGGTCTAGCCCAGTGAAGTGGTCCCTTTTGCTCTAAGATATTTAAAGGTGCTGGCCTAATTCACAAATTTGAGACCTTTGACTTTGGTTAGAAATAGAGAATTTACTTTTTTCAGCAAGTGAAGGAAAAAACGTGATCCCTGATTTGATCGGTCCTGCTCTGGGTTTCCCTTTGCCGTTGTGTGTAAATGTTGTGGTAGTCTAATTTTGAATATGAGTTGTGTCTCGATGGTTTGATTTACTGATCCATGCCACTGCCTTCTTGTTAGGACTATTGATTATTGCCCATTCTCTTCTGCTGTGTATTGATTTAGTATGTGGCCATGAGTTAATTGTATTACTTCATGCTGAAGGAGGATCAAATATGTGTTTGAAGAAGATGCTCATAGCCTGTTTAATTGAGTTGGCTGTTTAGGTTTTTAACATGTTGAGAAATGATTAGGAGAAGGTACGTGAGGACCTCTGAGGGCAGGAACACAAAATTTGTTTTCAGCATTTTAGAAGATGCCGAATGTTGTACAGTAAGGCCTTCCTGGAATTAAAGGGTTAATTGATGCTTAGTTAGCAGATGTGTAAACCCTGGGATTTTCCTGCCCCCCACACTTTATTTTTCTTTTAAAAATCAAGATAGGTAGCACCTTTAACTGCTTGTTTTATTGAGAAAAATTTAGTTCACTTCTCTTTAAGAATGCTTTTGTAGAGAAGCTACCTATCATTCGATGTAAGTAGAAATAACAAGTAAGTGGGTATGTGTCTGGGGGTACTCACATGTTGGGAATGCAGAGAGAAAATTAAGCTCAATGATTAAGTTAGGAATCCACTGAGGTCCTGTTTATCCACTACTGTTTCGTTTCATGTTTCATAGTTAAAATTGTTTTCCCTATAAATGATAACATTTAAGGTAAGGCTGATGTTTACTTGTTTCCCTGACATTAATTGTTTGAATGTTCCAAACTTGAGACAATTCATACTTAATGTAAAAAAGTTGACCTTCAGAATGAGATCATGGTACCACAGTCCTCTAATGAATGTTACCTTTTGTTTTAGCAGTTCAGTTGGCTCTAAGCCATGGAAAAGTTTTTGTTTCCCATCAGCTCCAAGGTGGGAGCCAAACCAAAGTTAAAGAAACATTTTCCAGCAGACAAGTTTCTACAGATAATATCAGCAGTCAGAGAGCATGCACTTGTGTGTTCCCTCCCTCCCTCCCTCCTCTTCTCCACCTCTGGCCAGTGTGCACGCGCACACACACACACACACACACACACACACACACACACGGAAATGCGAGATCAGGAAAAAATACTGAAATACTGATAATGAAAGTAACTTTCATGTTAATAAATGTGCTCCTATTAATCCTTTTTACTCACATTATGGACTTAAAGTTTGCTTATTTTTTCAAAATGTATTTGCTTCCGGATGGTTGAGGGAGGGCCACTCTACCCCTGTGTGAATACCCTCCCAGGCTTCTTTGCCACCTCTGGTTTATTTGCCTAGCACATGATTTTTGGAGAATGAGAGAATATAAACAATTATGACTGGCTTTTTTGAAATGCCTATTAAAACCCTGACCTGAAAAGGCCTGCCAGTTCAGAAATTTAACAGTAGAAATGTGAAAGCTCAGCATTCAGAGTAGCATGTATGAGATGAGGCCAGCTGGACCACTTTGCTACAAATACCTACTAACCCCAAACCCTCCCCTTGCCCGGGGATCACCCATGCTCACAGTGGGATCCACTTAGTGACGTGAGAGTCGGCAGCTTACATAGCGTGCTCACTGTGTGCCAGACAGCATTTCAGGTACTTTTCCAGGCTTCCTGAGAAAGACCGAAAGTGTATTTTGCCCTACCACTTGCTTCCCTTACTAAGCCTACTCAGTTGGACTCTCTAAAACAAGAGACATGGCCAGATAGTATTTTTTTTTAAAGCCGTATGCTCCTGAATAGCAGTCATTCTTCTAATACTGCTGAGCAATTCCAGGGAGCCTGGCATTTTTGCCATTGCTTCCCAATCTACATGGAAGATATTATTTTTCTCCTAAGGATAAAACCATCTGGAAATCTTCGCATCCTCCAGACTCTCATCAAGAGCTGGTTTTGCTTCGTGATTTGCACTGTGTATATATTTTAAAACGTGTTTTTTTAAAAAAAAAAACAAAGTAACCTTCTCACCTGCTTACTGATTTCTTATTCATAGTTAGAAGATAGAGTCACTCTGTTTCATTAATGGCCCTGTTAGTTTTCAGATTCAAACATAATTGTTTTTCTCTCAATAACATTTCCTATGACTTTTGTTTTTAAAAAATACTACTTGATGTGCATTGATTGTAATTAGCAAGTTTCCATCTACTGTATAGCTTCCATTTTTCTATATCTCCTCTATTAATTATTATAAAATAGCCAGCTGTTAAAAGGTTTTGATAGTGTATCAACAAATGAGGAGTTGCAGTGATGACCTGGTTAAACTCACAACCACTTTATACTTGTAAGGAATTTTATCCTTTACAAAATTTGTTTCATTTTAATGTATCTGACTGCAAATAGAGTTCTTTCCAAATAACTCTGATATCTCCTCTTTGAATTTCTAATTGATCCTTATTTGCAGCACTGAAGTTAATTAAGATGATAAAGTCTGTTATAATTAAGGACCTTACTGTGTTCGTGTGATCTCTTTTTTAAGTGCAGTGAATTTAAATATACAAAACTTCTCATGTGTAAGTGGTAGTTGTCAGGCATAGCACATCAATAGAGTAGTCTGTGTGGATATAGTTCTATAAGCTATCAACATATGAAACTGATCCTAAAACTCCAAATGCTGTTACTAGAACTTCATGCATCAACTGCATGTGTTGTTCTAGGAAACAGGGAAAACTTATGGCCGACCTTAGCCTATAGTGTCTTTTGACAGCGTGAATGAGTCAAGCAAGCCATTTTCCAGACTGTTTAATAGTACAAAGGAAAGGGCTTCTAAGGGGGTCATTATTATGACTATCTGAAAAATACTTTTCTTAGTAACGGTTCCAGAGAAAAACAAGTCACCATTGGAAGAAAAATGAAATCTCAAGTTACATGCATTCTGAAAGTGATTTGATCACTAAAATGTTTTTGACAGACTTCTTTAAAAGGATACTGCTTAATGCATTTCCAGTTATTTAACAAATGTTGCCTTCAACTTCAACAAGGAATTATGTAACACCATTGCACCTCAACCATTATGGGAGAACTTTGGCCATCCTATTTTTCGAACTGTTTCCCCCCCCTTCACTAGCACAGATAAAGCTGCATCATAAAGTGCTTTAGGTTGATAAAATGATTGCAAATTTATTCCACTGTTTGGTTCTAAGCTTCATTTGAATGAAAATAGGACTTGATCAATGGAGAATCGTTTGCTTGTGGGTTTATAGATCTTATTTTAGGTGAGTTGAAAAGATGTGTTGTCCAGCAGCAACTCTTCACCCAGGGACATAATACTCAGTGTGAGCTTGATGATCTCCAGGCACTGGGTTTATCATTGCTGCATAGATCTTTATAAGGACAGGCTGCAAATCTCGTTTCTAAGCATGACTAGCTATTATGTCAGTTGGAAGAACAGACAAGCAAAACAAAACAAACAACAACAAGAAACCAGATTCAAAAAAAGACACTCTACAGTCATGTACATATTGCAGCCAGCGTTCTGTACCTCTGACATTTTTGAAGTGACGTAAAAGAAAATTGAGATTCAGCTATGGTTGCACTCAGGTTAAGTTTCCACCACAGTAGCTGAGGTAGAGGCAAATCACTGAGCAGCCCAGCCTCTCCACTGCAATTAAAGTTTTATTAAAAAAAAATGATGTTAAGAACGACAACTTCAGGTGCTAGGTTTTGCCATGAAAATCCTGATTTTTTTTTCTTGCCTTAATTTAAGATTTGTTTATTTGTTGCATTTTAAATGATTGTTCCTGTAATGCTCCAGGGTTTTGCTTGATTTTGGGAGGTTTTTTTTTTTCTTTATCACTTGTAGTAATGAACTCCAGTGACTCATAGATTCTAGTGATTGTAGTTAGAAGAGTCTTTAGACATAATGTCATGAAATCTGTTTGTTTTACTGATTAGGAAACCAAGGAATCACTGGTGAGGTTAGGGCTCAATCACAATTATGAAGATCCTGAGAACACCAGGATCCTTTAAATTGACTAGTCAGTCAGTCAAACCCAGAATTTGTTGTGTTCAAAATCATGAAAATGGCATGACTGACATACCTCGTTGGTGAGAACCGCTATTAAAGTCTAGTCACTGCTCTTTTCTTCTAATGAGCCCTGTAAGTTGCTTGACTGTTTTGATTCGTTGATTACTGGCAGCATTAAAAGTTTACGGTGTTTTGCCAATAAAAGTAAGCTCTCCAAAACCAACAAAAACAAACAAACAAAAATATGCATGGATATACCTAAGTTTATTATAAAATTTACTAATATAAAGGATGTATAAGATACAGTTTAAGGTTATATGAAGATATACAATGTTCTTTATTTTAAATTCTATGTAATTGATTGATTCTTAGAGTATACTTTTATTTTCGCTCATCTTTTGCGTCTGTAGCCAACCTTAGGTTGCCAGTGGCAGATGCATTTAGTTCTTGTGTTCTTGAGTGAGCCCTCAGTGTAGATTGAATATCAAATAAGATGTAATACTTCAGGAAATGAGTAACCTTTCTTCTGTACATTTCTCTACCATTTTACGTATCACAGAATACGTCACATTATACCTGATTTTGCAGTTCGTTTGTGTGTGTTTCTTTTTCCCATTGGTTTCTAAGCTCCTTCAGAAAGGGAGCCTTACATTAATCACCTCTGTATGGATGGTGTTTTGGATATACCATACTTGCAATTCATTAAGTGTTTAGTGAATTGAAAGCAATGTTTCTTCCTCACCATGACTAATAATTGTGAGCAGATTTTACACATTTTTAAATTCAACCTTAGAGAATTTACTTTCATGTAATGAGACATTTGTTGGATAGCAACATACAAACTATTCATAAACTATTTCTCTAAGAAATCCAGCACCCTTCGTTTATGGTAGGATTCATCCAGTTAAATTGATCTGGCATTATAATGGACTATTTATGTTCTGTTGATGTAAATTTCCGAAATAGGCCTTTATTTGGACTCATGCCATGTTTTGTGTGTTCCTCGTACAGGCAGCACATAGGGACCTGGTCAGGCTTCCTGGTATGATGGCTCTCTATACAGCCTATATCTCAGAAGGAAATGAGAAATTTTTCAGGGCAGTGACACAATACAGTATTTTGATAACATTATTAGTAACAGTGCCTCCTTGGAAAATTACCACCCTTATATAGAATAATATTTACCTCTCATAGATTGCATAGGGAAAAGGGATACTACCACAATAGCAACATTATCAGTGAGAAGCATATTCTGGGAACCAGAGGCAACTATAATTATTGTTTTTATTATAGAACTACTAACAGTAACAGAGATACGTGATATTTGTGGGGAGATCAATGTATCTCTGTTACCCTTAAAATATCTCCACACCCTAACTTTAGAAAAAAATATTTTTGTTTTGTCTTCCCAGTGTGAAAACTTTACAATGTTGCACATCTTCAGCCAAGCAAAAAAGTCTAAGCTTCCAAAAAGTATACATGCTTGGGCCCCGCGCCTTGGTAATTTGCTCATTAGTTTTTCCCTTCAACAATTATTTTTGGAGTTGTATGATATAAGCTAGTTTAAAAAGAACTGAAAGATGATAGTCAAAATGATCCAGATTATGTGTTGATGCCAGTCGTCCTGGCAATTAAGAAATTTACATTTATCCACTTTTAAGAGGATCATCAGGAGGGATTAAAATTTTAGTACTTCAGGCTTATTAAGGGTTAGAGTGGCATAATTATGTAGCTGGTAACAAATGCTACAATCCCCACTTAAACATTAAGATACGCTACTCATTGAGACTTATTGGCTCTCTTAAGGAGCTGCACAATTTGTAAATGTCACCTACTGAGAGACTGAGTTCAGCTGATCCTTTATTTTAGATTTGGCATGTATTTTTCCAAACAGCATGCCTTTTCAGAGGGCATAAGGCCTTGATAATAATCTTAAAAAGGTAGGGCCTCTGTAGAGTTATCACCCCTTGTCACGGAGAAGTACTGTTGTTTTAAACAGTGGGCCTGTCCTTCATGCAGTGCTCAAAGAGATGAGTGTAGAGCAGACCTTCATACCGTATTTTGTTGATAATCATGAGGCTCATCTAATTTTCTAAAGTTGCAAGTTGGAGAATGATTAAAATGCACAAGAAACATTAGATTGAGTCTGGGTTGCTATTTTCCCTCATCAAAATTTTAAGAAGTTTTATTTCAGTAACTGGATTTCTGTATTTCAGGTCTTGCTTCTGACTTGTATAACACACAGTGACATGCTAATTTCAAAAGAACATGTAGTCACATCAGCTTTCAAACTAACTGGAAGAGATAGCAGTATTTGTATTAGCTTGAAAAACAATTTTTGGTGGTGGTGTTTTAATCTGGACGTACCGGTTACCACCTAAGATTGTCTCGTAATCTTTAATCCAAACCCCGTTCATTGCTCTTTTAGATACAATTTGAATAAACCAGGTAAATGTTACCATAGCACAGAAACATGAAAACACATACATTACTTATTAGGTTATTTTGCTACATAAAAATGCTACTGTAGGAGAGACACATTCGACACATTAAAACTCAGCCCCATTCCCAGTATAGGCCATTGGAGTTAGGGTTTTACCTTCAAGTCTCCTGTTCTGCAGCTTTTTAAAAGCACAGACTGTCCCTTAGTCATCCTTGAATCTCTGATGCCCACCCATAGGCCTGATACGTGGTAAGCCTCCAATAAATAAATATTAATTTCCTTGTGTTGAATTTAGAATGAGACAGAATGTGGAATACCGGCTGAAATAGTAGCTCCTGATCCATGCCACAACCTTCCTTGCCTCCACACTCAAGATTTTTAAAAAAGCTATTAAACTAATTATAGTTATTACAGTTGTAAATTAAACCATACATTTCACTAAACATTGACACAGTCACCTCTTTGAAAGGCCTCTTTCATTCAAGGAAATGAAAATAGCATTGTATATAGAACACTAAAATTATTTGACTCGAAATTCTACTTCTCAACTCATTGGGGTATCACAAAGATAAAAATATATATTCTCAACCCAGTCTGATGACTGGGCTGGAAAAAACGTCAATTTAGTTAAGAAAATTAGTTGGTTGAGTTATTTTATGTGTGAGGCAACAGTGTTGTTGATTGATTTTTTAAAAAACGTTTTAATCACTTATTTTGTGAATTTTTCTCCCCTAAGGTTAGTGGACTTGAAAAGAGACATTTTCCCCCTGCCATTTATAAACATTGAGTAGAAATCAATAGTTTAATTGACCTAATAAAAGATGCCTGACACTTACTATTGAGACAAGCTTGAAAAACAATTTTTGGTGGTGGTGTTTTAATCTCGACGTACCGGTTACCACCTAAGATTGTCTCGTAATCTTTAATCCAAACCCCATTCCTTGCTCTTTTAGATACAATTTGAAAGCAACATATATGGACTTTAACAAGGATAAAAGCATTTTTTGCCTTTGTTTTGCATATACATTAAATAGTTTAAGTCAGTGCTAATGAATTGTATTTGTTCTGTGGAGTTCATTAAGCCACAGTTTCCCCTAACTAATAGGTAGGCTGTTAGTTAGAGCCAGATTCATGAGAGCCAGATTCAATTACAGATCAACAGCAGACTTGTTGCATGCCAAACAGGGAAATACCAGCTTCAGGTTGCTAGACCGCTAAACAAATTTGTGTAGAATTTATCTTTTTCGGCTTTGCTTATCATCAGTTGTTTCTCTTTATATTTGCATTCTGTGTGAAAAAATAGATTTTATGTTAAAATTTTATCTAGATATATTTATTAACTAGATGCTATCATTAAGTGATAAATCAACTCTATAAGGAGATAGGATCAATATATTAATGTTAATAATTCCAACTCCCTCTTATATTGACTGAATCAGCATAAAATTCATCTAGTTGTACTGATTCAGTCAATACTATTTTTAAGTGAGTAACCTAGAGGAATATTTTTAAAGCAATAATATAAATATGAGTATACTGATTTTAATGATTTGAATTTCCTTTTATACATATAGCTGTTTATTTTTTACATGTCAATAAAACATATATTGTATATATCTAGTTCCATGATTGGCTTTTTTCCCTCTTTCCAGTTTTGATCAGTGTCATTTAACACCTTTTAGGAGACAGGTAGTTTGGGGAGCACAGGGTATGCAAAAATACTCCCCCTACTTTTTTTATTTTAATGTTTGTTGCTGACCCAAATCAAATAGTTTCCTTCAACTGTGCTTTCATTTTCAACTTCTCTAGAAAGAAATAAATCCTCTTGTGTGCTCCCCGAGGGAGAAATAATTTAACAGGAAATCACTTATTAATCACAGTTCATTAATAACATTAAACGAATACTTTTTTAATGTCAACGCTATTATTCATGGAAAATGTATGTTTCCTTGCGGAATCTCTCTGAATGACCTATTTATCCTCATTGCCTTTCATATATTACATTATACTTCTTAGGAGTTCATTAATTTCAAACATAAATGAACCGTTATGGCATACAGAGCCCTGTGAACAACAGAAATAGCAGTTGCGTGTTAGCTCCTGGTCGCTGGGTTTAGCCTGTCAGTTCACTCTGACGGTGGCTCGTCGAAGGCGGCAGGCGGTGATCTCTTCCCAACTCCGTGCTCAGTGACGTCATGTTGGCAGCTTGAAATTTGTGATGGTGAGAGGACTAACGCCATGGGTCTATATGGCAAATACTATGACTCAGGGTCCCCCTCTTCCTAGAGAGCCTCCTTTTATACATTTAGCTGCACTCACTGTTTATTTACGGTGTCACCTCTTTTCCTTTTTAATCATCTCGTCATGTTGAATAGCCATGTAGAATTTTATTTCCGCATAGTTTCTTTCCACACTGAAATGCTCAGAACATCACTCAGTACACCATTTGACATCTGAGTAACTGGGCACGTTACTCAGCCCTTCTATCCCCCTGCAACCTTACCTGTAGGACATACTAATGGTAGTACCTAAGGTTCGAGGTGAGGGTGAATAAGAAATGCATTTCTCTCTGTGTGTTACCCAAATGCTTGCTGTACCACGAGTACTCAAATAATGCTACCACTTACCTCTTTGTGTCTAAATTAGTAGGTATTTATTGACCCCTTACTAAGTGCTTGTCATTCTGCTGAGTCCAGTAGGCCATTGATTGAGACCTAATGCCTACAACATTGAGTATTAGCCACAGTGCCCTGTGGCAGATGCCTTCCCCTTTTACCCTTCCAATCTAGCATCCTTTGTTCTTTCTGCCTTTCTGCTTAAAACACTTTCTTTTATCCTGTCTGAGATTTGCGGACGTTTTTCTTGTTTAGGTTTAGTTTAGAAAGTACCTCCTCTAGGAAGCTTGTCACCCCAGGCTTGGCCGTGCTATGGCCCTGCCTCTTTGCTTGTGTAATATACCCCGTTCATCTCTGTAACTGCGTACCTGCCTTGGCCCCTGAGTCGTCATTATGCATTGACCTCCCTCTGTGGATTGTGGTTGTGGGGGGAGGAATGAAACATGGACTTGGCTCATTGAGACCTATTATGCTGAAGAAATAATACCTGCTTGTGTGACGTGAAGGTGAACAAGAAAACATTTTAATAATGATTTCTATATTTTTAGATCTTTAAAAAGTTTATAATTCACTTTCAGATATGTATGATGTTTGGAAGGAGGTCAGTCAGTTATTTCCATGCCACAGATATAGACATTTATGTTCACAGATGGAAATGAAATGAGTTAGGTCAACCGGATCACATGTAAGCAGCAATGCCCAACTTGTCAGCCAGGTTTTGTGATTCTGAGTCAGAAATGTAAGAGCAGGTTTAGTTGTTGTTCTAGGTAATTGTCTTTTTCTTTCTTTCTTTTATTTTTCGTAGCTTTTAAAAAAATGTTGTGGCAGTTTTCAAACACAGAAAATTAGAGAAAACATTATAATAATCTCTAGGTAGCTATCAATTAGCACTTTGTTTGCATACAAGAGCTGTCCAGAAAGTATCTAGCTATGTACTGTGACAAATGGGGGCATTTATGGCTGGGTTTTTTCCTGGACAGGCTTCACATAGCCATGTGCATCCGTCAACAATTTGCCCGTCTTGTTTCATTTCTAACCATCCACATGTATTTTAAAACAAATCCCTGATGAATTTTCAAACAAATGTCAGACATCTTATTTTACCTATAGATTCTTTAGTGTGTATCTGTAACAGGTCATATGTTGTAAATGTAACTCTAATTCCGAATCTATCAAAATTGACGATGGCTCATTATCTCTCAACAACCACTTCATGTTCAGGTGCCCCAGTTGTCAGAGAAGTCCGTTTCATAGGTGGATTGCGCAGATGAGTGGCTCAACAAGATTTACACATTTTATTTACAAGTTACGTTTTTACAGATTTTTAAAAAATCTATGATCATTTCTGTCCTCCCCTCTCCCACCATGCCTTCCTTTATTTGTTAAAAAATTTAGGTCATTGTTCTAGAGAAGGTCTGATATTCTGAATTTAGCTAATTGCTTACCTATCCTATCATTTAACTCAATCATCTGTCACTTTTTTTCCCTGTAGACTAGAAGTTAAAGCTAGAATTGAGTTCGTGTAATGTTACTTATTAGTTGGTGAGAATACTTGCTAGAAGGTACTGTGTACTTCTGTGTGTACTTCGGATTTCCTCACGTCAGGAGGGTACAATTTCATTTGTCTCTGCATTGGGTTAGTAATGTTGAAATCTGTCAGCGGGTTGAGGTGAGCCTAAGCCAACCCCAGTGAAGTTCTCCATCTGAAGTGGACCCAGTGGTTCCACTCCATTGTTGATCATTTCATAGCTCCCTGATTATTTTAAGGGATTTTATAATTCCTGCTGCCTTTATTACCTGGAATTGTTCTATAAAAAACTTTTCCTTAGTAACTGATGGGCAATTCCACAATATAGTTCATATCAGGAAGATAGAGAAAATGCATGATTTTATACATTTTCAAAATCAGACATTGACTTCTAGTATAAGATCTAGATGTAATTATATATATATAGTCAAAGTATTCTAATAAATTTTTAAGACATTTTCCTTGGGGAAATTCTTTGACTTATTTTTCCAATTTTATTTTTGATTGATATATTTTTATAAGATTGCTTTCCATGGTTCCAAGAAATCCTTTTTACTATGATGGAATTTATTCACTCAGAAGACATTTACTGAGCATGTTTTTCTTCGGCAAGCACTGTACTGCCTGCTGGGATTGTAGCCATGTGCACTGCTTTTTCATAGGATATATAGTTTGGGTTTGTTTTCTACTTATAATGTGATGTGATGAAAAAATAAACATGTATATAAATCTATTTTAGGTTGCTATTAATATAGTATTTGGTGTCCTGTACTACACATTTTAACTAAGAATATTTTTAGCTGATTTTGGAGTCCCTAGCCCTACTGTCTAAAATAGGGAAAGTAAAGGGATTTGAAAATTAAGTTGTTCCTTTTAACCCAAAGAAAAATGAATTGTTGTTATATAGAGCACTGTGTATAACATGCAAGGAAGTTTTTATTTGAAAAAGTAAGAAGATGGAATAATGGGGATTCCCCAAGACTAAAAGTAAATGATGAGTTCCTGTCCTATTTTAGCATAAGCAAATATTTGAACTTAATTTGACTTGTTTTCAGGAAGAGAGGGTGACATTTTATGGATGTCTTTATCTCCTATAATTAAAGTGTGTTTTGTTAGGGTTTTGAATTTTAGGAAATGTACAATTTCTAAAGCCTTTGGAAGATCTTGTATGAATAGCCTATGTAAATGGGACTAGTAAGGTACCCCCTTCTCTAAGAGATTCTGTGACTAGGGGATAATGAACATGCTATAACATTGAATTCACCAAAAAGATGCCCTGTGTAAATCTGAGGTTATGATTTATATTGTTTTGTTAGGCATGGGTATTATGTTACAAATTTCAAATTATGTTCTTTAAATAATCATTAAAATTCTAAAACTCACATCAGATGTTTAGAATAGAAACTACTTTTGCTCATGTTCAGCTGGTACGATATAGCTGTTATGATTGTTTGAGATTAGGGTAGAAAGCAAAATCTTGGCATATAATTAAAAGTATTTTTTTGCAATTGAAAATCAGAAAGATGGAAAAACTTTACATTCTGCTTATAAGCCTCTGCTAACATGTTTTATGATGTTGTGGAGATGTGCTGGGAAGCAGGAAATTTTTGGACGTGGTGTGACGTTTGCTTTGCTCGTATCTTATGAGGAAATTTGAAAAGACACAAAAGCTAAGCCCTTTCATTGTGGTGTCCGGTAACTGAGGATTAGACTGAACTTAACTTTGCAGATCAACCAGTGGGTATTTATGTTCTGTCATTTGAAAGTAGGTTGCATTTTTGACTTGAGGAAAAAAGCTTAATCCATATAGCACAAAAGTTGATGAAAAAGTTTACTGATACATAAATATTGACTATTTTAACCTGTTGAGAACGGGAGGCTAGCATCAAGGATACAGAAGTAAAATCCTAAAAGGAGTTGGTGAAAAGTAAACGTTATGCAACCTGAAAAGAATACCAGGGGAAAAACTGACAGGGCAGAATAACAGGAAGATTAGTCATTTCTGGAAGGAATTTTAAAAAAAGGTGGGGAGCGGGGGAAGAAATATTTTACACAGGAATGTAGACCTGGAAGTGCCAGTGCTAAACGACAGAGATGAGCTGATTTAGGAACAAAACTGGACTGTAAGGGAAGAATAATACCGATCACATTTATTATAAAATGTAAAGTTTGCATTAACAACAAACAAAAATGGAAATGGGGACATTTTTTTCTGTTAGGGATTAAAAAACTGCCCTAAAAATAAAAGGATGATGTTTAGTCCTTAGCCGAACTGACTTGGCTTAGGTGAGCCAGCAATGTCAGACGTGCATAAAGACAATGTTTCTCTTTTTCAAACAAACTAATGTTCTCGTATGTTCAAGTGTTGGATAAAATAAAAGTGCTCTGAACCGCTTACAATATATACGCTGTTTGGTTTGAAATAATTTTCACTTACACATTGACTTTGATTACTGAAAGAGTAGCAGTCTCCAAATATTTAAAGAATTATTTCTATAAATTCTTGCAAATACAGATTTTGACTCTTTATAATATATCATGTAAAAGCATATAACAGTCTGTAACAGAAAACCAGAAAGTAAACATCCTGCGTGCGTGTGTGCGTGTGTGTGTGTGTGTGTGTGTATGAGTAGACTCCCATCCCTACTTTCTACCCAAGGACTTAGGGGCATTTATGGAACAGATTTTGCTGGACACATTTTCCAACCTCTCTGAGTGTTTTCATCTGTCAAATGGGAATAATAATATACCTGCCCCAAAGGTGTGTAATGAGAATTTGCTGAATTGGTAGACATAAGCATATACCTGACGTGAAAGTGGCATTTTGTCCTTTTAAGTTATGCTCCTGCATCCAGATGTGGAAGACGGGGTGGTCTGATGTATTTCTGACTTACTCATGGGAAGATGGACAATTGCAGTTGAAGCTCTTACTGATGCCTTGCTATCTTACAATGTCATTTAGGTTATGTATGTGTTCATACGTGATGCATACCAAACTGTTACTTCTCGTGGCCATCCTTTCATAACTCCAGTAAACAATGAATCACATAAAACGTATTTTCAATAAAGTAGGTATTTCTAGAGTTATATACGTATGACATCAGGACAAAAATCTACTCATGCAAAGATAATTAGGAAAAAATATGTCATTATTTAAATGCAGAAAATAAGTATATTGAAATAAAGATATCAAATTTATCTAATTTAACAACCCTGGACTTACATTATTCTATGTAACCATATGGAATATATCATTCTGTATCATTGAATTCATAGAAATGCAGTCAGGTAAGTTTTCCAGTTGATTTTATGATAAATTGCAAGACTTCTATGGCTCACAAGCAAATAACTAGCTCACATAAATTCTAACCCCAGCACAAAATAAGCAGTTCACATGAACACCAAATACTACTAAAAAAATCTTTCTCTCTCTCTCTCTCCCTGCCCCCTCTATTTCTCTACCCCCTCCACCCTTACCCACAAAAACGCAGAACCACACATAACACACATGCGCGTGCAAACACATGCCATCCCCCTGAGAACAACTGCATAGGAAATGTTTATTTTCCAAACTACAGAAAACAGACGTTATCTCAAACACTGAAAGTTCTTCCTTTTCCTGGTTTGGAAACACTAAGTCATATTGAGTTGCTTGTAGATTTTCTTTAGCTAGCATTTAGGTTTATTTAAAGCATTAAGTTGTGAGGACAAAATGACTCAGGAACCCATGATGCACAATTAGAGCTTTTCACTTTTAGGCTACCAGTGTGGATTTGGTTGACTTAGCATTAGTTAAGGATTGGTTATAGTTAGTGTTTTGTTTGGTTTCTAGGAAAAGCTGGGGAGCTCACTCAACCCCACATGTTTTGACCTAAGTATGGCTTAGAGTTCATCCTTATTAATACATTTTTCCAGATAAAGCCAAGTTCAAGGAGTTAAATAAAAGAGAGAAACTTCAACTACGTATAGATATTTGTGTGACTGCGTCAATGAGTCATGATCTTCGTATTGTATCACTTAGTAGTGCCGAGGTCATAAAAACCATTTATTATGATCTGTCTTATGTAAGAGACTATGTGGTCACTTTGTTTTGCTCACCCAAAAGATGTCAAAATGTGTTTAGAATTTTTGAATAACATTTTTTGTTAATTGTGTTAACATTGAAGATAGATACATTTAAATCTTAATTGTCAGCCAAAGGGTAAATCAAGCTTATGTAGGTAAAAGCCACTACTCAGAGAACGTAGTTGTCTAGAAATAGATAAAGAGCTAACATCTTCCTTCTGTTGCAACTTTTGATTGTAAAAATGATTGAGAGTAAACAGACTGTAATGTATCACCTCAAACTGCCACGTGGGCACCTAAATTTATCCTTGCTAAATGCCATGAAATGGCTTCATTTCTTATTTTTTTGTGGCTAAATTCTAACAGAAGATAGACACCTTTACTGCAACCATTTTTCTTGAAGTTTTCATGATTTCTTATGCTAATTCATAATTGGGTAAAGCCCAAAAAGCTGAAGCTAGCCCAAATTAGGTGGGTGGGCTTGCTGCCCAATGAAAGACATAAATTGGTTTTAGTATTCTTGCTTGGTTTCTCAGTTTTACATTTGAGACCCTAAGTGCTTTCTTTGAGCTGCCTGAGATATCCAGATGGCTTTGTGTCCTCAAGAGCGATTTCAAGGAAGGTCATTTCAGCTGCTGAGTATGCCAAGGAGCATCTTGGTCCAGGGTTGATTCAGCCCATATCCCAAGGGATGGTCCTTGGGTTTCTGACGCTTCCTCCAAGCTCACAATTACTGTCTTGACTCTGTACCTAATTAAATGTCCTTGCCAATAATGAGAAGAAAAGATAAGTATGACTGCCAGCCATGGTAATCCCCCAGAACGGAATGACCGACACCGTGATGATACTAATGTTATTGTTGGTTCCCATGAAGATACGGTACACTTGAAAGAAAAATGTGAAAAATGAATTTGTCCTTGACTTCTTTAAGATCTGAGAATTACATAAAGCGTTTAATTTCTTAAATTAGTAAGAGTTATTAAGAGAAATTGATATAGAATTTTTGTATTATATAAGCGTATATACTTTATACATAGTAAGTTTTTGAAAAGAGAAAGGGATAATAAATAGATCCTCCTCCCCTCAGAGTTCTGGCCAGCCCTGACATTCCTCATTCCTTTTCTTTACGAGTGTCACACGCCGTCAGCTTGCAGGAAGTGAGAGAGGGTAGGAGTGGGCCTAAAACCACAACTTCAGGAGCTGCGTTCACCCTACCTGGGATCTAAGCTTCCATTTGCTTCTTAGAAGTTGTTGACCTTCCACAACTCACCCACCACTCTATGCCTCTGATTCCTAGACATACCCCACTAAGTAGAGGCAAACCTACCTGGTCGGTTGTAGTGAATGTGAAATAAATTAATACATGGAAAGGACTTAGAGAATTTCAGGGCACACAGTAAGTACCATGTATTAGCTAAGATTAAATCTTAATTTTATATCAAGGTTTTCTGATGTCTGCCTTGTTGAACGTAAACTTGCAACCCACAAATAAGTGAAAACCAGAAACGAATATTGCAGTTTTAGTAAAATGTTTAAGAGCTCTAGTTCTAGAACTGTACAACGTGGGTTCAGATCACTCTGGAGCTCTGTGACCTTAACCATGTGATGTAACTGGAGTGGAGCCTCAGTTTCCTTATGTGTAAAATGGGGCAGTAATAACACCTGACCCCGAGTTGCTGTGAAGATTAAATGGGATAACACATATGAATCCCTGAGAACAGTTGCTGGTACTTCATGAGTATTCAGCTATGTACTAGCTATTGTTATTTCTTTAACAATGAAGTGGACAGTAATCCATGAGAAACATACTCAGAATCTGTGTAGGGAGGGTTTCAATTTTGCTAATTAGAATGATTATTTTCAGCTGTGCAGAGAATACCTCTTGCTGTTTATAATTCTCTAATAAATAAATTTACTTGTTAGGAAAATAATCTGTTTTTCACTTATCTCTTGTAGAGTCATTTACATTTTTAAAAATCTAGGGTTGGTTTTTTTTTTTTGTATCTGTAGGATTTTATCTCTGGATAAATTAGTTAAGTAAATGCTTCGTTCATGATGTCACCTGCTTAGCTCTGTCGTTCAGCTACGTTCTGCCACTCAGGAAGCTGAGCACCACTGGAAAGAAAAGCAAACTCAGTAATGACATCAAAATGAGAATAAAATATAGAAGCAAAGAAGTCATTGCTCCTTCTCTAAAATAAAGATCATGAGACCTGATATTTCCCCATCTGTCGGCAGTGTTATAAAGACTATGAAAACATTAGCATTTGTGAAAAGCAATTCTATACCAGGAAGGCAGGTAGAACATTAGGAGAGACATGACCAAAATTGCATGATGGCATTTATTGTATGTGGTCCCAGTCTTCAAGGACATTTTAGGGCAGTCCCCGTGCCTGTTAGGAGTGGGAAGGGGGAATGAAAATTTAAAAAGGATTCATCAAAAGCTTCCTTATAATAAAGTAAACCTTTGAGAACATGCTTTCCATAGAATCAGAACCTTAGGATTTTATAGCAACTGTGTCCTTATCACCGTGGTTGGGAGTGGACTTTAAGCACGACCACAGGAAGACCCCTGTGTTGGCACTGGGTGGGGAAGGGGCCGCCGTGGGGCAAGTGCTGTGCAGGTGCAGAGGAAACAGAGTGCTTGGCTAGCATCCTGCGAGGAGCTGGGTCTGAACCGGCTGCTCCTGCTTCTGCCGCTGCCGCTGCCGCTCCTACTGCTGGGCAGGAAAGTGGCTGACCTGGCGTGTCCTTTCCTTCGGTGCTGCGGCGGTCACTCAGAAAATGTGGTTTAAGGGGGACCTTCTGGATCCTTCTCATGGCACTGTGGCAAGAAGAAGCCGTGTCTTATCTATTGAAGATAAAGCGTGGAGTTGGCTAATGGACGCTGGTGAGTGACTGAGGCCCCGGGGAGCCGGCTTGCTGGCGGCTTTTGGGTCGGCCAGCTCTCTCAGGGACTGAGGTGGCCGCCATGGGAAAGTGGCGTCTGGTAACCTCGGCGGCAGAACGTTGTTTGAGGGGGGAACAGTCATTGTGACACAGGTGACCTGGCTGTGAGCCTGTGTGTATGTACCATAAATAAAATTTATATTTGTGGCCAACTTTACTACTTGCAGATACTAATCCTGAGATTTATTAGGTGCCTCAGCGTATGGAGCATCGTTTCCCACGTCACTCCTGTCACTCTGGAATCTTTGCTCCTGTTTTCCACGTGACCCACAGTGATTGAAAGTCTAGCATTTGAAAGCAGTTATTCCTCCTTTCAAATCTAAGTGAGCACCTCCTTTTCTCACAACAGTATAGCATTTAAATTAAGAAATTAATTCATATGCATAGTTTAATTCTTGCTAGAATAGTCTTTTCAATTCAAGATAAATATGGAAGCAGATTCGTAAGCGACTGGTTATACTTGGTTGCATGGCTGCACAGGGCCGACCTTGGACGTCGCTCTGAAGAACGTCATTGCTACTGGATTTATGTACCAATACAGGGCGGTTCCCTTGAGCAAGTTTCTTTACTAATAAAGTGAATAATTTGAATGAGCTATCTCAGTTTTTCTTCCTCGAAGCTTTTCTCACTGTAACGTTTTCTTTCCCCAGAGCAGAAGCCATTTTTGACAAAGCCTACTGTGTGATACGAAATACCATAGACGCGCGGGCAGCCTGGAGAGTGTCCAGCCCCGTAACTGTGCTCATTGTGTTGACAATGGCTGGATTTCTCCCAGACAGCCCTCATATATATGAGTTGAGAGCTGGAAACCAACGTTTTCCAACACAAGATTATTTTGGGTCATTTGACACCAAGTCAAATAGATTAGGTATTGCTATTTTACTTAACATAGACTTTTAAAACTATATAAGTAAATACGTGAAGACAAGGATTACATACACATAACTGCCATCGGGCAGTAGAGTTTCTTCTCTTGTAATTCCAAAACAAGGATAAAATACTGGTTAATCTGTTTCTAGTCTTGAAGAAGTGACAGTTCCTAAGTGAGTCTGATTGTTTTTATTATGAAGTGTATTGGGCGTTATTAAAGTTCTGTCAGAGTTTATGTTTAGTCTCTGACTTGATTTTATCTGGCTCATTAAAATTGTCTTAGGGTCTGTCTCCTGTAGCTGTTTAATATTTAATGTTCACTAAGTTTGTGACGATGAGCTCCTCAGGGCTTTGGAGCAGTTGTGAAGAGCAGTGAACGAGCTATAAGCATCTCCATGGAAAACAACATTCCGAAGCCCAGATTTGGGAGAATTAATGCGTAGTCGATCTGACAGTGCATTAACACCTACTAAGTTGATCCCGTTTTCCTTCCTCCTCTTTTCTTTTTCCCTTTTCTTCTGTCTCTCCCTCTCCTCGCCTCTGAACACTTTTTGTCCACTTGGTTCTTTTTCTTCGTATTATTCTCCTCTTATCTCATTGACTTTCTTCAGTCTCCCTCGTCTGATCACAATGGAAAGTGGTGTATTTGATATAGCATGTGTTATACTTATTTAAAAAGCAATTTTAATTCTTTCTCAATTTAAAAACCAGCCAAGTTTAACCTTCTCTCTGTCTTTTCATGTTCTCTTCCAATAGCAGACAACTTTGCTTTTTAATCCCTGTTGCCTTGTGCATCAGCACCATGTGACTTTTTTATATTTGTAAATGTCCTTACTTTAATGCAAACGTGATATTGGCAGGAGTTAGGAATTTTACGAAACGTGTTAGAATGTTTAACCTCAAACACAGTAGGCATACTATAATATGTCTTCCTTACTTTTCTTTCTAGAGCTAGAGCGCCATATCCCCCATCAACTGTGTTTTTGGCTGTCTTATGGGATGCTAGAATGGCCTCTCTCCATGTATTTTGTTGCATTTCGCCATCGCTTCTTGTGTTCTGTCGGGGAATTTTGGTGATTCTTTTCAAGCGCTACCTGAGCTCTGTGCTAGTTGTTCCCCACCCGCCAGGGTCTCCTGCTGTGTGGCCCTGGCTCCACTCCCTTGGCCCTGTCCTTGGACAGAGCCCTGGGTTCCCTGATGGCTGCCTCTAAACCCTGTGAGGGCCGGAACATTCCTCCCCCTGCTGCTACAATTGAGCCCTGTGCTGGGTACCACGTTGCCTTCTACACTCGCTTTCAGTTGTTAAGGCTTCCCAAGCTTTGGCTGTGGCTCAGAGACCCTGCTGTCCAACCCTGGAGCTTTCCCAGCCTCCACGCTCAGTGGTAGCAGCAGGTGTGGGATTTCTCCAAGCCCCTGAGACCCTGGGAGCAAGAGAACGGCCGTTTGACATAGCCCTCAGGAATTTCCAAAGCACCAGGAAACCTCTCCAGAAGATGTGTGAAGGTAAGATTCCGATTTCTCTAGGAAGCTATGTGAGAAGCTAACAATCCCGATAGCCACGGAGTGAATGTAGACCAAGTAGCATTAGAATCGATGAAGCACTTGTCTGTCCTTCTTGTACATCTAGTAAGAGAAATCTTATTGAGAATGAAAACAGATTAAAATAGAAATGATTTCTTTCTCCAAATGCCTGTATTTTATTTGGCTCTTTGTTCATGTTGAAAACCAGAAACATTAAATGATTATATCCTCAAATTCTTAAATTCCTGAAGCCATGATTGATTGAAAAAAGCGTAGGAAGGACGGTTCAGTCCTTGGTAGTGCTAGGCTACGTTATTGTCCTTTGTCCAAAATTGCTGCTTAGCATTCTAAATGTAGCAGTCTCTTTTCCTTTAGGGCTTTATTTTCAGTTGCTTTTAAGGGTATTATTCCCCTGCCCTATTTTGGGGGGAAAAATCACTCCACATGAGTGCAAATAACCTGGATGAAGGATATATGTGGGGTGTGTGTATGAGGGTCAGAGAGAGAACAGGAGCATCTCCGAGTGAACAGCAAAATCGTGTCCTCAGGTTTTTAGCTTTCGTGGCAACACGTCTGTATGTATAACCCTTTATTCCTCACCCTGCCTCCATTCATAGGCATTAAGCTGTGAAGTGATACTAAGACACCTCTTCTAATAGGAGATCTCTGGCGGCCGGACCATCCATTCATGTCTTCTTTTTTTTCCCCCTGGTTTTCTTCTCAATGGACTTAATCTTGTAATTGATTCCCCATAGTTGAAATCAAGGCCATTAGTTTATTGTCACACTGAAACTCTTTCATTTCAATAACTGAAAACGTAGCTCAGGTTTTAAAGATGAAAAGGAAGAACGTTTACTAATAGCGGTACAAAATGAAAACTAAGATTTATCTTTGATAGTGCTTATTTAAGATGCTTATTTTTTAAACTAAAAGGTATTCAATGTGTTTTATTTGCACTTTGAAAATACTCTTAAGTTTTATTCCCTCTGAACTTCAAAGTATAAGTAGAATGTTTTGAAGTCTTTGTAGTACATTAAATTAGGTAATAGATTGCATATATAAAAATGGAAAAGGAAATTTTATTGCCTTGATTCTTAACATTTATAATAAGTTTACAGTTTTTTGAAAATGTATGGCATAGTTTTAGTTGAGTTTTCATTATTCTCAAGTTGGCCTATAGTGCATTTTCCCTTTTTTATTTATCTAGGATTCTTATATTTTCCTGTGATGAGATTAAACAGTATATACACACACACACACTCACACACACACACATGTGCACAATTTTAAATGATTTAATTAAATATTAAGACTTAATGATAGATTGAATTTATGGCCATTTATAAAATTACTTTAAACTTTAAAATAACTTACAAAATTTTTAACAAAATAACCAATTAATAGTATTCATTATATTTAATACTTTATGGACAAAGTAACGTCACAAAAGCAGGACACAATACAGTAATATTTGGAGTTTAGTGATTACTTTTTTTTAGGGCATACAGAAAAGATACATGATACCAAAATCTTAGCAGCTAGTTGAATAGAAAATCTATTGAATAGTATGGCCCTTTTACAGATAAGGAAACAGAGGACTGATAATTTACAATTTCTGAAACCCAGCACCAAGACCAGAATCTAAGTCACTGAACCTAATCCAGTGCCCTTGCCTCTGTGCAATGTGGTTTATTGAAGCTGCAATACGTGTGAGGGGCCATCTTGCCAATGTTTGCACAGCAATGGACGGAGTCTAGGAATTGAAGAGAGTTTCTTCAGTATCAAGTGTATCTAAGCATGGCTAATAAACATGGGCCTATTTGTATAATGTAGCCTGCTGGAGGCATTTAGAATTTCCTTTTTATTTCTGCCTTGTTTAGTGTAGCTTTCATTATATTAGGATTTTGAAAGGTACTGTGGAACAACCATTAAAATATTTGTGTTTTGAAGTGGGTATAGAACTTCTGGAATACTATTTATTTCAGTTTATAATACTGTAAATTGGGAAATTATCTGAAATATTAAATTATTAAAATTGATAAATTAGACCTATGTTCAAATATAAGCAGTTTATTTCTGTCCCTAAACAAAATTTTTAAATGTTCTACTGTTTCCAAACTTGAAAAAGTCCTTAGCTTGCATCTTTAAAGGTGCCTGTTTATTTGTGATATAATAACAGTGGAAAGAATGTACATTATATTTACATGAAACAATTTGATATATTTTTTAATTAGATGCTTTCTGGCTGCATGACTTAGAAATACTATGTGAAACTCCAAATTCTTCCTGACTTTATGGGATGGCTCCTGTCATTAAATGAGACCATAGCCAGGCTACTTGAATGTGATTCCTTGGGAGACATAGTTGCAATCCAGTCCGCTTGCGTGATGTCTGAGATTGAGTCAAGACCCAAGATGGACCTAGGAGAAAACTATGTGCAAAACTTAAGGATGTAAACCATGAATTCTCTTTTTAGTTAAATTTGAAAAATAGAGTACTTTTGGTATAGGAATTTACAACACTTAATTTCAGAAAAAAATGTGAAGTACTTATTCATGGAAAATCTTAAAATTCCTATGCATTACCCAAAATAAGGTGATAAGCCCAAGCATTACTGTCCCTGAGCATTTCTGCCATCACCCAACTCCAAAGACCTTCCCTCTCCATTCCCACATATGTCTTGTTCCTTCTTGGAGAGGATGAGAGCTGTCCAGGCTGGTGGGCTGTGGGCAGAATATTTATGTAGGTATTGAGAAATGTCAAATGTAAGCCTTTTGTGACATATTTCCTTTGTTGCAACAAATAAATCTAAATTGCTAGCCTTGTTAGACATATGCATGTAAGAAATAAAAGAACAGATCTACATTTGGTGTGAACTGAGGGGACAGATCTAGGGATGAGCCCAGATACCGACATTTTTGATATTTTTGAAGCATTTTATTACACTTCAACAGCAAAATATTCCTGTTTATTATTCATTTTGTTGTGTGGAAATAAAAGCTTGCTGAATCAGAAAGTATTCAAAATTAAAATGATCTCTAGTTAGTTATAATTTATTCATTGCCTCCTCTCCCCAGTTCCATTATAATTATTATCTCATTTATTCTTTGCAAAAAAACACCTTGAGGTATGTAGTGTTAACTGTTTTACTTTTAATAAGTGAAGAAACCGAGGCTAAGGGAGTGGGATAACCCGTCCGAAATGGGACACAAAGATGTGTGGTCCAGTGTTCGTCCCTATTGTGAGTCCTGGTTCTGAGTCCAGTCCTCTTGCCGCAGTGCCGCCCGGGTGCTTCTGCCTAAGGAAAGCCTTCCCCACTCCGTCTGGGCCACCGCTGCCCACTCACTGGCAGTTTGACCTTGGATGGTTATTGCCTACTGTGCTCTCTCATTCATAGTCCCACCCACTCTGATGTATGAATAACATTATCTCTTGTTAGGGTTTTTATGAAGAGTTAATTATTTAATGAGGTAGCGATGCCAAGCACTTAGCACAGTGTCTAGCATATAGAAGATAGCCAATAAATCATTGATGTTACTGGGTGATTTTCCCAAGGTCACACAACCAGAAGGGGATGGAGTCAGAATTCAGACCCAAGGCTGTGTGACTGGAAAACGAAATGATTCTGGGGTTCCCTGGTGGTGTAGGGGCTAGGCTTCGGCGCTCTCAACGCTGCAGCCTGGGTTTGATTCCCAGCCAGGGAACCACCAAAATATAAACAAACAAACAAACACCTAAATGAATCAAGAACACGTACGTGAGTACACGTGGGCACTTCCCACCAGCAGCCGGGACCACAAAGCAAACACTCCTGTTCTCTCTGACCTTTGACACTGCCTTTAATCCCGTTCCATACCTTTCACAATGCGTAGATTATGATGTCCTGTATGGTGATGAGAAAAGTAGCAGTTTAATGGTTTAGGAAAACTCTGGAAGTAAGACTTCCAAGGATTGGAATTTCAGCCCCATCTCTTACAAATTGTGTGATAGTCGTAGGCAAGTTACATAATCCCTCTGGGGTTCTTTATCTATATCTGAAGCTAATAATAGTACCAATTACATTGGGTTATTGTGTGCAGTAAAGGATATAAATGAAAGAGCTCCTCCAATAAAGGACTTTTATTGATATGAATAGAGATCCATTTATTTCTTTAAAAAGGCAGTATGCTCTCAGGATGAAATTCATGGTTTGTGAAAATCAGAAACCCATAGAGTCTTAGTGATGCATGGGATCTTGGTGATTGCATAATCTTCCATTCTCCAAGACTCTATTATATACGCTTTTCCTGCCAAAGCCAGTTCGCCTTGGTGGCCGGCCCGTGAACAAAGCGAGAGAAGGCATCACAGATCAGAACTGACCGAAGTACTGGTCGGTCACCTTCCCTCGGTCTGGGCTGAGATCCGTGATTGGCATCACTGTCACCAGATGGGTGTTAAGCAGATGGCAGGATTATTGCCCTTGTGCTCTTTTTCTTTTGAAGCAGAACCCACACCAGCAGCTTAGACACGAGTCCTGGAAAGAGAGTTAACCTGAGCTGCATCGAGGGTCAGGGGTCAGCCTTGAATGCTGGGCAGAGCAGGGAGCTTTTCTTGCTGCCTAAGTATTGAGCCTCCTTTACTAGGTGCTCTACTCCTTGAGGTCGGCAATGTTTATTTTCTTGATTTGCAGTGGCTTGCACCAGGTCTGGGGAAGAGTGGGCACTCAGTGCCTGTTTGATAATTAAATAAAAGAATCTAAGTTCCAGAAGGGAACAGAGGAACTCACTGAAGGATATCCTGGCCCCCAAACAGATTGAGAAGCACAGCTGCACTGCAGGAAGCATAGGATGCCCAGGGCCCCCTCACGGACACGGGATTAAGACAGATCCTGGGGTTGGGCCAGGGAGGTGAATGTGACAGGCTTTTGTCATGACTGGTTTGGGGACCTGGCAGAATTGAAACTGTCAATGTATCCTGATGAATGAATGTAGGAATAAAGTCGAGTAATTTATAAATAGGCAGACCGTACGTATCATTTTAAACAGGACAGAAAACAACGGTACTGTCCCGTTTCAAACGGTACATCTGGTCAGCCTCCTGACACCCTGAATTTAGCCCAGTGGGACTAGGCTGACCAGACATATGTACTGTTTGAAACGGGACAGTACCGTGCTTCTCCGTCCTGTTTAAAACGGTACGTCTGGTCAGCCTATTTATAAAACTTCTTAATCAGAGGACATATTTAAAGAATCAAAACTCTTGGAGTCTATTTTCATTTGTTTTTTTTTTTTCATGCAGTTATAAATGGTATGCTGGCATTAAAAACTCAGTTTCAGTGCCAGAGACCTGAGAAAAATGTATCTGTAAATATGTCATTGATGTATGTACTCTTATATAAAGAAGTTATCAAAATATGGTTATATATCTATGTATAATACTGTTAGATTATAATTTGTAAGATATGAACATAAAATGAAGAATTTATGGGGATGATGTGGGAAGTCAGACTGTAATTCTTAAAGCCAAAATATTTGTGGGGGCTGATTGGTAAAATGTTGATTGTTTTTTTTTTCATTATAAATTTTGCTACTCTTTGGGTGTGTATTCCCCCACTAAGAAGATGAAAGTGTGTTTTAAAAACATAAACCCTACTAAAAAGAACAAAGAAAATTAACTCTGCTTCGTGTGAAACCTAACGATTCATGTTGATACTGAAGTTGCCAGCTAGGTGTTTTGGGGTCACCCGGTGACTGGCGTGGTGCACTCAGGCCAGAGGCAGCCACTCCGCCACTCCGCGTGTCCAAACGCAGAACAGGGCGTGCTGGCACCTGGAGGGCGCTTGTTTAGGAAACGTCAACTGCGAGTTAAAATCAAACCAAATGTTTCCATGAACATTTGTGTCTCCTTCATTTGAAAAAGACCATATGTTGCAGCAGAGCTATAATATTAAGATAGTGTGGAACTTTCCAGAGTGTCTCAAGAACAAACTCCTAAATCAAATGCTAAGTTATGACACATCGAAAATTTTTTGCTTTGAGAAACACACATTCATGTGACGGTAAACAAAAAAATCAAGGCCAAAAATGGAACAGTCATTACGAACACATGTACCTCATTTTATGGGAGGTTAGGGTCCTTCCATGCTTTTATTTTTAAATGTACCTGTACACTCGGCTTCTCACATTCTTTCTCTCTCTCCTCTCTCTGTGTACACTAACGTGGAACTACGCACGCACACGCATGGTGTCCACGTTTTTGTTTGCACCTTAGAAGATTTACACAAGCATGGGAATTGCATGATGTTAACTCTCTAAAATTCTCTTTAATCATTTACTTTTATGGCTCCACATTGTGTGGAAACACCCTAGAGGTCCTTTTGGGGGGGCCTTTTTTCTGTTTTTTATTTCCTAATGCCTACTTTTAGTTTATTTTGGCAACCCATCATGTGCGTTTTAATTAGGTACTAAGTTTGAGACGTTATTGAAGCAGTATGTACTAACTTACCAAAGTTAAACTCATCGTAAAAGCCTTTGCACATAAAATAACTTAGATACCCGAGGACCAGTTTTTCTCCTCCCAGTCCTTGCCCAGGACATGTTCTTGGCAGTTTAATCTGTTCTGTTTTACCCTTTTAAAAACCTAAGAGGCAGTGGTACAAATAAAATCACTGGGATCGTTCCCTGAGGAGAGTTTTGTCATTGGAAATAAAAGTGTCAGTGCTAAGAGAAAAAAAATGTTATAAAGTGAGTGGTGTTTGGTAATCATCACCACTCTAGATTTCCTATCTGGCGGTCAGACTTTGATTCATGAATTTTTTAAAGAATCTTGCAATTAAAAAAAAAAAGATGAAATTTGCTACGTGGAGCAAGCCAAACAAATATTTAAGAATACTGTTTTTCTTTAGATGGGAAGCTGTGTATAGTTAAACCACCATGTATGTATGTATATTTATGTAATTAGAATTGTGAATGTTACTATAGCTTTCTGGTTAAGAACATTGGTTATGGAGCCAAATAACATGGGCTTATGCCCCAGCCCCACCACTTAGTTACTGTTTTTGTTTCCTTGGAGAAATTCTTAGACTTCTCACAGCTTCAGATATCTACTCTTTATAATGGGTATAATAATAGAACTATAGGATTGTTTTGAGGATTAAATGAATTAATAAGCTTAAACCATGTAGAGCAGTGTCTGGCATACATTAAGTGTTCAATAAACTGTCATCATTATTTTTTGTAGCTGTTCTTTTTGTTTCATGCCTTGTTTCTGACAGAAGTGGTTATTTAGCCTCCTGTCTTAAGAGGTAGGACTGATGGGAGCTAATGACAGTCTTAGGAAAAAGTAACACTGAAAGTCAGTGAGAGTGTTTCCTAGCCAGAGGCCAAATCCATGCGGTAGGATGGGGTCCAAAATTTACAAAACTTAGTGGATGATTGAGGGGAGGGAGCTAAGCTTAACTTAAGAAAAGTAACCGGAAGCTAACGTTCTTAGACAGTGGTGTTTGCAGTAGCGCAGCCCATTTGGAAAACTTAGGGAGTCGGCCTTAACTGTATCCACCTCTCTTCTGCATTTCAGTGCCTTAACAGTCAGAAATTTCTGCCAATATCTCTTTCCACCATTGCTTCATTATTTTTACAAATAATATTCATATCTTTCACATAAATAGGTTAGATTCATCATTTAAAAAAAAAACTTTTCACTGTTTTTCTTCTGGATTTTCTCTGTATTGTCCCATCATTTTCCTAGAAGACTTTATTTACAGTGATTAAGGCAAGATTGCTTTTTATGGAATAAACCTGATGACCATTAGACTGATGGTCTACAGGATAACCACACTTTCCTGAGATAATTCTAACGTCAGTTTTTCTATTAGACCATTGTTATTTTGAAATTAGGAGAATGTGGTCCTCCAGTTATGTTTTAGAAGTTTGACGAGGCCATTTAAAGCCAACATCTATGTAAAAGTGAAGGTTGCTCAAGAAAAAGGTGCACAGAATCTCCAGTTAAAAACACTGAAATAATGTAAGTTTCAGAAGCTATTTTAGTGATTCCTGATCTTGAGTTGAAAAGTTCTCACCTTCCAAATACTGTAATGGTTGTAGGGACACTCTGTCCTCGGACCCACAACAATCTCTTAAACAAAGTCACTTTGCTAAAATAAGTAGCCTGTATTATATTGTCCAAGTCCAGGATGTAGAGATCGAGCTTATACTTTCTTTATATAATTTTAATTTGGGGACAGTGTTGACATATGGAAATGGACACCTTTTAAGAGCACATCTCAACTCAGAGCAAAGTTTGATTTTAGGTTCATTATAGAAACGAAATTATTTTTAAATATCTTTACTGGGTTGAAAAGTAAGATTGATAAATGAGTTGATTATTTAAAAAATACTTTTTAAAACAACAGAACCTCTTATTGAATTAAACTTATCTTTCCATTATTTATGTTATGCTTTTTTATTTCAAGGTATTTTAAATACCTGTTTAAGTCTTCAAATTTTACGCTTAATGCTTCAGATTTCATGCTTAAAGTCTTCAAATAGGCCATTTTCTACTTGTAACTCAAATATAGCAGTTCTTATTGAATGAGGTCAGTTTCTACTTAGGATTTGTAATGTTCTTGTCATTTTTGATGGAAGTCAGGATCTTTACAACAAAGAAGGCTAAAAAGTCATGTAAAAAGACGGTGGACACAGGACCCATCCCATCGCTCATCATACACGTTACTCTGTGTGGAGCGTGTATCCGTGGGAGCACACCCACCATTTTGCCTCTGTGGACTGAACAAAATCTAATAGAGATAACCATGGAATAGCCTTTCTTGTAAACTCTGCTTCCTCTTGTTTGTGAAGTAATTTATCTGCAAAGCAATAGAATGGAAGTTTAAAAGTATATTGTGAAAAATAAATCTTTTCCTGAATCTTACCCACTAGTGACACATAGAATGTTGGTCTTAGGAGCACCAAAATTGAAAGGATAATTATTGTTTTTGTCATTGGCAGTGTAAGCTTAATCACTTAGAAGAATAGTGGGGTAGAAGGAAAAAGAGGTCAAACTTTTCTTTTCCTTGAATGTAAGTCATGAATCGTAAAACTCAAGATCATATTTAAAATGAATTCTACAATTTGGACAGTGATTTCTGTTGCCCAAAAGAGTTTCACACATATTTTATAAGAGAGAAAGTGAAGAGAATGACAAGAAAGGTCACAGAAAACAAAGAAGCATCGGCCCTTAAGGAGAAAATGTATTTTTAACAACACTAGAGAATAGAGTCTGCTATGTCAACAAAGTATATTATTTCCAAACAGCTGGCTAAGTCAATGTGCTTATTGAATACATGAGTGTGTTGGTGAAAATCAATGAGTGAGGGGAGGAATGAATAAACTTAAGAGGTAACGGGTTCTTCCAATTTATTATTTGTAGGAAACAATACTTATTTTAAAGTACTACAAAGAATCCATTGACAGAAATTGGGTGAAATTCCTCATTTTCTTTGGCGGTAATAGCCAGGTGTTAAAGTAGGATGAGAGCTTTTAGGTTATAAGATATTGTTTATGTAGGTTGAATTACTCTATGTTTATAAGCTTTTGGGAATCAGTAAATGAAAAAACACAAATTATAAGCACAAGGGCAGTTAGTACTAGTCTAAAAATAAACATTGGCCCATGTAATTACATCCTAAATAAAATAAATAGAAATGGATTAAGAAAATCACAGTGGTTTAGAAGAATTTGGTGTGTTTTCTATCCCTGTTTTCATCTGGTTTTGATGGTAATTGTTATTAAAGGAACACCATGCCTTACACATTTTTAAACATTTAGCCAGCAGCAAGCAACACCTCCCAACACATCGCATGTCTTCGCTGAGGCCCCAACGCCCTGAGCGTGACCCCATGATGGCAGGTTTTTAACTACTAGAGGAAAAGGTTGAGGAAACAGGCTAAATAGGAATTCAGGCTTGCTGGAAGTGTTGGGACATGATGGGGAGCTTAATAAACATCACTCCAGCTGGGGACCAGAAAGAGAAATAAACCGAAGTGGGAATGCGAAGAGAAGGGAAGGGCCTGCCCTGACAGAGGAGGAAGCTGCGTCGGCCTACGTGGCGGCTGCCGTGCCCTCTCGTGGGGCGCGTTGCCCAGGAATGCGTCCCTTGTGCTGCGCGGAGGACTTGTGTAAACACACTCTGTAGACATTTGAAAACCCTTGCCTAACAGTTCTTCAGGGGTTACTATGTAATTATTTCTAGCTGTTGCGTTTATTTATCTTGATGCCAATTTATGGAGCTAGTTTTTGACTTGTGTTACCTACAGTGTCTTGTTTCATAGAGTCAGAAAGTACATAAACGTTAAGAAAAATGCAAAAATCAATGGCTTTATTCAGTGAGTAGAACAACTGGAAACATGTCATATTATTTTGTAAGTGAATAGCTGAATGTAACATCATACCCTAGGCTTGTTAGAAAATGAAAAAGAAAAGGAAAAGAGTGAAAACTTGGACTTCTGAATGAACAGCTTATCAAACAAAGCACCAGCTTTTGATTTTATCTGAGCTTTACCGTAGAAAGTTTTTACTGTTTATACAAAGCCTAGAGGAAATTACAGAACTAGAAAAGCCGAAATGTCATTTCCTACTAATCTATTAGTCATCCTAATAGTAGGAAATTATTTAGTTCTTATTTTTCATAGTAGTCCATCCTGAACAATAAAATCACTCAAGGATATTTCAGGAAAATTGATGTGATGCTTTAAAGAAAAAAAAAGTACTTAGAAAGCTCAGAAATGTTTTGCGTTATGCTACTGTTGCATCACCCACTTTTTGACAGTGTAGTTAGGAAGATTAGCTGAAAATGACCTTGAAGTTTATAGTTTGGATGATTAGGGATGGGGCATGGCCAATGAAATACAGGTGTATAGTCTTTATTTTTATGTTGATAAAATTTTAAATATATAAGTAAATATAAAATATATAATACTGGTTAAATGTATAATATCAGTGTGTCCCCTTTCTCTTTGGTGAGAAGCAGCAAGGAGCAGATGGCTGATTTAGTCGGGGATGACTGCATTTACGGAGACGGCACCTGACAACCGTCCGCGCAGAGCTGTGATGCAGGACAGTGCTGCGTGATAGAACGAAAGGACAGTAAGAAGAAGGGGTGCAAAGACAAATCTTAGTGATGTCTCCGTCATGAGCAGCCAGAAAGGAGAAAAATCAAAGGGACAGAGAATAAGCAGATTAGTGCATCGGAGGAGAGGAAGGTGGTGCATGATGAGGAAAGGCCATAGAGAGAAGAAGGAAGTAGTTAGTGATGCCAGGGGCAGAGAGGACAAGAAATGACAAGGGACGCTGGCTCCAGCGGTTAAGAACACAGTTTGAGAAAGCAGTTTGAGTGGAATTGGAGGGGGGGAGGTCGCGTCCCCAGGGCAAACCAGATTCCGAGATGAGTCACTTGGAAGTTGGAAGACAGGTCTGACTCAACAGGTTTGGACATGATGGCAGCCGGGAATTCATCGGAGATGGGACCGTACGCGAGTGGAAGTGGTTCCTTCAGCGGGCGCATGTGTCTTCCTCTAAAGGAAGGGACAGGAGTCCATGGAGAGCAAAAGGCGGGAGCTTCATGGACGTGGGGATCACGGGGCAGCAGCGCGGGGCTTGAGAGGGTGACCTCAGGGCGCAAGGTGAAGCGCACACGTCCCAGACGGTCACACTGACGGCCGAAGTGCTCAGCAGGGAGCGAGCTGTCCTGCCATCACCCCACTGCGTGTTCCTATGTCCTGTTCCTGGGGGGTGGCTCACCGCTTTGCGTTCACGACCTTTTCTGTATTGCTTCTTAACCCCTTCAGTTGAACTTGGCTTGCCTTGCAGCCCCATTGTGAGTAAGTTTTCTGCGGGCGGAGGACATGCTTTAGCCATGTATGTACATCACTTAGTAAGCTCCATGTGGTCCCCTAATGCATGCCAGGACCTCCAAGCCCGTGCTAGCTGGGGAACGCTTTTGCGGCCTGTCCTATCCATCGCAGGACAGAGCCGAAGGCTAATTGGCGACCTACGTGAGCCTCAAAAGCGGTTTCTAAAACAGATTCTCAATCTCAGGTGAATGGGACAGGTTATTTATCATGACTTTCTTTTTTTTTTTACTTCTTGGTTAAAAAACTTAACAAAACAAAACGTAACTGAGAGCTCAGCAGTAGATATTTCCAAAGCCAGATGAGAGAGTTTAACCATAATGGATTGTAGACAGTGGAAACATTTAACTGAAAAAGCAAATACTTAAATAAAGACAAAGATTTGCAAAGTAGTGGTTGCTAAATCCTCTGGTTTATGCCCCTGTTTATATCAACCAAATAAGATTAGGTTATGTCCTTAACTTTGGTCTGATTTACGCTTTAGGCACAAATCCCTTGAATAAAATAGTTAAATTGTTTTCTGATTCTTTCTTAGCAAAAATAAGTGTAAGCAGAAGTTGAAAACAAAAGGTTGCCTTTACCTCCCATTTAGAAAACATGTGGTGATATGTTTCTATTCATTTATAGTCAGTTTGTTACTATTTTATCTACTAATCTACTAATCTATTTTACTACTAATCTACTTTCTTCTTACATAAATGGACAGTGATCCTTTTTTTTTTTTTAAGTAGAGCTTCATAGACACAAGTATTATGATGAACTGGCTACTGTTTTCATGGTTTTAGACTCAATACTATACTGAAAGTCAAATATGTCTATTCAAATGTCTGAATTATGTAAAGCTAAAAATTTTGTAATGTAAGCCACTTGATTTTATTCCTCCTGAAAATGTTTGGCTTTCTTGCTCCTCAAGTAGAGACAGAAAAATTGAAGGGTGAGACAGTATATCAAAATGAGTGAAGTGTGGCCAATGACAAGTTTCATATATTTATTTTTCATGTTTTTATCATTATCCATAAATCACCGGAAACACTGAATGGCCAAGACTCTTGTTCAGTTACACAGACATTTCCTTTTCTTCTGGAAGTGCACAGGACAGCATGAGAAGTTCATTAAATCACATTGGAATTTTAAATTGAAGCATGATTTTGTCCTGGCCCACCTCTCTAGGCTGGACTCTCCCTTCTGGCCTCTAGAGTGTTTTACACACATCCCACAGTCTCACATTCATGAGACGTCCTTCTGTCTTCTCATAAAAACATTCCTACCCTTGTTTTCTTAATTAACAACTACCTGTCCTTTTAGACTCAGTACCAGTGACAGTCCTCTGGGGAGCGTCCCTGGGTCTTTCCACTCCCCAGGCTGTGGCAGATGTCCCCGTAGCACCGGCCCTGGTTCCTATTACAATTGTTTACTTATGGATTTGAGTCTCTGGGATGCAGCAGGGACTGTGACCCTTAGCTCTGTATCCGCAGTGGCTGACACCATTGTGTAAATGCTCATTTAGTGTTCCTTGAAGGACTGCATGCACGAATAGCTGTTTGTTTTGATCATTAAGCTAGGTTTTATCCTCATTTGTTAGTGAGGCGTGTGGACGTAAACTTTTTGGATTGTGTAGTATCTTACTAAATAAACCAGTTTGGTTCCTAAAGAATGGCTTACAAAAATATAAAAATGGCACTTGTAGTAACCCCCTCCCCATCTTAGATGAAAACATGGACATATTTTTAAACTGTTTTTGATACATTCTTTTGTCTTTAATTTGAGGATGTCAGGATAGACTGTGATTATTAACACAGAAAGAAATAAACAAACACCTAAATCTCAGTGGCTTACCCCTGCCGAGATTTATTTCTTGCTTTTGTAAAATCAGTGGTGATTCTTTCGTCCAGCAGTTTAGAGACCTAAGTTTGTTCCCTTTTCCTGCAACACGTGACTTCCGAGGCACCGGAGGCTGTGACAGAGAGATGGGGGGAGAACACTGGCTTCTAATCGTCGCTTCTCAGAAGCTAAACCAGTGTTTATGCCCTGGGTCCCTGGGCTAGAGTTGGGTATACGGCAACAACTTCATCGAAACAGACTGGGAAACCTAGTCTTTGGGGGTTCTTAGAAGAAACAGTGCAGAGAAACTAGTCAGACCCCTGTGTAGTTTTGCTTTGTCTTTTATTTTCCTAGTTTTAGGGCCAGAAGGGGCAGGCTGGGTGCCACTGGGTGAATTCAAGTAGAATCCATTAATCCCACAGCTAGCAATCGAGCCCTTGTTCGATGTCACAGGTATTGCTTTCTGAAGAGGAGTCTATCCCATTAGAACCTAATCTTTTTGGCTTATGGTCCATTTTGAGATTCTGATCGAAATTACGAAAAACAGCACTTAACCCTGAAATCTGTCAGGCAAATTCAGGGGTGCGTGAAATCCCTGCAGCCCCCCCACCATGGCCCTCCCCGGCCTCCAGTGCGTGGACAGGTGAAGTAGGGGAGGAGGTGGGGGTCAGCGTGCACGTAAGTGTACGTGCCTTGGGGTGAAGGCTAGGGGCCTTTAAAAATTAACACTTAGTCCCTCAGTTTAAATGGAGGAGGTAATTTGGTTGCTACCTAGATACACATTCATTCAAGGAGAAGGGTGCAGACAGCGGGCAGAGCTGATAAAAGTGTCACTGGGAGGCAGGCAGCTGTGGCGGGAAGTCCAGTAGCTTCGGTCCTGTGTGCGGTGTCACCCAGACGCGCGTTAAGTGCTTGGCGTGTGTCACGGTGTCATTGCAGAGAGCTCGGTGCTTTGCTGTCAGAATGTGTACTTGGGTTTGAGGGACACACGTGCGGGTGGATGGAAGGGCAGTGAGAGATGTGCCGAGCGTCCATCCTCAGCGTGTCTTCATTTTCCGAAATTATAAAGCAAATTTCTGAAATGGGCGCTTTATACTCTCAGTTATTTCACTCTGATTATATATGTTTTACCACATGAGAAAGAAATACTCCAAAACTTTTTACTTATAGAGTGAAACTGGATAAGAGAGGTTCCTATCAAGGTGACATGTATTTAATCATGGTTTTATTCGAATTATTTCTTCTTAGAAATAAATACTTAGAATTTGTGCCCATTTTACAGAAGAAGGAATTGAGATTCAGGGTGATTTCATGTTCTCAAGTTTTGGCTCTTATAGAAATTTTTATCCATCTTTCAGCACTTTTCTTAGTAGATTTTAATTATTTAATCAAGAGTCTGCTCTCCTCCCCAGTGGGAGGCACTGTCTAGGCATAGATTCGGTATTTATCATCATTTCTTTAGAGCCTGCTACTTATTTGGTGCTCAAGACATGTTTACTGCGTGAAAGAATGAGAAAATAACTAAAGGAAGTATTATTAAAAAAAAAAAAAAAGAAGAATGGCCCTTAATCCCTGCCCCCGCGTCTGAGAGAGGCGTAGCAGCATGGTTTGGTACTGGGACATCCGAGCCAGGGGGCGTCTGTCACAAACCAGCTCCACCTCATGATACATCACGTGACCTGTCCTACCGTGTGGATACGAGGTTTACATGAGTGTGTATGTGCAAATGCTTGGAGCAGGGCCGATGTCCAGTTTAATTTGCATTATAAATTTAAATGCCAAGGCTTACGTAATTAGGATATACGTATTTAAATTTGGGGGGCCAAAATAAGAATTGAAGAGTGACGGTAACCTGACCTTGGGAGTAAAAGGAAGCAAAGTATTTTAAACTTGGGCTTACTGCTGTGCCTTTGATAACCCTAGAAACTGAGAGTAAATTCACGTTTTTGTGCTGACACAAAATATTGAAGTGTCCGTTGCTTAAGATCACATGAAGCCTAAAAACAGTTAGTGTTTTACAAGAGGATGGAACTGATTTTTTTCTTCCAGGTTTTGTTTTCTTTCATTGGGAAACGAGCATTCAGTTAGGACAATGCAGCCACCGTTAGTGAGCAGGCGAGGTGGTCCCGCCGGCTCGCTCTGTGAGTAGATAGAGTCCACTGTTCAGACTCATAGACTGAATGTAAGTATTCGCCTGTGGTTCTATTAAAGAGGATGTATTTCCAAACCAATTTAATATGAAAATTATCCACTAAATGTGACTTTGTTTCCAAGAATTATGTAATCTGCTTCCAGCTGATTTCAGCATTCAGAGAGATTTAATCAAAAGCACAGCGTGGAGAAGCAGCACAAGATGTCGTGTGTTCTTGCCATGTGCTGGCTCCTTCCAGAACGGGAGGGGGTCGCCACGGCGCGTGTCCTTTATCGCAGTACCTGCTGCCCAGGTGACCTGAGGACAGCCGTCATGGGAGGGACCGTGCTGGCCCTGCTGCCTCCCCGAGCACAGAAGACAGATGCTTTTTTTTTTTTTTTTAAGTATGTGGGAAACTATTTCTGACTTCCTTTCATGACACTTTGCTTCTCATGAGACGAAGGTCGTGAAGGGGAGACTGCTTTCGTTTGAGTTCGTACTTCCCACCTCACGTGGCAGAACGGCGCGGGCTGGTGCGAATCACAGGGCGAGTGTCCGTTTTCAGAAACCGTTTTCTGAATCATTCAAACGTGTGCTGAGAAGGGCAGCCGTCTCCGACGTACGTTGTATTATGATCAGAGGCAACTTTGATAGTCTCACAGTAACAGAAACTGATACCCCAGCACGCTTTCTAGCCATGAAGACTCCCAAAGAATTTATCCTGCTGTTCTTTTCTGAGACTACTTAGAAACCTAGTGTCCTTCTCAGGTTTTATGTGCCACCAACAACATTAAGCAGTTGTGAGTTAAGCTCGTTATCTATTTGTGAAGTATCCTCACTAGCATCTGCGCCTTAAAAGTAACCATGGAATGCTAAACTGTGCACACAGGTAGGAAGGCTAATTAGCAATCCAGGGGTGCCTGACAAAGGAGCCCCGGAAAAGTTGTCCTGGTTTCCATCTTACCCAGAGGCCTCTCCCCTGAGGGGTCGGAAGTTCAGCTGTCTGTGATGTCTGTTTGAGAAGGGGAGCCCTCTGACAGGGCCTATGTGTCTACCTGGAAAATTGAAATTAATTCTGTGGAATAAAAGCATGTTACTCTACTCTTCAGAGTATTAGCTTTATTATAAAATGCTTTTCTTCTCAGTTTTTAAAATTATATAAATACAGTTATTTTTGTTCTCCATCCCAAAGGAAGTGTGCCTGTGTGTATTGTGTGTGCACATGTGTATGCTCTTACAGTTCTCCAAATGTATTTTAATTCGAAGTCATACGTTTCTCCTGTGATGGTACCCTGCTATGATCGCAAATGTGGTGAGCCCAGTGGCAGGGAGCCAAGGAAGGAAAACTGTTGACGTGACTTTGGGGCTTCCCCTTTCCCATTGTCTAAGCAGAGATCACACCATCCTGGATTACAGCGTTTGCCTCGTGGCGCCAGGCCGCCGGGAGAGTGACAGCAGGGAGCCCAGACAGTCAGGCCCTCAGGAGTGGCAGGTGGGGTTAGCGTGTTACCTTCTCTGCCATCCTCACGGGGAACACAAGGTGGGGCAGGCCAGTTCGCCAGCTCTGACTGGAGTCAGGACTACGGCTGCTGTGCTCGTGGGTTGTGTGGTCCTCGGACAGACATGTCGCATCTCAGAGCTGGTTTCCCTGCCCCTAAAATAAGGTAGCAACGTGTGCCTCCATGACTTTCGGTGCCTGTTGTGAGGATTCTAGAACATAACGCGGTACGCAAACGCGCACAGGGGTCGTGTTCGCTCGCAGTCTGCGGTTCTAGGTTCCCGACCCTGAGAGGCGGTCTCATGGGAGCGCACAGCCACCCAGAGCACGTGTGTGTGTGTGGGGGGGTGCTTGGAGACGACTTTGGTTTCAGGAATGTGCTAATTAGCGTTCTGAGAGGATCTGTGGTTTTCCTGTGGGAGGGGGTGTGGAAGAGGAGAAAGGGTACTTAGAAAACAGTGTCAGAGAAATTAAACTTCACATGGTACTTTTTATTTTCCCACTTTATTCTCACGTCTTTAAATTACTGCTCCCGCAGGACCCTGGTTATAGACCTGACGCATGAAGGAGCGAAGTAACCGATCAGGAAAATGCAAGTTTCAATGAGAAAACAAAGTGATCAAAGCGATGAGATGCAAAGAGTGAAAAACAGGGGTGGCCCGTGCCATGTGTTGTCAGCACGTCAGGATGTGGATGGTGGCAGAAAAAGGCCGAGAGTTTGTATTGAAATTAGAAATACGTGGATCCACAGGGTCCAAGCAGAAAATACTTGAGAAGTTAAAAACGAAGATAGGGTGTGTGCGTGTGTGCGTGTGCGTGTGTGTGTGCGTGCGTGCACGTATATGTGTATGGGTGTGTGTATGTGTGTGCGTGTGTGTGTGTGCGCGTGTGTATGTGTGTGCGCATGTGCGTGTGTGTGTGTGTGCGTGCATGCACGTATATGTGTATGGGTGCGTGCATGTGCGTGCGTGTATGTGTGTGCGTGTGTGTGTGTGCGTGTGTGAGTGTGTGTGTGCGTGTATGTGTGTGTGAGTGTGTGCGCGCGTGTGTGTGCGTGTGTGTGTGTGCATGTGTGTGTGTGCGTGCATGAGTGTGTGTGCGTGTATGTGTGTGTGCGTGCACGTGTATGTGAGTGTGCGCATGTGTGTGTGCGTGTGTGTGTGTGTGCATGTGTGTGTGTGCGTGCATGAATGTGTGTGCGTGTATGTGTGTGTGCATGCACGTGTATGTGAGTGTGCGCATGTGTGTGTGCGTGTGTGTGTAGATTAAGGAATGAGTATTATTATAGATGGTATCTCACAAAAATGGGATTTATTACCTTCAGAATATCCAGTTTCATAGGCTACAGCAGTGAGCATAGCTTCTGGCGTCCCATGAAGAGTGAAAATATGTATGAATGAAGAATTATTAAATTTGAAAAAGAAATTGTTATTCAAACAACTTCAAAGTCAATCCAAGTTTATTTACTTATAACTTGTTATTTGATTACTAGTATGTAGTTTATTAGAGATACTTTTAATTTATCCATCTTTAAACACAGATTTATTGATAATGATAGTAAATAGAATATTTAATCACTAGCTACTTAAGAATTGTATAAAACTGATGTATGAAAAGATAAAGGTGAATAAAGAGGAGAAAAATAGAGTTGAAAATCACCTTTTGGGATTTACTGACTTGTTAGAATAAAGGATAGAAAAAAACAACAAAAGCTATTTGAAAATATGTGTATCTTATAAATATCCACGTTCAGTTAGTTTCTTCTTAAATAGGTCTCTTTCCTTTGCTCTTAGAAATGAAGAGAATGAAATGAGGTATCGAAGTGATGCCATTGATTTCTTTTCCTTTTATTCATACTGAAATTTTCATCATCTCATGCAACTTTTATATAAAAGATTATTGAGTCAGAATTTTCAGTCACCGTGTATCATGAGATGCCTGGTTCGTTGCTGACTGTCCAGCTGGTAGATGCTTTACCAAGCCTCTCACTGAGGGGGGACGAAGGGAATCTCCTTGCTGATTTCTGAGGTGGAGACACCAGCACCATGCTTGGTTTCAGGCAGCCAGTGTGAGCTGATTGAATGTACAGTTGAGAACAGTTACACACAACCGGCGCACGCCAGCCCGGACAGGCAGGCTCACTGTGCCCCCAGAGGGGTCTGCCGTGCAGAATCCCACAAATTCCATTCTAGGGATTGAGGGAGGCATGGAGCTGAAGATAAAGGGGGGTTCTGGCGATCTCTAGTGCTCTCAGTGAACGTGACTGCTGCATATGAACCTAGCTGTCGGGTCCAGTCTCCTTCTCCTCTTCAAACAGAAATTCCTCAGTGATTCCCAGAGAGGCGAGTTCAACACTAAGTGAATCATCCCTGTTTTAACAGTACCCACCTTTGCTTCATTGGCAGTCACACCAGACTCAACGCTGTGAAACTCAAAGCGGAGTAATACTCGGAGCACGCTCCCGAGAGAGATTTAGAAATTATAATCTTAGTGCCTCTTGAAAACATTGGCCTTTTTCTTCTTTGTTCAGCCTCCCCCAAGGGCACCTGCTTGTCAGGTTTTCAGTGGATTCTTGGGGCTCTGTCATGGTAACCAAGTACTTTGGCTCGGGTCCTAATGATTTCCAAATGTTTAATTCTCTCTTGTTTCTAATATGCTTATTCTGTCACTTTTTAAAGTATGTTCACCCTAATACTTTTTGAATAGGTCCTTGTCTTGCACTTATCATCTGCTTAGTATTTCATTATTTCTCCCTTCCTCCGGTATTTTCCGCAGTTATTTGCAGCAAAGACAGCTCCGATGTTACCGTGTCATACAACAAAACCGTCACAAAAGTCCCACACCTGTATCCCAAACCCAGTGGTTAAGATGAGTGATAGCTGAAAACCGGACCCATTCAGTAATTGTCTGTCGTAATATTAATACAATTTTTAACTTGTTTTAATCGATGGAATCCAATGTAAACAGATGCTTCCCAGTGCATGCCAGTTGGTCCTTCCCTCATCCTGGGGTCTCCCTCCCTTCTCCTTTCCCTTCTCCCTGCCTGTTGCTCAGAACTAATCTCAGGAATCCCTTTTTCTGCGACGTCTTCTTGCATGAGCCTCCTCTGCTCCCAGACCCAACTAAGGTTCCTCTCTTGTTCTTCTGCTTCGGGCGCCCAGAGCACTCTGTCGACCCTCCTGTGAGTACTTGTACCTTTGTTATAATTGCTGGTGTCTTCCTCCCAAAGTTTTATTCTGAGAAATCTCAAACCCAACAAACATTGCAGTACTGGTGTCATAAAATGCCATTTAATGGATTTGCCAGATTTGTGTATTAAAACACATTATTATCTGAATCCAGAAGGCAGTAAGTTGCACATATCCACTACTTTTCGTGGTCAGCCTTCCTTGACTAACAAAACATCGTCTTGTCTTTGGCTTAATCATACTCAGTTTTCGAAGATTTATCTCTTTGTTCATTCATCAAATAGTCGTTAAACTAGCTACTATGTAGCAGACACTGAGGATGAACCTTAAAGGTTTCAGTGAGTAGATAGCTTGACTGCAGAATACGTACAAGGTCTAAAAAGTAATTTTGTGAACTCCTCCTAGGAAAAGTGCTGCATACCTCATTGCTGATTATCACTCTGGTCACCTTCAAAGTCCTCCCCTCGGGGAGCTGTGCACCGACGCCAGCACCTAGTCCACCCTTCAAAGCAGTTTTGGAACTCTTTTTCTGGAATGGCCGTCTGAGCTGTGATCATGCCTAAAATCTGACAATTGTGTTTGCGGACTTGCACTGCGCGCTCCCGTTGGCGGCTCCGCACGAACGACTCGGTAAGTGGCAACGCCATGCTGGCAGTTTGCATGTGCCAGAGAGAAGCCGGCCAAGTTCGTACAGTGCTGCCGACGGAGGTGCACGGTGGCAAGTTCATGAATTTAATGGTCAGATTTTGGGGGTGAGGACAGCTCTGACGGCCATTCCAGAAAAAGAGTTCCAAAACTGCTTTGAAGGGTGGACGAGGCAGGCACTGGCGTCGGCGCACGGCTCCCCGAGGGAGTCGTTGGAAGGTGCCATAGTGATATGCAGCAAGGAGGTGTGTAGTACTTTTTCTAGGAGGAGTTCACAAACTTCATTGTGAGGATGGTTAGATCGTCAGGAGAGGATAAAATATTGCTGCTGTAGGTGGAGCAAGGAGCCCACGAAAGTACCATCATGCATCCATTCATCGATTCGGTCTTCAGTCACCGACATTTACCGTCTGTTCCCTACCAGGCACTGCCAGGAGCTCTTAGTACTCACAGATGAGGCTGCTTCCCTTTCAGATCGCAGTCTCACCCGGGAGACCAGGACCATCAGAGAGCTAAGTGGACTGTGCTCCTCGCTGGCCGTCCCCGGGGGGCCATGGAAGCACAGGCAGGAGCAGGCCGGGCCCCCGAGTAGTCCCAGTGATGTGTGGTGGGAATTCGAAGGGCAGGGGTGAGGAGTGAAGTCGTCAGGAAAAAGGGAAGAACCTTTTCGACAGGAGCACCAGTATCCGTCATGTCAAAGAAGCATGAAAAAATATGGGATGTCCCAGGAACCGCTAGCAGTTTGGGGACACTGGAGTGGCATTTGCAAGGCACGGGAACACCCCCCCCACACACACACACACACACGCACAGGGCTGGAGGCTCAGGCCCCCGCCGCGAGGGCCTTGGGGAGTTCAGCCGAGGGTGGAATCGGTACTTAAAAGCTCTGGGAAACCGTTGCTGGCATAGTGACAGATGCCAGACTTGTGTTTCAGGTGGTGTAGTGACAGATACCAGATTTGTGCTTCAGTAAACTTATCCCCAAAACGATTGTGGAAAGGATAGATCTTAATATTTTTAATTTGGGGAGGCTAAATATTACGGTCGTGGGGACTGGCTCCAAGAGGGAAAGAAAGTACTTCAGTAGAGGGTGAGGTCATGATGGTGCATTAATAAATTAACCAGATGATTGCGCGTCAACCAGTATCTGTCACCCAAGAACCAATTTTAATGTTTTTTCAGACATTTTCTCCCAAGATAACTGACATCTAAAAAACTGTATTGCTTACAGCAAGGACTTGAGTAGTTCCTGCAGCTAATATTGCTGCTGAAGGGAGGGGGAGCAGGGGGGATCGGGGGAGCAGGGGAAGAGAGAGAGATTAATAGGAAAGGAGGAGTTGCTGTAATTAGACACCTGGTTTTGGAGGGTACTGGATGTCATTTAAAATATTTTATTTCTTGCTGCAATACTCTTTGCATTGAGTCAATGCGTAAGAATGAATCAGTGAAAACAGGACAGCGATTCTGGAGACTTTATGATTGATGTAATGTTTTTGTTTATTGGACCAATTAAGCCTGATTGGCTTGCAGATCAGAGCAGCTCTGACAAGGCGCGCCCACAGCTCGTGTACCCACTCCTCGCCCCCACGGCAGTGCGGGTGCACCCGCAGGACCAGCGGGCAGCACTACTAGAGTCACGGGCACAGATGTTCAAAGTCTGGGATAGTCATTCAAAAACTTACCTAGGTGTCTTAGTTCCAAGTATCACACCGTGTCGTTTTAAACTCCTACAATCAGATAGCGTAGTTCTGACTTTAAAGGAAATGCCACAGATGAGTATATCCACTTGGTCTCTGAAGGGCATGTTATTAAAATCACTATCACGTAGACAAGCGTTTCTCAGCCTCCGCATCATTGACATTTTGGACCTGGTAAATATTTGTTGTGGGGGACTGTCCTGTGTATTGTAGGATACTTAGCAGCATCCCTGGCCTCTGCCCACTGGATGCCAATGGCAATGTCCCCTCAACCTTTAGTTCTGACCACCAAACGTATCTCCACAGCCACCACATGTCCCCGGGTGAGCACAATTTACCTGCTGCAGAGTTATAGATTAAAGAGTTCAAATAAAACCAAAAAAGTAATTCCCGTGGGCTAATTGCATTTATTCATTTGTCAAATAAATATAAGTAGGTAGATAGATAGATACAGATGGAAGATGTAGATATAGTGGTCTGGTACTTTGCTGAATGCTCAAGTTTAGAGAATAACTCCATAGAATGGATAAATTGAAAACATAAGTGGAATTGTCTAAAGTACTATGTATGTGAGATTTTCATATTTTTAAAATTCATGTACAGAGAAATGAATTTGAATCACAAAAATGTCCCTCAAATAAAATTGGTGAAGTTCCATAATAAATTCTATATTTTTACATAATAATAATGTAAAAATATTTTTACGTAATGAGTTAGAATTAAATCTGTAAGGATATAACCAAAATAGTACTTTTCAGTCATGGCGGACAATATTGGAATTATACATTGTTTTAGAATTTCATTTGTATCCACAAATTTAATATGTTTTCACTTTTGAAATGTTATTACTAGTATCTGAAAATAACATTGAGTGATACAAATTAAAATTGTTACACACCAAGAGCCTAATCTTTATTCTAAAATGTTAACAACTGTATATTCAATTTATATCAGCTGATCCACAAAGTACCATGACAAAGGGAAGTAATCATTTAATAGGAATGTGGCACTAGCAGTGAGCTGAGTAGAGGTATTAGAAGTTTTGTAGCTAAGTTCATAGAACATCACTTAGTTCCAAAGTTTCAAAGTCGAGGAGGATGAAGGGGTAGATAAAGAAATAACCCAATGAACTTAATTTACATCTTAGCCCAGTATTAAACTATTTCTAGCATTTTTTTTTTCAATAAGCTTTTACTGAGTGCTGACTGTGTGCCAGGCACTGTGGTGCCAATAGGTGCTTACCCTTACATGATCTCATTGGTTTGGTAAAGCAGACTGCTGAGGTCAGTATTAAGAGTTCTGTTTCAGAAATGAGGAAATTAAGAATCAAATGCTTAAATACATGTCATATCGTTGGTTAATATCAGAACCAGAGATTGAGCCTAAATACCATAATCTTTCTTCACCAGATACATTCAGTAAGTGCTACAGTATACCAGGTACTTTGTAGCAAAGAAAACATGGTATGTCAGTCAGTTCCTGCACTATTGTAGATAATGGTCTTCCTCAGATCACAGTCACATCTCGTTCTTTTTCCTACTTTTTCTCAATCATGATGAAGAATGAGATTCATCATCACATAGCTGATGGCCCCAGGGACATACATATCCTGTGTGTTGATACAGTAGCTATATTCCATCAGAATCTTTTTCATAAAGACAGTATCTGTCAGGTGAATTTTTTGTTCCCATGATACATTATAAATTCAAGATGCCCTTATTCTTCATGCACGATTTCTGGAATAGAGTTCCTTCTTTCTCTAATTTGATCACTTACATTATGTAATTGATGAAGACTATAATACCGTCTTTGTTTAGCCGTGCCTGCATCTTTTATATTTAAAATTCCTTAAGATACACGACATCTGTGTACAATGCCACTATAGTGTGACTTACAATAACTTTGTGTCTTTGTTATCTCAGTAAGAGATCATTGCAAGGAGACAATGCACCCTTAGTGATTCCTAGTTAAACACTGCATGCTTTTACATGTCTAGCATGGCAGAGGTCAGAAAGGGTAAATTTATTACATGTCCACTGTCACTCCAGAAGTCCACCTTCACTCAGGATCGATGTGGAAGTGGAAAGCTATCTGACATCCCAGATACTATGTCAATTAGTTATGCTCTCTCAATTTTAAAACAAAAGCTTTAACTGCACTGTATATTTATGGCTCAAGATGACCCATTAGCGAACAGATTTAATTTGGAAGTAAAAATCTAAATGTCTTCAAAACATTTTATTTGGAGCATATTTATAACTGTTTTCCAAACACAGCCCATCCAACATAATGTAGCTTCTTATAAAACATTTTAAATTAGTAACTTCAAGTGTTGAGAAAAGCCTCTGACTTTTGGGAAGTTGGGCGGTCCTCAGATTTAGTGACTGATATCCTCTGAAGAGCTTCCCAATAGAGAGCTCAGTTACAAAAGGCTGAACTCAGTGTGCTGAAAGGCGGTTCAGCATTCAGGCAAAGCAGCCTATTTCCATGGAGCTGCACGCACCTTGTATCCAGAGTCCTAACATGGATTGCCTTGGATCTTCACTTTAAACTTCAAAGGTGGTTAATGCCAAGGAAAAGGCAGGACAAGTCACAAGATAAATTGGATTCCTTTTCACCGTTGTAATAATAGATCTGTTCTCTGCCGTGTTGCAACCTCACTACGTCTGACTTGACTTATTTCCAGTTTGGAGGCCTTTCTCAAAATTTTAAAAACCAGACTAGGATGGTTGCAGGTGGCTAGTTTAGAAAGCATTTGACTGTGCTAGAGTTTGAACGATTACACGCAGGTCACATCTCTTTAGTAAATTTAACACCTCTAAACATATAATGAGATAAATTTCCTAAAGGATAATCCAAAAGTGTCTTGTTCAGTGGTCTGTAAATTTTAAAAGTAAAATGGATATGCAGTCTAAACCATTTTTCTGATGATTTTCATAATTTTTAGGTCCTGTATTCCCCTGGATAACTAAGTGAAAAATTAGCACATGACGTAACGTTTCTCTCTAGATCCCAGTAAACAAAGCGATAAAATGGTTGAATGGTTGCTGCTTCCGTTGGTTCACTACGAAGCAGGACAACGCACACACTCATATCGTCGTCAGGCATTCTCTGTCTGAACTCTTTAAGCTTTTGTAAAATATCTGTACCTCGGATTGGATGAAGGTGACTGAGGCTTTGAGCTCAGTTTATCTTTCCTGACGACAGTGATAGAGACTCTGCTAAAAAGAGGCACTGGGGGTTAAGTTGGTGATTTAAGCAGTTAACTTTTTCCAAAAAAATCTAGCTTCTGAAAATAGCATTAAGGACTGTTTGCTTCACTTTACCTTGTCTTAAAAACAGTTTGGGAAATAACCTTGACGTTGGGGTAACAGGATTACATTGTTTAAATTATACAATTTTGTTAAACATCTTTTAAAAGGCTGGAAGTTTATGCAGTTTTTTTTTTTTTTTCATTCTAAGCTAGTTTCAAGAGACCTTTTTTCTTCTAAGATACTCTATTAGCTTAAAAGGGGAAGACATCTCTTTCATATACATGTGAATATGACCTTTCTCTGTGTGTGCTGCGGGGGTGCAGAGGGGAAGGAAGAAGGGAGATAAGCTTTTGGACTCAAAGATCTAAATCAAGTCTGTCCAACCCACGGTCCACAGGCCCCACGCAGCCCAGGACGGCTGTGAATGCGGCCCAACACAAATTTGTAAACTTTCTTAAAACGTTATGTGATTTTTTTGCGACTTTTTTTTCTTTTAGCTCATCAGCTATCATTAGTGTTAGTGCATTTTATGTGTGGCCCAAGACAATTCTTCTTCCAGTGTGGCCCAGGGAAGCCAGAAGGTCGAACACCTCTGAAAGGAATCTTTCAAAAGCATGAACAAGGCAGCCTGTGTCTAGACGAACGTGTAAAATGGTGCAGGACTTGCTGCAACCTGGGAGGAAGGCAAGACTGACCTCCCATGAACCTTCATTCCTTTATCTACAGAATTGTGGTTGACTTAATACTATTTCTAAATTCTATTCCAACTGTAAGATTCCACAGTTTATTAATTGCAAAACTAAAATTGAAAAAAAAAAGAAGAGTAGCTTCAGGGATCACTGTGGAACTGAAAAACAGTTTACGAGGCTTGTAGCCCAAGCCAAAGGATTCGTTGCTATTTGAATGGTGAGTAACAACCTTCCAACATTGAATTTAATTACCACCAGATATGTCTTATTCTGGTCCTAAAGACCAAGATATATCTGATTGCAAGACAGAATTTTTAGAGAAAGAAAACATCTTTTATCACAGGTAATTTTTACTGGTTGATTTTTATAGCACTTAATTTTATTCCATTTCATTCCATTTTTCTTTTTATTTTGCTGCGTGAGTCATCTCGCTGTGCTCTGCAGAGTATAATGTAATATCACCAGCACCTAATAAGCTGGCAGAGGCATTTACATTTGAATGTAGATGCTGTGGAGAATTTAACTGAATTAAGCTATAATACTTCACTTACTTCTAAGTGGTCCATGTTGGAAGATTAATGAAGGAATCTTTCAGTTTATTGTTATATTTTGGAAATGTAGCAATCAGATGCTTTGGGAGGATAGATTATGACAGGTGCAAGAGTGAAATTTAAATACATACGAGTAGGCATAATGAAGAAACAAATAGCCTGGCCAATTAGAAAGGTGAGCAAGTTTTTGAATGTCATACTCATCATTTGTTATTTTACTATTAGTTATGAAAATGAGGGACGTAAAAATAATTGCTTGCTAATATCAGTTATTTTTGATGGTAAATTAACACAGATTTTTTTTTTAGATACCATCTCATTTGCCCTTAATTAACAATCAAGTAATAGTTTGCAGAACATTAGACATTAGTAGTTCAATGTAGCAAGGAGACTAAAATGATACAGTGTTCATATTTTATTAGTGACATTGAGGATATGTTATGTAAATGTTTAAAGTAATTGAAGCTTTAATTCTAAAGGGAAAATACCTTAGAAATAGTTTATATGTGATTCTCTTGAGTGATTTGGTTGATTTAGGGGAGTAGTTATTAAATGTAAAACTCCATGCTTATGTATTTCTAAATAGCTTTAAATGAAGATTTTCAAACATACAAAAGCAAATAGTATGATATGCATAATCCAGTGTTGACAATTGTCAATATTTGTAAATCACATTGCTTCTGCCTTCCTACTTTTTTGGGGGAGTGGACACTGAGCTCGCATTTTAAAGCAGCTACTAAATAGCATATAGTTTCTTGTGTAAATGCTTTAATGTGCATCTTTCAGATATACTTTTTAAAAAATGAGGATCTCTTTTAGCGTTTCTTCTTTAGAAACACTTAAGTTTAAAAATAACTATAAATTAGAAGATATTAGCCTCACTATAAAAAAAGAGCACTTGTAAAATCACTGTGTATTTTTAAATTTAGAATGTACAGTGATTTATTCTTTGAAAATTATCAAATTATTAAAAGTCCAACAAAAGACACATTTATATATTGATTTGATTTATTTTGCAGGGAGAGGGGATTGACTAGAGAAGGGCCATTTTCAGTTTTTGGGTAATGGGCGTGGAAAATGGCCTGATGGCAACAGATGTGTCCCACTTTCTGCAATCCGTGTCGCCACCCGTGTCTCCCAGCAGCACTGCAAGTAGTCACCTCCCAGCTTAATGTAAGTCATTAAGTAGCTGCACCATAGTGGCTTAAACCCATAGAGATGGCAGATATGCCCTGGCATGCCATTTATGTGCCATGACCATTCGAACCAGGGTGTCCACTTGGAGTCCAAGGACACGGGCTGAAAATGGGCAGGATGTGATCGCCTAGAAAGTGAAATTGATATATCAAGTTGCAGACTAACCCAGATAAAATTTACCAAGTAAGCCTTCGTGGTGTCTTGGAACATGGAAAAATAATTGAAAAATTAGAAGAGGGCTTCAGGGGTGTTGGAACTGTTAACGAGGCCGTTGCCACCCCAGTGTGCCCACTCCCCACAGCTTTGTCTTCTTAGAGGTCGAGAGAGGGCTTGTGAAGTGGGAGTCATTGTTTTTCCCACGGACAAAGGAGGATGGACGGCATCACGTTATTTCTTGGAAATGTGTCCGTTATTCTTGTATCTTACACGACAAAGAAGGTATCTTTTACACATGTACATTGTAAGGAGTTGAGGTCATTATCTCTTTTGGAGGATGATTGTCTTCTGCAGTGAAGAAAGACGGGTTTGCTCCAGAGGAGTGTTTTTCTTCCTCAAGTAAAGCAGAGCTGCCTAAAAGGCTCCTCTTGGCAACCTGTTTATAGCTCTTCTCACAACGAAGTGATGAGAATTGAAGATGAATTCTGTGGAAATCATAAATGCACTGCAGTCTGTAGATTATCAGTTAGGATAAACACCACTGATTACTGTTGAATTATGCATATAAATATTTACAACATTCTTGGTAATGAATTCATAAAATAAATAGTAATTATAATAATAGGGACCCATTACTTAAATTTCCATACATTTCTCGAATCCTGAAAGGATTATTTTCCAACTGGTTAATACTGTTGTATAATTTAAGAAGTATTTGCAATGCAATGTTAGCCACACTTAATTCCCTTTAGACTTCAGAAAATCCAAGTTCAGATATCAACCCCTTGTTTTCAGGAGAAATTTCTACATATTTTCACATTCTTGCTGAAGGATACATCAATATACTCACCAAGTGATAATTTGAAGTATAATACAGAATTAGGTGTTTTAAAAAGTTTTTGAAATTTCAGAAACAGTTTTTGAATTAATGACTAAAATATTTAAAATAAAAACTGTGGGTGTTTTCTTAAGATTTACGGTCTGTTAAATTGTTCAGATACAAATATTTGACTCATATGTCTTAGAAAATGTTTTCATTTATTGTCATTAAGGAGCATAAGTTGAACTGCACTTTAATTGTTATCTCTACTGTTTCAATCTTTGTTTAATACAGTGAAATAGTTCTGCCTTCATAGTTGGAATCTCTTAAATTAGAGCTTCTTTGAAAGTGCCATTGTTATTTGTGGTTCATACATGAAATACGAAGACATTTCAGGAGCCAAATGGAATGTTTACGGTGGATAAAACTTGCTGACTAATAGTTGCTGGAAACGTTCCATTTGTCAAATTGTTGTGGAGATGATCATATATTAGATCTAGCTAGGAGGAGAGCCAAAGCCCAAGGAATCTAAAATAACACTGTTGTTGGCAAATGGTGTGTTTTTAAGAAGGAGAGCTTGTTGAGAAAGATGCAGAAGCATGGTATCATCTGTCCCAGTCCATCTCCTAGCAGGTGGTCCGAGGGCTACAGCACTGTCTCTCCTTGGGGAACCATGCCCCTGCGATCTGCAGGCCAGTTCAGTTCCCCTTCTTGTCCTGCTTGTGTTTCCCCTTTTGTTACTTCCTCTTTTCCTTTATCTTCCCTTTTTCTCGCCTCTAAATGTGATACAGAGTAGGGGCCATGGTTGGTGATTCACGCGCCAACTTCCTGTTGCTTAATTACAAAATTCCAGAACCATGGCGGTGGGGAGAATACAGCACTCACAGTGAGGCTCTTCCAAGTAGTCGAAAGATTTTCATTGTAAGCGAGAAGCTATTAATAATGGCTTCTGTTGGTCCTTTCTTCAAAGGTGTCTTCCTTTTTGATAAGATGGCATTTTACTATCTTTAATAGAATTATGCTCTGGATTTGATGGTCTTTCCATCCATTGGGCCATGTCCTTGTTCTGTGTGGGCCTTTGAATCTGAGTTAATTGGAAACTGAGTACTCATTAATCTCCTACCAGACCATGTGCAGAGCCCTGAACCTCTGCATAGGAGAGAAGAGGCACTACAGATAGCTAGGGCTGGCCGAGTGGTTACAGAGCCCAAGTCAAGAAGTTCAAACCTGACACCCCCACTTATCACTTAGCTAATTACTTAACCTTTTTGTATTTCAGTTTCATCATCCTTTGTTTAGGGATAATAATCGTGCCTACTGAATAGGATAATAAGGGTTTAAATAAGCAAATGCATCTGAAGCACTTAGAACAGTGCTTAGCACGCATTGCATTTCAGTAAATATTACCTGACATTTTGTGTCCAGTGCAAAATTATTGATGGAATTACGCCTATGTTGTGACACACCTCAATGTATTTGGAGGTCACACTTATGAATCAGAATCTTTGGCAGTTAATTCATTAGAATTCTTTAATATTGAGTAAATTAAGTATCTTCTACAGTGCCCTAAATTTCTTTTACAATCAGAACCATTACAGTAGTTAATGTATTGTGTGATACAGTGTACAGCTGTCAATTCTGGGCATAAGGATAGAGTACTAAGAATATTTTATTCTTGCTATGCAAGTGAGATGTGGCAGTACACCTGTTCCTATAATATTTATCTGTTTTAATTGTTTTGTTTTATGATAGCTAAAGTTACATTTTATTGCCCTGGTATTGGTATCATATGATGCAAACATATTTTTAATGCTGTTATCTCTCTGAATGTATTTAAATGTTTAATAGTTTATTCTGAGCTGATACTTATATAATAACTAGACAACTTTTTGCAGAACTTTTTTAAATGCACCTTTATCATTGCTTTTTCTTTGAAGAGAAAGGTTTTTCTCTTCAAAACTTTTGAAAACTTTTAACAATTCCAATAATACAAAAAAAAAAAATCATACCCAATGTCACATTCTTGACGGATGTTTGTAGTAGAGCTAATTCTCCATCAACTATGTTTTGATTTATAATATGATTATCCTGTGTGTTTACATACAAAGTCAGACAATTTCACAAACTCATCCTAGAAAAAGTGCTACATACCTCATTGCTGAATATCACTATGGTCACCTTTGAAGTACTCCCCTTGGGAGGCTGTGCACTGATGCCAGCACCTAGTTCACCTTTCAAAGCAGTTTTGGAACTCGTTTCCTGGAATGGCCATCAGAGCTGCCATCATGCCCAAAATCTGGCACTTAACTTTGTGAACTTGGTACCATGTGCTTATGTTGGCAGCGCTGTACAAACACTTTGGTAACCTTACTGAGTTGTTTGTACAGTGCTGCCAATGTAAATGCACATTCGTAAACTTAATTTTCGGATTTTGGGGATGACGATGGTCCTAATGGCCATTCCACAAACAGAGTTCCAAAATTGCTTTGAAGGGTGGACTAGGCGCTGGCACCGGTGCATAGCTTCCCAAGGGGAGTGCTTTGAAGGTGACCATAATGGTATTCACCAATGAGGTATGTAGCACTTTTTATAGGATGAGTTAGCAAATTGTCTGATGCCGTGCGTTGAGTAACTTAAAACAAATTTAAACAATGGCAATTAAATATAAAGACTTGTATGAGGTTACTACTGACATTTCTGATAATTAACCTTGAGTTTTTCTATTGAAGACCATATAGCAAATTGACAAACCAGGAATCCTATACATATAGCTCTCTGCTAAACATGAACATGGTTATTTCTGAAAAATTTTATCAAAATATGTAATCCTTTGCCAACCAGTGATCATTAATATTGGGTAATTACAACATTTTCCCATGAAGTATAAACCACTTGTGGGTGCCTAATAGCATTTCATGGAGGCTTAAACAGCATAATTTCAGCTTTTCTTTCAAACTATTGTTTTGATGGTACTTTATATTTTTGGCAAGATGTAGTTTCCTTGCCTGGGACTGTTCCAGATTGCTCAGAATAGTCTTCATGAAATTTGTTGGAACATAGATTTCCTAAATGACATTTTAATAATTGCTGCAAATAAATGCAAAGAAATAGGAGGTTGTGGTTGGGCTGTTGGGCTTTATAATTTTTGTTTTGTTATTGTTTTGGGGGTTTTATTTTGGTTTTTTCCTCCCCCCAAACATTAGATGAAGATGATTTAAGGGTTAAAGTTCTCTGCCTCTCCTCCATCTGAATTGGTGAAGGACTCTTAATTTTCTTGGGGTAGGCTGAGGCAAACGACATAGAATGCTTAACCCCCAAGACAATGAAAGACCTTCTAAGTAGGTCTGGACTTTAAAACAGACCTTAAAACCACAGACTGATCTTACCAGCCTGGATGAGTTTATATTAATTCTAAATGAGAAAGATCTCTTCTTAGGGATTTCTAAATACAAAATATTTTTATACCATTGTTAGTAGCACATTTCATGTTGTGTAACCTTGAGATCAAGAAAATTTCCTTCCCTGTTCATCACTTACTATGTTCTCTGTGTTCGAGAGATCTTTTGTTACAGATTTGAAGTTTAAAAGATGTGTCATGAAGTATAAAAATAGAAAGTGCCCGCAAAATCCAGCATTAACAATTGTAGACCATATTGGTCCTTGAATGCCTAAAATACAGAGCCTGAAATGATGAGGAAGAAAGTGAGATCATTTGAGACGTTGACACTGTCTTTATCTTTCTTTATCTTCCAGATTGCTCAAATTGAACTCTTCCCTTGCTTTTAAACTCAAAGGTTATCCTCAGAACTAACTGGCACTGAGTCCCCAGTAAAAGGAGATGAGGGGGTGGACAGGAAATTGGGAGCATGGACACAGGAACCTTTGCATGATTAATTGATGACTAGGTATAAGCCCCTAGAGAGGTTTAGAAGGGAGTTTTATAGCTTTTGCCTCATCATCTGTGCCCCTGGAGGCTTGGCTAAATATATCCCCAGTAATGTGAGCTTGATTGAATAAGTAATATTTATAATACCTTAATACATTATATTAAGCCCTTCATATGAGAGTTCCTACATTTTTCACGTGCTATAATTTAATATGGCTTTTACACATTTTCCTGTTCTGGGTTTGTTTTTAAATCATTTATGAGTGTTTATGTACTTCAAATGTATCTATATTCCACTACACTTTCCTCTAAGCCTTGAGCTACTATTATTTTCCCTCGGAATATTGGTGTATTTTTGTTTGTTGTTACACAGGAAGACTTTGAATAATTAAAATATTCATAGCTGATTCTATGTTTGTTTGTTTTTATAATAGTAATTTCTCGTAGCATAGCATTTGTGAAGTCCACAATAAATAAAACAGGCATGGGGGTGAGATAGAATTAACTGGCTTTGTGTCAGACAACTTCTAAAATGCAAAAATCATACATGTTTCCCCAAATTAAGATTTTATGATAGATGTTTTCATTGTAAGTTTTTTATTTACATTACATTTACATAAAAGGCAGCTAAACTCTGCCTACATTCAAACTTATTTGTAACAAAGGCTGAATTTTGAAATAACACATCTAGATTTGGGGAAATGTGTACAAATATGGGTATATGTGAAGGTAGCAGAAGTTATAGTATGGTTTCCTTGCTAGAACTGTATCTGTGTACTTTAGGCAGGGTATTGAAAAAGCCCAGGGCTTATTGAATTAGTATGTATTGTTACATGCTAGGGAAGAAAAACCTCCCCATAAATGCATACCGTTTTCTTTAAAAATGTTTTCTGTTTATGGTTTGGATATTTTAAATTTTAATACATTAAAAAGATGAATGCAAATGCATTTTGATTGGTTACTTACTGAATTATTAAAATGGAGCAAGGAAATATGTTGTGTTATTTATGAGAAATTATAAGAAAATTCATTTTGGTGATGATTAAGTATATTCAATAGTTAGCAAAATTTAATTTTATTTTACTTTTCCATATTGATGTTGATATGAAAATTGGTCTTGATTTAATATGTAAGTAATTATTCTTTTCATTCAAATATGTTGATTTCCACATGTATTGCCATGAAAGGTATGTTTTTAGCTCTCTAATTAACAAAAGCTATCTAGTTTAGCTTTCTATGTTAGGCAAGAAAAGAATGAAATTTGTGTTTCTCAAAAATGCTTAACTTTGTTTTAAAATAATCAAGCCAATAAAAGAGTTTGAAGGTTTTAGTTATTTGATGACAAGTAATTGTTTGATTGACTTACTACTTCGTTTTTCAACTGCTCTTTTGATACCCTAACCTGCTTCAGTACAGGGTTCATGTTTTTGGAGGCTGTGAGGTGTTTGGTGTATTTCTCAATTGATTTAGAAACAATCTTAGTGTAACTATGTAGTCATAACATACTCCTTAGTTACCTTCAGGAAGGTATATTTAGATTTGTTTAGTAAGCAGCAGTGGTAATGTTTAATCAAGTAAGCAAATGTAAGTATGAAATAGTTTGCCTTTAAACCCACTTGGCAGTACGAACAGCCAACTGGAAGCTAGCTGACCACTCTTACCCGTTTGTCTTAGGCAGTGGTTAAGCTGAACGCCACTCAGTGATTTATGAAAGGAAAGAAAAACATTTTTTCCCTGAGATTATAAGGTAGAATCATAAAAATACGAGTACATTATGAATCTATGATGGGATCCTTGTCCCTTGCTGAGATGCGTGAGGCCACAATACGTTTTCAAAAAGGGACAAAAGCTGGAGAAGTCATCCATTCTGTGGGTCAGAACTGGAAAGAGAATGGAAGTTAGACGTTCCTGCCCCTGCCCTGAAGCTTCAAGTCATTTGATGTGTGAAGGAGAAAATACAACTTTCACACTCAAACATCAGTGGGAAAACAGTGTTTTTCTATGGATTCCTTTTCATTTTTATAGTGCTCTTTTAGGGTACTCCTTTTTTCAGTACTTCGGTCCTCGACTGCTACTGGATACGTGAGCCCAGGCAGTTATGCAGAGTGCATTACAGATGGAGAATATTTGTCCTCAATGGCAGAACAGAGGTGGGAGTTGATAGGGTCCTTCTCTTCTGTTATCTGTTATTACGTCAGACGGGGGCGAGGGACTGTCTCCTTTTTTTTTTTTTTTTTTGGCCTCTCAAATTCAGTTTTTGTTATTCTGACATTTTCTGCAACTCCTTTTTTTTTGCTTTAACATTCTTAGTTTTATAATGTTACTTTACTTTATCTGTCATTCCTTACTTTTCAGGGCGTTTGCACATATGTTCAGTCTCCCGGTAACATCTCTCTCAAGGAGTCTGTCCTCACCTGAGAGGTCGTGGGGCCCTTCCAGTCTCACAGCCAGGAGGAGGGAGAACCTGTTCGATCCCATGTCTGGGCTGCAGGGTCTCATGAGACGTGGCTCTCCTGATACAAGTTTCTACCAGAATTTCTCTGAATTTTGTCTCTGTCGCCCTCAGAAAGCCTCTGCCGGACCCCCTGCAGGAACTGCCCCTGTGCCCTCTGACTCGCTGCTTGCTGCTGCGACAGGGCTCACTTGCTGTTGTCTGCGACAAGTACTGCGGCGGGTGGAGGCAGGGGTTCCGTCTTAAACCAGCCGGGTTATCGGGTTCCCCGAACTCCCAGAGATGTGCACAGTTTCTCTGGGTGCTTTCAAAGTCGCCGATAGCATACAGAGGTGCCCCACGGCTTCAGAGCAGTTTATAATGTCCACTACAAAGGCAGAAAGTATTCTGAAGACAACAAAGAACTGAAAACATTGGTTATAGAGAAACACTGTTCCGTGAATAGAGAATACATTAGATTAGATGAGACGAGCTGGTGTAAAGGACCCATTGTAATGAGAGCAACAAAGTTCCCTTATGCTTGCGGTGTGGCTGCCATGGAGCTGATTCCTGGGGGATGGCCCTTGCGCTGTTTTTGTAGGGGTCTTCTGGGTGGTTCTGCATGGTATTGATGTCAGGGCCGAGAGATGAGCACCCTCCAGGATGTAGATGCGTTGTGATATGTTTCAGGCTCCTTTTACCTTGAAAACCATGTCCGTTATGTTGAAAAAGTAACCCCTAGCTGATACGATGACATCTGTAGACTGTACCCATAATCTGTGACTGAGAGAATCAGTGATGTCACCTCCACTCACCTCAGTTCCCCTTTGTATGTAATGGACCTTGAGCAGGTCTATAGTTTCCATGTAAACCCATGGCATGAAAGGGAACTTTAGATTTACTATTTATTAGATTTCTCACTTATTGAGATTAAATGACAGTTTGACTTGGCAACCCGTGTTAGTTATTGGATAACAAAGTGACAACCATTTTCATGTTACTTTTCAAAATGTAAAAATTTAAATAATTTGTACTTGAACTATTACAGACCCACTGCTTATTGTATAACCAAAGTTCATCATGTTTTATTTTAAGAAAAGTTACACTTGGGAAGGGATTAGGTGGAGATTGGCTCTGGCAGACTCTGCCTATAGGAAATGCTTAATGGAATAACTACCAATTATACTTTTTAAACACGTCAGGATTTTCTAAAAACATTTCATAAGTCTTTTGCATATATAAAACAACCCTGTAGCCCCAAAGAGTGTTTGTTGCTCCTGGGGTTTTGCCTGGCTAGAGAGTTATGGAAAAGTAATTGAAAATGAAATGTATACAGTTTGAAAAGAATCCAAACTGAAAAAATTGATTTTTAGAAGTCACATTAAAAAAAAAAATCACACTGTATAGTCAACTTAAAAACCATGCCATGTCATGAACAGCATATTGTAGAAAAGGGAAGCAAACACCAGATAGATTATGGTCGTGTTGAATGTCCTTTAAGCCAGCCTGACACGTGCTAGTTGGAGAACCAATCACAGGGGCACTGAAGCAGGTCATTTTCAACCACCAGCAGGTGTGGGGTTTCTATGATGTTTGCTTTCCAACCCTTGCTTTTAAAACCTGAAATCTAAATCTGCAGAGGATATACTTACTTGGTAAACACATCCTTTTGTGTTGCTTTGGAAATGTCTAATTTTATAAACCAGTGTTGTCAGGAGTATATAATTCCCAATTTTGTACCAGTAGGTAGGCCATGATCCTGAGCTGGCCAGTTGCTTATCTGAGTAGTGCTACCAGATTGGATCCTTTTGTGGGCATGTTCTATTAGAACTTATTGAGGTAATTATTATTCACTCTTTAGGCCTGAAAAGAAGATCAAGTCAAAAGAAGATGATGTAATTTCTAGAATTATTTGTACTTTTTATGTAATGCAAGAGAGGTTGCACACCTCTAGTTGAAATGTCAGAAAGAGAACTTTCCTTATGTTGTAGCAATCCTTAGTTCTGAGGTAGGTTTTTCATCTTTGTTTCAGTTTGGAAAACAAATAGTTGAATGTGGAAGATATTTTTAAGTATATGCTTTTTATATTAAGTCTTTCTTAAGTTAAATCTTTCGAGAGCCACAGTCACCCTAAATAAATAAGGTGCTCTCTAGTTTTCTTTGAGGGCAAAGAGAATGATCACAGGGTACAAAAGGGAGAATTTACAAGACTGGCACTTGTATACTTCTTAACATTTTAAGTTCAGGTGATCCCCTATGATTAAAAGAAAAACGCTTGTCTTTTCTAACAGCTACTTTCTTTCATCTAGAGTATACTCAATTAAAATCTTAATGGAGTTCAATTAATCACATTACATTTAATACTATTTCTAGATAATCAATAGTATACATATTAATGTATTAAGTATTGTGTTCAGCACCTTTTGCACATGACAGAGAATTCTAACCTCAACTGATGAAGGAATAAATAATTTTAAGTTTTCATCCATCATAGGACGACTTTGTTATATACATAATGAGTGAAGTCATATCATAGATTGATCCATTCAAAAAATAAATTTTAAGTGTGTCACTGGCTTTTTGCAGTGATATTGAAATGCGTATGACCTGGGAACTGCATGATGGAATTTCTACAGAACGTTACTATTTATCTTGTTGGTCACCACCTGAAGACTCATAGCACTGTGCCCAGAATTCTTGTCACAGATTATGTTAGTAAAACAGTAATAAAAGTGATAAAGTAGTTCACTGGTTTATATCCTGTGGCTGGTTATGGTCATCTGGCTAGAGTGAACCCATATTAATCCCTTGAGTCAACAGTCAGGAACATTCAATGATGTACTTAAAATACTCTTTAACATGTGGTATTTAGAGTGTTTAGAATGTCAAAGGATCCTTTGTAATGATCTTCCCCTGGAGTAGTTCTTGAGATAGTTTTAAAGCTATTTTTCACAGGGCACAGTGTTTGAAGACTTTCAGAAAATATAAATCTCGCAGAGTACTTTGGAACAACAACAGAAAAAAGCTCAGTTCTAGAAAAAAATCACGTCATACACTGAAGTGATATATTAGTCAAATAATTATGAAAAATTCAAGAAAGCAGGGTATGTGCTCATTTTTGGTGAGGAAGGAACTTTTATTTTTTTTATGAACAAGAGAATGTGTTTGATGCTCCCTAAGGGAGCTACACCCTTCTCTATAATTGTGTTTTCCACATTTTATGTTCAAATGTAAATGACTGAAGAGAAAGCATAATATGTTCATATTTTTCACAGAACATATTAAAGCCTGTTTCTATGGCAACAACTTTTAATTGGCAAATCCCATTCTGGTTATTTTACTTGGGTACGTTGAACTGTTAAAAGTGCTTCCCAAAGTCAAAGTGAGATTTGGCATTGTTCTCTGGCATGAAAGAAGTTCACGGTCAAGAATTTATTTTATTGAATAATTTAGCTATAATGTGTTTATGTGGTTGGTTGCTGTAGAGATGGTGCATCTGTCCCAGCACTCCGTGGTGTGTCAGGAAACCCGCTGAGAACTAGTACAGACGCTCAGACTTGCAAACTGAGCAGAGCAGCATGGGTTATTTCACACAGGTATACAGACAATGGACTGACCTGGCAGAACAAATAGAGTTTGGAAAAAAATGAAAACCCCCTTGGCCTGTATTTCAGTATATCTGTGATTCCTTATGGCCTCAACTTTAATAGTATAGAGTAGATTGATTTATTAGAAGCAAACAGAGTTGGCAGCTTGCTTCTCATAAATTTTATCTCTTGAATCAACGTGGTGCAGAATGTTGAAGCAGGTATTTGGTAAGTTGGGTTTGGCTACTGCAGTGTTTAAAAATAGATTAAGTAAACAGACACAGCGGGCCAATGCAGCTTGGATTTTGAACTCTTCAGAGACCTAGTATAACTTTAATAGTTTATAGGTCTAGGGAGAAAGAAATATGAATCCCTGAGATGGTTTTAATATTATATAATGAAGAACTATTTTACAGCAAAAAATCAGGTTTCGTATCTATTCTAATTACCTCAGAGAGCTTTATCCGAAAGCTTCAATTTTTAAGCTATTCTAGTCTGCTGTGAATTTTTTTTTTTTTTTTGCCTTTGCTATTTTTATATCACTGCAGTGGCATAACCCTGCAACCAAGCAAAGACAGCACTGCAGTTGGTGTTGAAGGTAACACTGTTATTAAACGAAAGCTAACAAAGTAAATCCTTGGAAAGAAATCACTCTACATTGAAGATTGGCAGTATTAAAATTAAATGTGTCTTCTAAAAATTAAAATGAGAGAAGATGAGTAAATGACACAGTTTATTTTCTCCTTTCAAAAGTCATGATTTCATATAGACAAGATCAGTGTATAGTCAGTACTTTTAATTAATTCTGTACTGTTACATATTTTCTGAAAAAGTATTCCTCTCTCATGTATCATCTTTGTGTCTTCAAACTGTTCTCATTGCATTCCTGGTTCACAAATGACTTTGTTCTCTTCGTCAGAAGTCACAGAAAGCATTTTTGTCTGTCTAGTTCAACCATATCTTGATAAAGTGCCATTGTACCCTTCTAATCCATATATGTTTCCTGAGCAATTATGCTTCTCATAATTCTATAATTACATGTATAGATAGAAGCAAATTATATATATATTTGCTATATGTCTTTATGAATGGTGTATGTGTGTGTGTGTGTGTGTGCATGCATGTATGTGTATGCACACACACACAGATGCACGTATACATGCTTTGTGGGCACATTTGACTCTCTCTCATAGAGCTCCAGTTAGGTGGCCCACAGCTAGCTCCCCTTGCAGAGCTCCCCCATTCTCTGAGCCACAGGCTGTGTATTTGCCGACAGGACTTCACTAGACCTTCCATGAGTACATTATTGTAGTTTTTGAATATTCAGGACTATTCCACTATTAAGTGCTGTCTCCTTTATCGGTTTTAAAGGAACTTTGCAGCATAATACTAGACATAAAAACAGTCTTTCTTGGAGAAATTAAATCTTTCCTAGAATGGATAATGATGGTCCTAAGTTTGAAATAGGAAGTTTTCACAGCCTGGAGCAGATGTCTTATGTGACTGCTTCAGCTTCTGTTCCCAGATGTCTGACTTTACCCTTCAAATTCCTGACCTTCTTCCCACATTTCCATTTCTTCTAGCTCTTCATAGTATGAAGCCTCTTCTTTTTAACCTTGTCATTTGCATTTGAAAATTTGGTTCATACAACTTGCCTGAAAGTCACACAGGGAACAGTGATACTTCTTAGACCTCTAGAGGACTTGAGGGAAGAGGGCTGGCCGTCATGGGGGCTTCGGTTTTGCATGCTTCCTTATTTCTTCTGTGTTTAGCTCCTGCCCAACATGGTGTTACTGGTGTATCATTCTGCTAAACATTTGCCAGGCATTACTGCAGTGATATTTCCTATACAAAACACCTTGGCGTAATTCACGATGAAAAACCAAGTATGCGTGAGAGAGGAAAAAAATCAGATTTGATCAACGAAGTGGTGACATCCTAATTGGAACCACTGAGAAGTAGCATAACATTGCCTGAGGCACGCCGAATCTGTCCATCCCCTTCCCACCCCCGACTCATGGGGCAGCTCATTTTAAAAATTCCGATGCATGCTTTCCAATTCTATTTCAGTGGGAAAGGCTGAGTTTGCAGAATTGGTCATAAAGTATTGGCACTCTCTTAGCTCCTATCATCTGAATGAATTTACGAACTGCGTTTAAGAGTTTATTTTACCAAGCATTGGTTACAAATATAGGGAGCATCATTAAGCTCTGTCATTTTGAAAACAAAGCATGTTTGCATTATGGAGAGGCTGTTGAGATTTATAAATAACAAGTAGTTGCATAAAGAGTTCTTTTCTCTTTATAGAATGCAATGTAAACAAATATCAATAAGAGGTGCCTAAAGATGGGCCTTCTTTTTTAAAATAAAATCCTTCCTCAGGTATTATTGTAGCCATATTAATAGGTGGTTCACTTCTTATTACCACATCATGCTTCTATGAAAAATTTCAGAGCCTCTTTCTGAGACAAAAATTGAGAACTAACATTGATGTAAGACCCATTGCAATGGTGTTAATGGGGGCAGAGTTCAACAAATTGGGTCTTTTGTACATATTTACATTTCATGGGCTATTGCAAAACTCCAAAAATGAATGGAATGCCTTTGCAAATCGGCATACTTATCCTACTTCTGCCTCTTTAAATAAACAACTGCCCCAGAATTTCTGCTTTTGTTAAAGCAGCAACAAGAAGTACAAAACGAAGTGTTAATTTAAAATTTTTGAACAATATGTGTCTCCTTCAACGTTTGTTCTTAACTAACCCTTTTCCGTTTTGGGCAGCGTTATGTAATGGCTTTAATTGGGTGAGCCGTAATCTCAGGGTGGGAAAGATGCGCACGCAGAGGCACATGTATTACGAAAGCCGCCTTTCAGCATATGTCAGTGCTCCGCCAGTGCCATCAGGTTCTTCTGAAAGGTAGTTACTCCCACTTTTTGCAGTAATGTAAGGGGAACTTCATGTAAGATGCAGAAATAGTCCCGAGGATTCATCTGAGTAGAAAAGCTCAAAGCCCCTTTATCCGTTTTTAACATGGAGATGGTTTGTGGAATGTTCCAGCACTTCAGCGCAGTGTACAGCTTGTTGCCTTACATCCTAAGTTTCTAGAGTGGTGTCCTATCTCTTCCGGGTGCCTCCTAAAAAGAGTCCAGAATCTCTTGCCTAGGTGCCACAGGGTAACAGAACTCCTACACATCAGCATCTCTGTCCCTTCCACCTAAGCCTTCCTGGTCTGTCCCCAACAGAGTTTGTATAGAAGGGGCTTAAGGCCCTTGAATGGCTTTGAAACCTGTAGTGCAGGTTAAAACCATTCTTTATCTTGCAGCTAGAATCTATCCTAGAAGATTTTTTGGTATCGAAGACTGAGCTCAGGTTTCAGAGTATTTTTAATGGGCATCATAGTTCCAGCCCGTTTACTTCCTGAGATTTGAACCATCACACATGGCAGCAAAGAGCTCAAAGTCTCTGGAACCTCACTGAACTAGTAGGTACGAAAGCCACTGACTTCCTTCTCAAGAGAATGAATAATAAGATAGAATACAAATCCTCTGAGGTCTTAGAGACTATCCTTAGACCATGTTAGCCCAACTTTATTCATACTTCTTACAGAGGATGTTCTTCATGAAGTCATCTCTTCCATGGATGTCTCCCACATCTGACAATAGGAATTGCGTTTCGTATTTCTTTTTCTATCCTGTATCACCCAGCATAACGATAAACTAATAGACACCCAATTTGTGTTCATTAATAGATAGATGTAAAAAATAGGATATTAGCAAAATTGTAGATATAGGTTCCTCTTTCCTATGTATGTGCAATGGTTGGCACAGCACATTTGAATATGACATGTAACTCACCAGTTCTTTGCAGAAATTATTTTCCCAAGAGTCATTTCTTTCTCAGAGTCCTCATAGATATGATTACTTTTAGTAGAAGGTATGAAATTATTTTAAATAATTATTTTCTAAGAACCTCACTGGAAAATGGTGTCTGATTTTTAGAGCTTTTCTAACAGTTTATCGCAAGTAACCAATTTAGTATGAATCTATTTTTATCACTGACATTCCCTTCATCCTACATGGTTTTCCAAGATGAACCTACAGCTTTCAAAACCATGATTATCAGATAGATTTTCTTCACAATTTTTATCCAAAGTGAGAACCACTGAGACCTGCTATTATCTTTGTAGTGTCAACACTAATACTTCGGGGCAAAATTGAGTTTTTCCCAAAGAGTTAACACTTAGTTTATAATTTGCAAAATGTCATAGTCAATTTGCATGAAATCCATAGTATAACCAACGCATACCATGGTGAAATAGGCCCACCGGAATGGTTTTACTCGAAGCCATTTTACCTGTTAGGACCACCTGGTTTGGGGGATTCTTGGAAAGCCAGCCAAGGAGTATAGAGAGTATGATCCTCAGATTGGTATCAGATCTGGATTTGAGACTTAAACTTTATTTGCTACTTCTGTGATTCTAGACAAGGCATTTAACCTCTGCGAGCCTTACCTGCCCCACTGATGTAATATAGTTAATACTAGTTACTCATATGTCAGTGTGAGGTGAGCTGAAAACACTGGGTTAAGTGCTTCACTCCACATCTGTTTTCCTCAACACTCTGCCCACCTTGGTCTCACAGGACACTTCACAGTGCTGATGATCTGTTTTCTGAAATAGACCTTATGTTATGCTTTATGGTATGCCCAACTCCACCTTTTGTTCTGTTTTATTTTTCGTGCATCATGAAATAGGAGACAGGCAGATTAAAATTTTCAAAAAGGAAGTTTGGGGATTACCTGTTTATTTTAATGAACCATCTGTTCATTTGTGTGAGCAGAGTGCTTTATTTATGAAAAGTGAAATAAAAGAAATGGTCTCTGGTGAATTAATGAAGGTTTTTACATAGCAGACCCATGGAAATATAGTAAAGAAAATCACATGGGCATATAGTATGTTTTTAGATATATCATTGTAAAGGCAAGAGAAATGACAGAAGTATACCCACGTTAAGTAGTGAGCTGGCAAAACTATACAAAGAGAAAATAAAATAATGCAATGCTTTTAAGCCCACGTGATACTATGTGATGTACTGTTAAAATGTATGACCTAATTGAAACGTTCCCCAATGTAGAAAATTTAAGAGATAAAAAGAACATGGGCATTCTGAAAGCTGCTTATTCTCAAATGATTGATAGTATGTTTCATACATAAATAATAAAGCTATTGATAATGTGTAAATTTTATTTGAATCTGTTTAAAGTATTTCTTGGTCTTTTCATGGTACTGTTTAATCTTTCCCTATGATTACTGAATTGATTAATAATGTTATAAATCTTATCCTGCTGTGTGTTACATGGTCTCCAATAATTTCAACAACTCACTCATGTAGGGGTAGGAACCAGCCCCCTTGCCCCCTCCTGTAAGCCAGTATATATTTTAGCAAAACCCTGGCAGTTCATAATGTAGAATACTGATTTTAAAAGAAATTGGTTTTTGTTTGCATTATCAGTCCACTTGCCTATCAGCCAGTTTTCTTCTCTTCTGGATTAATATTGAAAAGAAACTCCCTTACTAAATGGTCCTTTTTACACTACTATTAATTTTAAAAAATTAAATCAAATATCAGTTGTCACAATTATAGTAGAAAAGGAATTTATTGTGAATCAGGAACCACAACTTTATAAATGAAATTTGCAATTATTTTGACTTATAGGTAAGTGCTAATAATGAAACGAAACAAAAGCATAATTTCAGAAGTAGCTAAAAATAATTGCACATGGAGACAAATCTATTTTGGATAATTTGGAATGTAATCACATAATTATGATTCATTGAAATCATTTTAGAAAATTACTTGGAAGGTAAGCGGATATACTAATTCTTATTTTTTTTTTTGTTAGTACATTTCAACACCAATTGAGTACAATTCCTTTTAATTAAAAAAGGGACCTTTTATGTTTGATTTCATGACATGGTAGAATTCTCTCCGGGTGGTAGTAAAATTGTTATTTTTAAATATTGTAGAGGACTATGTCACATTCAAAAAACATACTTTAAAATTATCAACATCAACTACTAGAAGGTATATAACGAGGCAAACGAACTTTGTTTTTTATTGTATTTGTTTTCCGTGAAACTAAGAAGCAAGTAAAGTGGTTATTCTAACAAGATGTGTTACAACAGGAAAGAAAATTGTTTAGCCTCATTTATTGGTACATCCCTTGATCCATGCTTCAGAATATTTGCTAAACTATCTATCATTTTGATACTTCTAAGTAATGTTTTCTAATGTGAGTAATCTGGATTCAAGTTACCATTTATTCTTTTCTCATGTGAATGTGGTATAGAGTCCAGTTTTTATCTTGGTATGAAGGAAAAAATGAAATGTAGAATAATGGACTGATGATTGAAATTGGAAAACAAAGCTTTAAGTTATAAGAAGTTGGAAAAGAAAGCTTAATTTGGCAGTAAATCAAAAAGCACATTTGCAAAACATTACTAGGTTTTGAAAAAGCACTGTTGTAGATGTGTTTGTAGTTAATGTATGTTGTATTTTTTATTATACATGTACATTATGTGATACATTCTGCTTTATTAGACTTCTTTATTTATTTACTCATTCAATAGTTTAACACCTCTTATCAGCCTAGCACTATTATAGGTGTTCTCGTTTTGGATGTGCAACTAGAAAATAAACATCATAGTTCTTACCTTTATTGAGCCTGGTCTAATGAAGGAAACAGGCTACTGATAAACCATTGTGATAAGGCATCATGAATGCTCTGGAACCAGCTAGAAGACTTTGTTCAAGTCTTAAACCAGGCTTGTCCAACCTGTGGCCCACAGGTTGCATGTGACCCAAGACAACTTTGAATGTGGCCTAACGCAAATTTGTAAACTTTCTTAAAACACTACAAAAAATATGCATGGACTGATTTTTTTAGCTCATCAGCTTTTGTTAGTGTTAGTGTTATTTTATGTGTGACTCAAGACAGCTCTTCTTCCAACATGGCCCATAGAAACCTAAAGGCTGGTTAACCCTATGTTGAACAAGGACTTGAAATTGAAAGAAAACTTCCTGGGGTAATTTATTTTCAGACTCTCAATCTGACTAGATGTTAGCCAGGCCAAAGGGGAAAAATAAAGGAGGGCGGAGTATCTTCATAGATGGATCTACATGGACAAAGTAACGTCTTGTACATGGACAAAGTAACGTCTTGTGCAAAGTCTAGTATGGCTGGAAGAGAGAGAGAATGCATGTGTGTTTGTGTGTGTAAGAACAGGAGATGAATGAGAGATTGTGAAAAAGATGGGTTTGGGATGATTATCCGGAGAATGGTCAGTTACGTTAGCTCTTGCCTGGACTATGAAAATAGTTACCTAATTGGTCTCCCCAACCTCTTGGTCACTTCAAGCCTCTGTGTTCCTGTCTGATGAATTCGTGAAGCACAATTTTGTTAATGCCGTCCTGGGCTAAGTTAGACCCAGCCCGCGTTTTCAAACTTAGTTCTCACTGCTCTTATTCCAAGTTTATTATTCATCATTGCTGCAAATTACGCTGTTTTTCCCACCTGGATATCTTTTCTTCTTCATGTGTAATAAATACCACATCTTCTTCAAAGCTATTATTTGATTCTTCTCAATGGAAACACTCTCTTTTCCTTCAAAGTATAAGAACTCTTTATCTGAATGTCCCTTATGACACTTTTACCTTCTAGCCTTGTGTTTTAGTTTTTATGTGCATGCGTTGACTATGTGTCTGGTTCATTTTGTGTTTCCACCACCCCATAACACTGAGCACATGAGAGGTCTCACCAAGTAGTTGGTGAATAAATGCATACATGAATTATTCTAGATGATAATGTGATTTAGTATAAAGCACATCAAGGTATATCAAGGCAAGGACACGTCTACATTTATTTTATTTCACTTTTTTGCCTCATCCACTCATTTCTTACCTTTTAGCTTACTTTTTAGGTTAGATTGGGAGGCAATGCATCAGGTGTTCTGTCCACTTTCTCTTTCATCTGGGTTTGCATGCACACACGCATTGTATTTCTGACCTAAGTATAAATCTAGCTCTTCTAGGACAAGTTCATAGACTCATTGCAGGAAACATAAACGAAATTTTCTGTTTTATTTTTGATGATTTCTCATGGGGTCAGCATATATCATTAATTTTCAGTTTCTACCCCTGGGTTATAGAAAATCATTTGCCCTCAGTCCCAAGATTGTTTAGTCCACTGTTACCCTGCCTGCCCGTGGGTGGGGTGGTGTGCATGCTGACACTGACCTGTCTGCTCCTTCACAATGTCCCCACTTCATGTTAGTGGGCCCTTATGGGAGACTTCAGGCCTCTGGAAGCCTCTCATAGGAGGCCAATAAGAATCACTTCTTGAGATCTCCCTGAGGATAAATAATAGATATTGTTGTGAGAATTAATGATAGACATTGTAATTACATCTGAAGAGGACACTGAGGAGGGAGGTCACCATTAGAGAAACGATTCTATAATACCCATCGTTAACAATCCTGTGGAGAACTCTTTTATCTTTTTACTCAAAAATGTATGATAGGCCTGTTTACTATAGCTGAGAATATTTTAACTTGAGCCACAAGCAAGTTATAATTGCCTTGTAAAAGCAACATTGTCAAGTTAACTTAGGAACCTCTGAAGACCTCTGACCTTCAAAGGTGAAAATGAAGCTAAACTGTGAGATCTCTTATTACTTATCTAAAATGCTGTCAGTGACATGGATACTCTTTCCCTAGTGTACCATCCATGCTGAGTATATAAAAAAGGATATGAAGGACTCTCATGGGTCCCTTGATGACATGGGTCCCTTGACCCTCTTGTTCCCGTGACGTCTTTTGCTTCTAATGAACAAGTGTTTAGGAATGACTTTTCGGCCAGTGGTATTGCTGGTCTCAAGGCTCCATACTCGGATAATGTGGCTAAAGGAACGGATGGCGGTAGGCCTTTTTGTGTGCAACCCTTTGCCCTTGAGCGCCCTTTCTCTGGTGGTATAAGAAAGGAGCTGTGAAGGAAAAGGACACTTTAGAAATAGAAGTATCATTTCGCTGACATACAGCATTAGCAATTACCTTGAAGTCATTGGCAAACAGGCAGGGTTTAAGAGAACTGTGGACAAGAGATGGTAATTGTGATCGATGTACGATTGTGATCGAGGTGTAAATGAGAGTGTAGATTGGTATATATACACTAATCAATGGTCCTCAAAGTAGCCATCACTAAAATTGCTGGAGAGCTTGCCTGGGACCCAGCCAAGATCAATTCAATCAGAATTTCTGGGGTGGAGGCGGAGTATAGGAATTTTTATTTATTCATAATGAACAGCCATGATCGAGGACGAGTGGCCTGGCATTACCCTGTTGTCTCGGTGATGCAATAGCGGGGACACCGCACGTTCCCCCGTCTCCTAAATTGCTTATTCATTCTACAAGCATCTACTAAAAACGCTTAGGTTGCTAAATTAGATTTAGTTCTGTCTTTAACAAGTTCTTAATCGAGAGGGGTAGACAGACTTGTAAAAATTACCAGTAATACGGTTTGACAAGTGCTGAACTCACTCCGGTAAGTTTATTCTTTCTGGCAAGAAAGGAGGAAGGAAGGGAACGTGAAAGAGAAAATGTCCCCAGAAAGTGACATTTGATAAGGGACCTGGTAATCACATTTAACCCCTGAAAGGAGGCCTTTTAAATGCAGATGCCCGGTTTCCTAGTGCTTACTTTGAGCCCTGGGAAAGCTCCCTCACAGCCCCCAGGAGTTGTGTTCCTCGGGTACAGTCTCACTGAGGAGGGACTCTTTGGGGTACAAGGTGGAGTAGCTGTGTGAGGTCACGTCGCTGGTGAGTGAGAGAACTGCAGCGAATCCTGGTCCCCCTTGCTCGTGGTGCACCCCGCCCCCCGCTACTAAACTGTACACATTAGCCATCCTCAGCCACCAGAGAGACACAGTGTGGGTTAGTTCATTAAAAAGAGATTCTGACTTGATGGTGAGCTGGAGGACTCTGACCCGAGGAGGTGGGAGGCAGAGGAGATCTGGAGAGGTGGGCCTGAGTGACACGAAGCAGGGCTTGCAGGGCTCCAGGGGTGGGAAGCATGTGCTAAGGAAGGAGAGGAGCCCTGTGATTTCTGTTCACTGAGTACGAGACCGTAATCGAGGCCTTTGTGTTTATTCCTTCATTTACTACTTCATCCCTAGGATGGTTTCCTTAGCTTCCGTTTTACAGAAGAGAAAGTTATAGTTCAGTGAGGTTGGTTAATGAACCAAAAAGTCTCACTGCTAATCAATATCAGAGTTGGCATTTGAACAACTTTCTGATCTAGTTTTTGAGACCATTCATTCAGCTGGGGCTGTCATGCTTTTTCATGTCAAGTCCTGGGACATTTCTGACATGTAGATCTCTGTGGCTTGTACGTATGAGAAGCTTATGAGCTACAGACGCAGATAAATCCAACAAGTGACCATATTTCTTGTTTGGGTGAAAGCAGACTGCAAAATTGTGGTTGGATAACAGTAGTAAGAAGTTACCTGGAAAAGGAGCAAATGAGGGAAGACCAGGGGTGAAGGAAAACGTGACTGACTGAGGAGAAAATGGGTTGCAGTGTGGGTAGGTTCTGAGAAGGTCCTGGAGAAGATGCAGAATGTTTGAGAAGTGCAGTCGACTCTCAGTTAACCGGCACTCACGGGGATTGGCAGATGAATGTAAGGAAACACTCCGTTAACCAGAACTCAAGCAGCCAGCACTCTCCAAGCAAGCAGCCAAGTCTCAGGCAACTGGCACAGAAATGCTGCCTGTTGCTTGAGTTCCGGTTAACAGAGAGTCTGCTGTACTTTATTGGAGAGACTGTCTTATGCTCTGAATTGCAGACAGGACTCATTCACTTGGCAGACAGTTAATGGGCTTTCTGGCCAGGTGTAGGCAGTGGGCCCAAGGCTGGGGCTCAAGCCCCTTCTGGAGACAGTTGCCAGGGAGGGAGAACATGGAGACAATGCACAGTAAAGCCCAGTGACCCTAATGGGACAGAGGCACGGACAAAGTGCCAGAGACGATGAAGCAACCGTCTCTCCTAACAGCCACCAGCTTTAGCCAGAGCTAGAGAGTGTAAAATTCATAGATACGTTGCTTTGCTCAGTGCACCCGAGCTGGGTGTTCAGCAGATCTGGGCTTTCAGCCTAAATATTGTTGATACGACAGCAAGAGAAAAACATCATGTGACAGCCGTCTGTGCTTTTCCCTCTTACATTCACATTCTGGCTTATTAACAAAACAGTGTTGCCATGGCTGACGTTCCTGTGAGGCCCAACATCTCCATACTTTTCATCTTAAATAAGCACTTAAGAATATTTTCTGCAGCTTCTGATTGCTGTTTAGAATGGAACACCTCGTGACAATTAAGCTTTTTCAAGTGTCTGGGCTTAAGTGATGGCTTCAGTACCTTTCTGCCTTAAAAACTCATAGATGTTTTGTAACATCGCTTTATAGGCATCTATTTTTATGTATTTGTTTGTTTATTGTTAATATGGATCCTTCCCCCCCAAAGCTATTTAAGGCTATTAATATGAATTCTTGCTAAAAATTCTGAGATTTCCCTCTTTGATTCCCAACGACAGTTTTAGGTAACTTTTGTTGAGTATTACTCCTTTAGATATTTGGGGACTGGCCTTCAAAAGCCAGTGGAAGTCTTGGGAGTGGGGATGGAGTGAGGCGCAGAGGAGACAGGGCTCTGTTAACCTGGATTATGAGACTGATTTTTTGACTTCAGGAGATTTTTTTGACCCTCCCTCGCTGTGCTGCTGCAGTCAGCATCCAATAGAGACGAGTTCCTGGCTCATGAGCCAATTCTCTCTCTCCTCGCCGCAGCCTGAAGTCTGAGAGAGCTGATGGCTATGCACAAGTTTAGCAAATTGTCATGGGGCCGGGGCGGTGGGGGTGGGGGAGGGGAGTGCTTTCCCCACAGGAGCGCAGCCAGCGTCATTGAGCACATTTTGTTCAAGTACAAAGTCGATCTGTCTGAAGGAGACAGTGGTCAGCAGTGGTGGGATCGTTGTCACCTCTCCTTTTCTTCGTGCTCTGTCACTGTTGTCTGTGGGAAGCAGTAGCACTTACTGGCTGGGCAGGAGGCAGAATTTGTGAAGTCACAAAGTGACAAGCTTTGTTTACAGTTAGGGCATCCAGGATTTACAAAGGAGTCCAAAGGAAAAATTGGGGGAAAGAATTGATACTTGGTGAAGGCACTGATGTTTCTAAAATATTGGAGAGCCATGTAATGTAATAATTTCTGCTTGTAACTGACAGCCAGAATTTTGGACATCTGGTATAGTTTTAGAAAACTAATAAAGCACTAATCGTATGCATAATGGGCATGGTCCCATCTAGGAGACTTTGAAGGAAGATTTACAATGGAAATAGTGAAGTGGAACTTTGGAAACTTTGCATGATACTGTACTTCTAAGTTTATCACAACTCAAAATGTGTTATCATTTTTGATATGTTAAAGCAGGGTGTTATTTTTCTATATTTGTAGGCATATGTAGGATCTAGCAGGTATAAGTATATCAAATGCTTCCAATAAATACAGGGCAATGATGTTATTATTCTCCAACTGACTTCACCAAAATGTTTCACCCCTTTGACTTTCTTTAGTTTCTTTTATATTGTTAAATAAAAGACTTGCCCTTTACAACCTGCCATTCCTTCTAGGTTACTGTCTTTGTACATTTCATTTTATATATTTTTTCTATATAAAATCACTGTGTGTGTGTGTGTGTGTGTGTGTGTGTGTGTGTGTGTGTGAAATATCCAGATCACAGAGTCCAGGTCAGTGGAATCCACAGATTATCCAAGAAACCACTTGCGTCACCAAGTGGCTTGTCAAAATGGATGACGAGAAGGAAATTTTTAACTTGTTTGTCAGTAGAAAAGATCAGCTGAGTCTCTAATACTGATCTTGCTGAAAGCAAAATAGAAGAATGAATAATAACACTGAGATTTACAAGTGAATCTAAATTTTTTTCCATTATACTTTGAGAATGCCATGTGGATTAGTCTCCTCCAAAATTAGTTGCTTATACTGTGAAACATCTTTTCCTCTGAAGAACTCAATGCAGGTTGAAACATCTATTTCATTCAGACATATCCTGGTTTTAGTGTGAGCAGTGATTAGGAAAACATACACCCTTAAGGCTGATCATGTGACCATCAGGAATGCGTACCTCTAGCTATGGTCAAGTCTGTAGTTAGACTACCTGGGTTCAGCTATGTGCCCTTGGGCAAGGACCACTCCCCACCCCCCATACTTTGGAAGGGTATTCAAAGACTAAGGGCTTTTACTTTGTCTGTGCGTTAGATCTGAAAGAACTGCTGAAATAGATCTGTACAGAACTGCTTCAACAAGTTTTCCAAGAGATTGTTAAGGAAAAAGTTATAAGCACCTCACTAAAGAAGTTTACCTCTCTTTTTACCCTCAGGAAAGCCCTAGAAATATAATGGAGACAGTCTTGCTATAATCCACCTAATAATGGCACGATGATGAATTGGGTACAATTTGTAAAACATTTTGTGTTTCTCAATTGAAAGGCATGCGCTTTAAATAGAGCACTACATTTTCTTATGTAAATGTTAGGGCTTTAAATTATTAGCCAAGATTGAAAAGTGTCTCATTTGGATGCCATAAAACTTCAGAAGTGTTTCTGCTGCAAACATTTTGGAGGTTTGACAGTTGCTGTACCCCCAAAATAATGAAGCAACTGAAAAAAATAATAGAAACATAGTAGCGATCTTGCATTTCCAATTTTATGATGCTATAAAACAGCAGCCAACAAATGTTGGACTGTTTAGTGATGCTGGCACCTACCAAATGTCACTGGGCTTTCACAAGGTCATGGAGACTCAGGGAGGCTGGCCAGACCATCTTTGGAGCTCAGAAGACTGGAATAGGGGCAGAGGATAGGTGCCAGTGAAACCCTTCATAGCACTTCACAGATGGCTATACACCTTGTGGAATTCTTTGGGATAGAGGAGGCCAGGGGCACGAGGAAAACGTGAGGCCGTTTCTTCCTACAGCATCTCATCCCAAGCAGCTAGCTCTAAATATAAGATTCTTGTGGGCACTCTCTGAGGAGGCTGAGATTTCTTCAGACAACTATCAGCTAAAACTGTGCACTGCTATAACTCTTACTGTCACAGTTGTATGTATATGTGATCTGTCACAGACAAAAGCTGCTGGAATGGTATTTTTGGAACCAGCATGTGTATATGATTTGTTGCCTTTTGCTCGTTTTCCACCTCCTCAGCAGCAGCGAGCCCGGCTCTCCTGCCTTATGCAATACTTATCTAGATGTGTAGAGTTTCACTTATGCCATTTTCGAGATGATTAATGGGAGTTGTGCAATGAAAGCTCCTGAATTCTCTGGGGGAAAAGTCATAGGATCCCTGATGTTTGAGTTAGAGTGCGTTGGTATTGCACCGGTATTGAGTTTATTTGGGGGTATTGTAAATGTCAGTATTGGTTTTAATATCCAAGAATCTTTATCATCAAGCTTAGGAACGTGTAAAATAGTGCCTAGAACTCCCATTGAATACTGGAGAGGGCTCTTTAAATAGCTACGAAAGTCCGGCCTACAGTGGCTTGCTAGAGATTAGATTAGACTTTGATGAGAAAACGTTTAATGCTCATGAAACAATCTGTTACATTCTTTCAGGGCATGGTAAAAATTATGAATTTAAACTCAATAAGTTGTGTGTGTGTGTGCATTTTTTGTCTTTTACTGGCAGGCAGTAATTGTTATGCCACAGTGAATAGGAACTTTTTCTGAGATCAGGAAAGGAAAAATCTAAATTTGCCTTATCATTCTATTTCACTTGAAAACCTATTTTCTACCTTGGTAAAGTATTTGAAAGAAATTGGGACTATTTGAATGAAAATATGTTCATAAATTTCTGCTTCTTTTTTCTCTCACTGGTAGGAGAAAATAATTCTCCCAGATCTTGTGTTGAAGTAGGTGAGGCCCAGGCATTTGGAATTATGTTGTTGAACAAACAGCATTTATACCCAGAAGGAGAAGTGTAAAATTTTGATTCGTGTTGCTGTATTTACTTCATGTTAAGTTTAGAAGACTAGCATTTATGTGCATGGCAAGATAAAAGAAGGACTGACTTTTTTCTTGTTCTGGGGGGATACTAAACATTTGTTCCTGGTTTCATCTGCAAGTCCAGTGAGGAAATTAAAACAGAAGTTGTGTTTGGTTTCAAGAAGACTTAAGAATGATCCTAAGATTTTTTTGCTTTTCCAGATATAAAACTCTAAAGTAAGGGTGCCATGATATTAAAAACAGGACATCATTTAAAAAAAGAATCCCATTTATTTATTGGGGTTAAAGGGTCATAATATTTGAGAATTAAAAAAATGAATAGAAAAATGACAGTTAATATATCAATACTACAAAGTATACCATACTATTTAAATATAGTAAACATATAGTATTGACTTGTTAATAGTTATATCCACTATATTTATTTATGATACTGTATAGTATACTATTTGTAAAACAAAACAAAACAAATAGTAACATCAAACCAGTGAAATCTCCATGGAAACTTCCTAAGGGTAAAAAAAAAATGAAGATATGTGTTTTAACTACTTTAGGAATTTCTAGCAAATGATAGTTCAGTGTCCCCTTAGACTTTATTCTGTAGCTTTCTAAAAGTTAGGTGTTTTTCCAAGTAAAACATGAACTATAAATTTTAGGTCATATCTCCTAGGTTTCTTAAATTTGCAACAAAAAGAAAATCTAAGTTTGTAATACACATGCTGCTCTTAGAAGTAGGTGCATAATTGGGGTGTATCATATACGTGTGGTTATATGTATAATTACAAACATACAGAGGTGCATATTTGCCTATGACTAAAAACAGCAATATTCATTGGGTCCACCAGAATTCCAGTTGGCAGTCAAAAATCTTTGATTATTTTTCTGAGTTCTCTGGCTATGTAATTTGCCTTTCTCAGTGGGTATGTTTCTTTGTTGTCCTGAAAAGATTTCCTATAGGGAAGTAAAGCCAAGAAAGGATTGCTTTCCCTTTAAAAAAAAAAAAAAAAAAAAAAAAAAAAAAGCATCTCCTATATTCTAGCTTCCAGAACTGTAAGAAAATTTCTGTTTAAATGACCCAGTCTATATAGTATTTTGTTATGGCAACCTGAGCAGACTAATACAGCCCCCGTTAAATTCTATTAGGTATATAGCAGTGGTTTCCTCTTACTTGGATATGATTTGCCTCACCCTCACCCCCAGGGACATTTGGTGACATCTAAAGACAATTTGAATTGTCTAAACGGAGGGCAGGAATGCTGCAAGCATCTAGTAGGCCAGATGTTGCTGCCAAACATCCTCCAAGGCACAGAGCAGCCCCCCTAACCAAGATTGATCTGGCCAAAATGTCAGTGAGAAACCTTGAACTTCTTTTATAGAACGCATGTGCTCTTGCAAGCGAACACAAGTCCTTTATTGAAATAAGTGGATTGTAAGAAAATATACATTTAAAAGCTACAATAGTCTGCTTGTTAGATGCAGTTAATTTATTTTCAATATTTGCAAAGCCAATAAACTGTAATTCTTAGACTTAATCAAATTCCTATTTACCTAAATGAAAACAGAGAGAGAGAGAGAGAGAGAGAGAGAGAGAGAGAGAGAGAGTGTGTGTGTGTGTATATATATATATTTGTGTATATATAAAGTATATTTTTTAATCACCTTTAAAATGGCCATCAGTTTCCTACCACTAAATATTTGTAATTTTAAAATAAATATTATGCATGTAAATTTATTTACCTGTGCATTAGAATTGATGCAAGAACTGATGGAAATGCATCCATAAAAACATTTTTGGAAATATGTGAAACAATGTTTCTTGACTGACAGTGATTTTTGTGTCCCTCCCCCCCACATTGGTAAATTTTTTCTGAGAGATTTGTATCATCTTAGCTGAAACAAACAGAAAATGAAAAACAAAATAACAATAAGAAATTCGATAGGAAGCTACCAAATTCCTTTGCCAGTCTCTCACCGATATCTGAGCAATGAATATCTCTAGAAAGTGCTTTACAAACACTTTTATATCAGAGTTGCCTCCAAGGAAATTCTGGTTTAGTTTTAACAATTGAAATAAATAGTTAGAGTTTGAACAGTCTTACCAGAAAACCAGTGTTTCCAAGGAAAGTTGGAAGACGTATGAATATAAGCTGGTACCCCTGTAATATTTTCATTATCCTGGTATTTCCAGATCTACCCAAATATGACTCAGTAATTATAATCCTACCACACACTTACCATTTGGCAGCTTAATCAGATGTCTTTACCTTCTGACCTCATAAATCACAGCATTTCTTTTATTTTAGATGGAGGAAGTATAATTTTAAAAGGAAAATTAGTTATTCCTGTTTTAAAATGGAATTTAAATTTTTTTGTTATTCATATTAAATTTGGCTAACTTCTAAGTGAGATGTCTTATTTTTATTATTAGTTTTTAAGTAAATATTAAAAGTAGCTAAGAAATAGTTATTTTCATAGCTCTAAATTGACATTTCTAGTTTCATTCAGTTTTATGTTTATTCTACAATTGATATCTCATAGATCACATACAATTAATTTTTAGATACATATAATATGTATATGCTCATATATAATTGTTTAAAAGTGTACTCTAATGTTTTAGGATTAACAAGACCCTTATTTTGAAGCTCAAACAATTAATCTATACATATCTCTTCCTTTGTTATAATCACAATCTTTGTGTTAACTTCAAAAACTAAAGAAAAAAATTTGTAAATTCACAATTGGACAGTTCGTAACTTCAGATGTGCAGGACTTAATAAATTGATCTCGCAAATGAATGTTATTGGTCATATACAGGCTTTTAATAAGACTACCAGGGGAAATTTTTACTTTTTTCAACAAGTTACTTTTAATATATAAATGTATTAATAGAAAAATTATTGCAGAAAAATGGATTCAGTCTGGATCAATATTATTGAACTGCCTCCATGCCCTTAAAATATACTGAATATGCATACAATGATGTCTTTGGAGTCTATTGAGTTAATCCATGAAAAGCTTTCTTGAAATGGAGTCTAAGGTGTTTATGGTATAGGCTCTGTAAGGTGGCCTGCTAGTCAGTTGCACAGCTCACTGGACATAAGATTTGAGTACAGTCCACAAAGCAAACCACAGAAATCTAACACTAAGAAATGTATTAGAATGACCTTTTTTCTTAGTGGATGTGGCAAGTACACAATGATTAAGAACCATGCTTATAGTACTGATTGTTGGCATGCATAATCTCTGTGTTTTGCTGTTTGTATCAATGTTAGCCCTTTTTAACAGAAATTATGCTCAAATAAGCAACTGCTGCTTGTTATTAGCTTGAGAACTTCAGCAGAGAAAGACAACCTTTATTCATAGGCTGTTAAACCAGGAGCAGGGTATGAGGTTGGCCCACTCTCTTGCTCAATCCTTATAGATCACCGGTGAGATCAATACTATTGTTACTATTCTGTAGAAAAGGTTTGGCCACTCAGAGAACTTAACTGACTTCCCTAGGTTCACTCACCAAGAAAGTAACAAAGCTGATTTGAACCAAGCTATGCTTGATAAAATGTACAATTATGTAGCATTCGCAGAAACTATAAGTAGCAATCAGAACAGAGTAAAGCTTCTTTATATTTATATTTCTGCATTAATCCTAGCAGCCCAATTTAATCTTAAGGCGAAATCTCTAAATGATTTAGAGTAGTCACTCCTCTGTGAGTACTAGATACAGATTGAATTTCTGCTTTTAGCTTTTTAGAATGTATTATCACTGTATAGATTTTTAGGATGCCAGTCTTTATACAAATCTTATTTCCTCCCTGGTGACACTTGCCACCCTGTTACCTTTTCTTCTTTATCATGCTCTGAGCTTTTGTCTTATGTTCAAGTTACTGGCCTCTGAATAAATGCACCATTAGGTTAGTACAACTCAGAATCAAAGATTGGTATTAGATTTAGTTTTTATTTTCTCTTATCTTTATTGTCTCCAGAATAGAGTTAGAGTAGAATTCATCTTTAAGCATTTAGTAAGATGTGTTCATTTATTCATCCTGCAAATTATTGAGGCATGGTGCTGGGAGCTCAGAGACGATGAACCCGGAGAAGGTATGAGCATCGTAATTTACCTTAAATCTCAACGGAAGGCATGCTGCTTGTGGTTTTCTCTGGGGCTTTAGACAATCCTCTAGAAGAGGATGTTTAGTCTAACTTACTCTTGACCTTTTTATTTGTCAAACCACAATTATTCAGCAACACAGTCAGCATTAAACACATTTTGAACTTCCTAAGAAGCTAAGTTTATCTAGTATCAATTGCAGAGGCTACTCTTAGTTTTTCCACACATGTCAATTAAAGATTCATGTGGCTTTACAGAATCGTGTTTTGTACTGTTTTCTCTTGTATCAGAATAACCAGGGCCCCCAGACGTAGGCTGGCTGTGGAAGAGGCTTTGTATACTAGTCTGTATACTTTCTCAAACATAACCTCAGTTAATTCTTGGAAGCATAGCTCCTTGAAAGTGAGGCTCTGATGCAGTCATTTCAAGCTAGGCATAGAAAGGGCAGCATATGTAAGAAATGTAGTAGAATGGAATTTTTCCTAAGTAATGTAATAAACACAAAATGAAAAACAGAGGTCTGAGCTTCTGTTAAAAGTTTTGAGATTTCCCTGACACAGAATGTATGGTGGACGTGTATGATTTCTCTCCTTCATTATTTCATCCTGGGCTGTGTTCATAGGTAGAAGGAACCGGGTCGTTTGTAGTAACAGAGACACTAGAATGAAGTCCTTAGTAAGACAGGTTTTCGTGTCGTCAAGGCCCGGGGCTACTATGTCTGTGCTATTATTTATGGAACTATTAAAACCAAGCTGAGTGAATTGACAGTAACTGAATCCTCAGGGTGGATATAACCATGCTTATCTGCACATAAGTCCAAACTTAGAAATATAATGTGAAGATAGTCAGAAGCAGAATTTCTCTTAGAGGTTTCCTGTAGGCGAACTCAACTGAACATTCCTGAAATCAGACCTTGTATCATCCATGAGCTTATTTATGTTGGCTAGTTGTTCTCTGCTTTGTCTGTGACTCTAAATATTGTTTTGGTAAAAGTTGTTAAGCATCCAGATGCTTTTAAGCATGGTGATTCCTATGGAATAAATTATGGATATGCAAATCTTTATTTGTGAACCTATCAATAACCAGAACTAATAGAGTGTATAAAAATTATCTTCATGGCAATATTTTGTTTGTCTTTTGTTGGATAAACAAGGGCTGTCCCAAAAGTATCCAGACACATAATACGAAAAATAGAGGCATGTTGTACAGTTTTGTTGGGGGTCGTGGTGGTAACAGCTCCCAACCATTACCTCACTCAGAGAATGCCATGCCCAGTGCCAAAAGGCATGGCATGTGCACTTTCTTATGTAATCTTAATGCACCTGTAGTGTAAGTTACATTGCAATTTTGAAATGGATAAAAAGCTAAGGCTTAAAGAGGTTGCTTTTTAATCCAATTGATGAGTGAGAGAGCTAGGCCTCTATCCCAGGTCTTGAGACCTGTAAGGTCCTTGCTATCAACTACTGTCCTCTGTGCCTCTTGATTTAAAGTATTATTAGTAATGCTTTATTACATAAAGCCTGTTAAAGTAACAAGCAGTATTGTATAATATTAGCCCTATGTGGAAACTTATTCCTAAAAATCTTAACCAAAAACATGCTATTATAGGAGTTGATCATTCAAATCAGAATTGTGACAGATTTTTATTACAAACTTAAGTATCAGTTTTCTGGATCATTTTGCAGGATAAAATCAAATTATGAAAAATAGATTTGTCTTAAAAACATCAAAGAAAGCTCAAGAAAGTGGTTGATGCCTTCAGGTAAACCTTTTATTAATATTCTTACAGTTTTAATTAGGTTTATTGGTGAAAGAAGTTATGAAGGCAGTAATTGATGAAATCTGTTACTATCAATATGATTTGACAATATATTAAAATAATATGAGTATAGCCCTTCACACAATATTGCATATTCCAGACTTTGATACATATTTGTTATGAAAGAAATCCTCCTAAAAAGAAGATATATTCACATTTCTTATTATTTTGTTTCTCTGTTTTACATTGTAAATTATTTAATGGGTAAATATATATATATGTATTTCTTACAGTTTTGTGATGTTTGGTCAAGGGAAAGTACATTTATCTTTGAAAAGTCAAAGGTTACGTTATTCACCAATATTTTCGTACACTTACTAATCTCTGGATGCAGTGGGAATAGGTGGGCATTGTCTTCTTTTCATCTGTGAATTTCTTAATCTGTGGGCTTTTAAAGCTTAACAGTAATTTTAATTTTATTTGTTATGGGTTGTTGGTAAAGGTGTTTTTCTGAAGATGCAATGTGTGCCTTGAGTCCGCTACGTTCATTTCCTTAGAACTCAGTACAAGTAAAAACAGATGATAAAATTTCATGATTCTTTTGGGTTCATTAAAGTTAACCAGAAGATATTATGGAAGGAGCCTCGTAATCTCTAGTTAGTATTATAGTCTATGCTTTACTATTACCCTGGCAGTTTGGAGATTTTTATACTTGGATCTTGATATAATAGTGCTAATATTAGAGTCAAGTAACTTCTTAAAGCTTTAAAACCTTTTCATGTGTCTTAATGTCTCAAATTTTCAATGCATTTGGGTGAATTTATAACTTATTCTAAATGTGTTATAAAACGATGCAAACAGTGCACTGTGTGAAAAAGCCCATGGTAGATTCCATGTGGTAGGTTGGCATTACCATTAATTTTTAAGATTTGCTGATTTTATTCTTTTTTAAGATGATATTTCCTGCTTTTGTTTTTTAGGGTCGTTGCTCTAGGGAGAACTGCAAATATCTTCATCCACCCCCACACTTAAAAACACAGTTGGAGATAAATGGGCGCAATAACTTGATTCAGCAGAAGAACATGGCCATGTTGGCCCAGCAAATGCAACTAGCCAATGCCATGATGCCCGGTGCCCCCTTACAACCCGTGGTAAGCGTGTCTTCAATCCTCATGCATTAAGTTAGTAGCTCCAGGTGCTCCATTTCAGTGTAAAAGTGATTATTGCACTAGATCAAGTGACCACAGCTAACAGTCTCAGTTGCCTAGCACTTCTACCAAAATTGTCAGTCAAACCCTGAAACAGTTTTCGCACTGTAAAGTTACTCAGCTTCTGGGTAAATACTGTGGAAATTTACATTAGAGCATGTTTTCCCCTAAAAGTTTCTTCAAATTAAATCCAAAGGCTTTCAGTTGTTTTCAATTATTTTTTTTTAAATGGTCATCAAGCTCGTTAGTACAGCCAGTGTGCATTTTCAGGCTACTTTAATGGTAATAGTAATCATAAAAATTTGGCATATGTCATCTTTAATTTGGAGAAAATTTTTTCTATTCCTCTCTGCCTGGGGAGAATCTGTATATTTCTCTTTCTTGGAAAGGAGCCTTTGTTATTCTTTTAAACATGAATTGAAATTATTTCATAGTTACAAATGCTAGGAGAAATCTGACAGTGGTGAATCGGTATCATAGACTTGGGAGCCTCATCAGAGGAGAAATAATCAGGAGAGGGAGAAACTCCACAGGATGTTAAGAAAAGAGCTAAATTTTATAAACTGTAGGTGATCATAGAAATGTAATGTTTACTGAGCAGTGTATGTGAACAACTTTTGAGTCTGAGCACATATATTTATTTTTTGGATGGGGGGTAATGTGATAAATGACTTTAATGACCTTTACTCACATTTATTCATAAAAATGTAAGAGATTAATATCATAATTTTAGGTTGCAAAACATATTGATATTAATTGCAATATGGTAATTCTGTATTTAAATGTTGAAATTTGTAATGATAAGAACATATCTATCAGTAATTTATGTCACTAACTTATAAGCAGTATTAGGGTGTCATGGAAATGTGAAGACCCAATTTTTCTGATATGATAATTACAGCATGTGTGCTAACTAATGTTTTTGCTAATACATTTTAACACCTGAACTCAATGTAATTGTTATTCTCTCTTAGAACTTAATGCACCAATCATTCCAAAAAAGAGGGGGGGAGGGATCTCCATATCACATCGGCAGTGGTACCAATTATCAATACTGTACAGTAGAGGTGAGAGAATCTTGTAATTCTGTGTTTGTTTTAACCTGATATACATATTTTTTCCATTATTGGGTGCTCAGTTTAAAATATGATATCTTAAATTTATCTTGGTGACATCTGCTAATTTCACATGTCTATGTTGGGATGGCATAAAGACTTCCATTTGGTTAAAAAAAAAAGAGTTCAGTTATAATCATCCTCTCTAGTATAAAATATAGGGCAAGAATTCTCTTTCACACTTGGCCCTCACATACAGTTTCAAAGATCCAGTAAACCCATAGGGTGGCTACTAGTTTAGTTGACATAAGGTCCCTCCTTGATGTGAGACACTTTTTTCCACTTATACACTTAAAGCGTGCTCTACTCTCTCAGTGACCAGGAGGAAGCACCTCTGAGGTCAGCAAGTGCAATTCCCAGACTGCAGAGAACAGTACTGGTCACAGCAGTGGGTTCTTGAGTTTTATTATCAAGGTCATTTCCAGGGTCATCACCCACGTAATCCTTGGACAAACTCTAAACAACATTTATGCTCATGGCTTCAAACAACTAGTAATAAGTGTGTGTTGTTTATGAAATTACTAAATCACAGATTTCTGAAAGCATTAGAAAAATCACCGTATTTTCTGGTGTCTTTCTTGGAAAATTCTCAGCTTAGACAAAGCATTAATTTTCATTAGTTGTGAGCACATTCAGGCTTTATGTTAATTTTCCCTGGTATGACTAGATTTGAATGTGGAATTATCCTTCTGCTAGAGGCATCGTGAGGTCATAGTCTAAAAATATGCTCTGTGCAGAATGACGTTTTCGTAATAAGCATAAAAGTCATTTTAATTATTCAATTTTAAAGCACTTCGGGTTTTAGTAACTGTAGAAAAGGCTTTAATACAGGAAATTGGCCTTCAAAACCCCACCTGAGACTTTGTGATCCTTTTTGTAGTCAGCCCCGTTTTGATGAGGATAATGCTATGGAGATTCAGAAATAGATGAGGTGGTTATAACAAGCTGCCTTTAATGCTGGGAACTGTAATGTGGGGCCTACAAATAGGGAATAAAACGGGAAGCAGCCAGGTTATTAATACGGAAAAGTCTTGCCACTCAAACGGAGTGGCCACTGGTAGTGATGATAGTGTTTTACGACATGGCGTGAGCTTGGATACAACGCAAGTAGTGAGGATATCAAAGGATGTAATACTGTGAGCAATCTTTAATATCAGGAGTATCAGCAGCATCTGAGCAGTGGCAGAGCTTGTTGTCACACAGGTGAAGTATCTTAGTTCTCTAAGGGCAACCAGTTTGGCCCCCCAAACAGTAGCTGGAGGGACACAAAGAGGACAAAGGGCTTACAAGGTCTAATCAGTTTCAGAAGCATCTAATATTGTACCAGACTTGCAGCAGAAATCAGAAATTGCTTGATAAGTGAGAGAAGGAAGGAAGGAAGGAAGGAGCTTTCCAAACACGAGAATGACAGGCAGAGGTTTATGGTGGCTTACATTCCCTAGCGTCCGAAGGAACCGGGTAGCAGGGCCCAAGACCAGTTGTAGAGACTGTGGCATAGAAGGGACACTAGAGGATGCTGCACATAGCAGACCATTAGCAAAGGCAGCCAGGGGCTTGATGACAGTACTGTTGGGGCTAGGAAATAGCTATTCTGCCACTCCCATTTCCTCATAAATTTTGAGAGTCCTGGTCTATAAATTTATGATTTTTTTTTTTTTTTGGACACTTGGCTGACTTGGGGAATGGAGGGATTTATAGGAGAGTTTCCTGTTTTTATGGGTTTTATTAAGTTGTAAGGAAATGCACCAAACCCAGAATCAAAAAGAGGACTTAACATTTGGGGGGGGGGGCGCAAAAACAATCCTATATAGGCATTTACTGAACTCAGTACTTTTTGTATCATAAGTCCTTACAACCATCCTGTAAAGTAGGGAATCTTATTGCAGATTTAAAGATGAAGACTCAGAGATTCAGAGCAGTTAATTAATATGACTGGCCCTGCTGGCCCTGCTACTGACCAGCTATCTAACGTAAAGATAAATGGAAGACCTGTTGTATTTAATTATCCAGATTACGAAAAATGAAACTTTTGAATGTGTTTTCTAAGTGCAACTTGGAAAAATAAATATCTTTACTTTGCCATGCACTATCTGATGCAGTGGTGGTCTAGCGGTAAATTACTGAGCAACCTAACCAGAGATAGACTGTACCCTGTGGCTCACGACCTGGGGGCATCTGGTGTATTTCGCGAGTCCATCCCTGGAATTTTCAGGAGTTCTGTTGATGTCAGGCTCTCATCGTGGCCCTCGAAAAGCTCTGCATACGTCGGGGTTATGAAGTTCACTAGCAGTGGCCTCGTGTGCCTTTGCCTGTGCTCCCAAAGGTTAGCCCGGGCCATCTCTAACTTCCGATGGCAGCTGCCTTTAAGGTAAACACACCTCGCTGCCTTGAGGCACATAACTCATGTGGAATTTCCTGTGCATTTCATGCATTTAAAGTAGTCTAGGGAGAGAGAGAAATTCAAAGTTATTGGATTTAGCTGGATTGGGAGCTTCTTTGCTGCTCCTGTCACCTTGCCTTTGTTGTCGCCTCAAGTTCCAGGCATTTGTTGGCATTTGGATGCTGAAAGCTTTGAAGTCATCATTTGTCACACTTCCAGGAACACCTTAGAATTCTAAAATTGTTTTTTAGTGCTTTACTTTCCAGTTTATCCAACTAGTGGTTGAGATAAGGTCACTTCATCCCAGAGTGTTTCTGGTCAAATGTTTCCACGTCAGGGGCTTTGTGTTCCATGCGTGTCGTCCATCCTGCCCTTCTCGCGGCCTGCTGCAGTCGCGGAGCCTGTCCCCGCTCACGCAGCTCGAGGACAAGCCCAGAATCCTAGGGACTGGCATATTTGTTGAAACTTTTCTACTTGGGAGCTAGAAGTGTCTGTCTGTCTGTCTGTCTCTTTCTCCCTCTCTCTCCCACTTCAGTCCAGAAGCAGAGTTTAAAACAGCTTTCTTTTATTGTAGACATGTTACCTTTTTAGAAAAAACACATTGTAACGTGAATTTGTTGATAACTTTCATTAGCTTGTGACTCTGTTTATATTTAGTAATTGTTTAGAGAGACTATTGGTAGCTCTTGAACAGGGTTGTGCCTACCCGGAAATCTGGTTTTGTACACCTTGATTGTGCTGTTAAGTAAAACAAAAAACTTTGTTTTTTACTGTTTGTAAGTTTGATGTTCACAAATACACGTGCGCATGCACGTGCACACACACACATGCACACATACACACATGCACACACACAGATAAAATCTAGACAAGTCTGGCTTAAAATTTATGTTCTATAAATCCCAGCAGATACCAATTATGTGTTATTTATTGTATGTACTTCCTCCATCTAATTAAAAATTGCCAGCATTGTTTGCAAAACAAACACTGTTTTACATAATGTCTTAAAGTAAATTAGGGCCCTTATGATATTTGCAACAGCACAGCATGGTAACATGATAACTCAGAAAATTCAGCATCAAAAATTGCAAAATGAAAATAAAACAAATGAAATTAAACTTTTAAAACAAGCATACTCAAGAAACAAGTGATTAAATTTTGAGGTAGAGGAAATAACATTAACTCTCTTTTGTAATGTTCAAATATCTATTTCTAGAAAATACTTAATGCATGTGCTGGTAGGTTCTGTGGCAGAGAAAAAGAGCAAGTCCATTAATATATGTGTTAAGCAGATGTCTGTAGAGGACCTGTATAGGTACCAGTTGCAGGATATATGCAGAATTAACAAAACACTGTGCACAAGCCTGCCCTCTGAACGCCTGCATGCAGCCTAGTGCCAGTGGAAGAGATGATCCATGTGAATTTGAGGGATGGGGAATTCTGGGAGAATGGAGGACCTGTTGATAGTTGGAGGTGTGGGTGGACTCGGGGAGACTCCAACAGGAGGAGTTCCCCTTCTTGAAACATGATTAGGAATTAAATGGGTGAGCTGGGCAGCAGCAGCCTCCAGCCTGGAGGGGTGACTGAGTTCCAAAGAGAGTCATAAAGGAACGTGTCTCCTTAGAGACCTCATGTAGAATCAGGAAACTGAACTGTCTCTGCTTTAAAGTAGTAGAAGGCCACAGAGTGTGTGGGATTAGAATCATCCAGGAGTTTCCAAAAAAAACCCTTTTTGCCCACTTCCCCCAGAGAATCTAATGAGAGGCAGTGGCAGGGCCTTTGGCGTTCAGAGTTCTCTGGGTGGTTCTAATGGATAGCCAGCCCGCAGAACCATTGGTTTCAGAACCAGCTGGGATGACACACACCCGTGTCCACAGCCTAGGTCTTCCACGCACTTACGACTGCGGGCACATAATCCCTGTGAGCCCTTTTCCTTACCTGCAAAATGCGACCAATAATACCACCAAGGCTGTGATTCATTCACACACTCATTCATTCATTCATTCATCCATCCATTCATTCATTCATTCACTCACTCAAGCACTTATTCACTATATATTTAATGAGTACCTACCATGTGTCAGACATCATTCTAGGTTCTGGGATTTAGCAGTGTACTAAACAAGTATTTTCCCTACCCTTCTTAAAACAGAAACAGTGGAATTTTTGCATTTGTTTGCCCCCTGAAGTTTATATCCTACTGTTAGGAGGATTAAATGCAGTAACACAGGTAAAGCACTAGCACAATGCCTGGCACACAATAAATAGAAGGAACTGTGCTAATAATCATGTTTGCACACATTTAACCAGGGTCATAATGTGAAAGTGAATAACATTTTCATTTATAATAAAGCCTGATTACCTTAATGGAATCAGAATGTCTCATTTAAAATGAACAAATGATTAGCCCGTGAAAGCCCCAGCATTCGTAAGCGTGCAATTTGTTTTTCTCTGCTGAGGGTGTTCACTGGCAGAAGACAATAATGAGCTAACCTCCCTTATGCCTTCCGGGAACCAGGATATCTGTAAGTCGTTATGGCAAGGATGTAGTCAGTATCACATGTACCAATTATGTAGTTATACATTATCCTGTGGATACTTCGGACTGAATAGGATGCCACTTGATAGTACCACTGCGTGGTACCGGTCCTTGCGATTCTGCTGAGTCCTCTGCAGGACGGCTTTTGGAATGGAGCTCTGGCAGTGCTGCAGTTCAAGTGCATTACTAATCCAATTAGGGTGCTCTGATGGGGCCAGCAGTGACCTACCTCCAACAAGGTGCTCTTTGAAAAGGGGATGAGACAAATTTACAGAAACCTCAAAGGAATGAAGGAGTGTTGTGCTTTTTCTTTCTTTTTCTTGGCAGCTTTTGGAATCAAGTTTCAAAGCATAGAGCTATTACTATTGATTGTCGGTCTGTTTAGCAAATAGCTCCACTTATCTGGAGAAGGAATGATTTGAGATAATGCTTGTTGAATAGTTGATGTTTCAGATTTTTAAAAGCTGCTACAGATTTTACTTGGGGACAGTGCCCTAAAATGCTTCAGGTTCCAATGTGCTCTGCTAAACGGATTTGCTTTGAAAATCAATTTACATGAGAACGCTATAGAAACAGTCCAGTGGGAAATTGTTGCCAGTCTAAAAAAAAAAATCATATTTTTATCTAATAAGAGTATTCCTTTTTTATGTAATACGTAATTGCTATTTTATATGCATTGTAGATTATGCATTTATTTTATGCAGTGAAATTTAACAAAGCTGAATTTTATGGGTCTTATTTTTTTTAAATACAAATACTTTTCTCCCCTTTAAATAAGTTTGTGAATTTGACCTCTGCTTCTAAGTGATTATAGTAGATTGTGTGTAGTGCCATAAACACACCAGGAACTTTCTGAAGTATACATTAAAAATGCACTACCTGGAAATAATGAGTTAGTTTATGGCAGTAGCATACCAACAGGAATGCTACCACCAGGCTTCTGTTCTCTGCATTCTAAACTAGTCCTTTAGTCTTCTGTGCTAAATTTTCTGTAATTCCTAAACGTCTAATAGAAAAAAATAGACTGCTAGCCTGGCTGACATTTCACATATTGTATCTGATACTATGTAAGTATAAGTTTTACCTGAATATTTCTGAATGGAAATGCAAGTTTACATTCACTGTGCAGGTGAGTCAGCCTCACCTGTCTGGACACTTAGGGCTGGATAAATCTTCAGTGAAAGGGGACATCTCTGGACTCTACCCATTAGATGCAGTAGCTCCTCCCAGCTGTGACAACCAAAAATGTCTTTAGGCATTACCAAATGTCCCCTGTGAACAAAGTCACTCATAATTGCGACCCACTGCCCTAACATAAAGGGAGTACTGAATTCCATTTTACTCTAACAAATCAGGATAAGTCAGGACCCAATTAGATAAAGGAATAATTTTATTTTTTAACATACTTATTTTGAGCCATAAGAATTACTTTTGCAATATAAATCTTTATTGCACAAAATTTTACTCCAGATTTACCCTGAATACTATATATACTTGGAATCATTTATTTCTTATTTCTATGAGAGAAAGGAATTAGCTACATTCTAGAGTCCCTTCTATTCTAAAAACAATTCTGTGACTCTGTTCTTTATCACAGGGTAAAGAAGATATCTTGTTAAACATTACCTTAAAGAACAGGATCCATTTTGTCCCTTAGTTTTTTGTGTGTGTTTTGAAGACAAATATTATTGGTACACAATGCATTAAATTTCAAGAATGGAAATTGCATTGAATCAGGAAGTTCAAAATATATCATCGTAAGATGAAAAATGGTTGTGCTGGATTATGCTTTTATGCAGAAAATTATGCAGAAAAGCAAATTGTCAAATAGATTTCAGGTAAATTATTTAATTCTATCAAGAGCAGATGGATTTCCTGATAAGCATATTTTCATATCAACAAATAGAGACCATTCTCCTCTATCCTTGAAAGCACTTCTGGCAGAAATTCCCTTGTACCACTTTCTTCAGTGCTTCCGTACGTATTCCCGTAATCATACAGCGTTTCCTGAGCAGTGTTGTTCAGACCTCGTGTTTCGGAGTGGTTTCTCCTTAATGCGATGAGTTTGTTGTTCAGTAACTCACAAGGAGGTGATAGGCTGGTGGCACGTTTATCATTTCCCCCAGAAAAACCTGCAACAAGTGACTAAATATGCCAAACACTTTATCTTGTGGGCTCAAAAGGAATGGTGTAATCATCACCTTTCACATATCCCTGGAGAGTTAGTCACAGTTTGCATTGACTGTGAAACTCAGTTATCCTCTGAGAGTTCTGCTGTATTTATTCCAGATAATAGGACACTTGCAACCTATTAACAGTTGTAAACAGATCTTTCAAGTACATATCACATAGCAATTATGAAATGTATTTCTTAGACAAGTTTCTAGGATTGAATTGGGACAAAGATGGAGATTGGGTAGCCACAGGAAGTTTCTGTATGGAATAGTTGATCTATTGTTCATAAAGAAATTGCAAGTATTATAGACAACAGGCTGCAAAATTCCAGTGGAAAATTTTATGATATGTTAACTATTATATTACAGAAAAACATTGATTTGATCAATGTTTATTTAAGAAATATCCTATCCTAAATGAGAGTAAATAAACACAGAATTAAAGGCAGGGAGGGAGGGAGGGAGCAAAGGAGGGAAGGAAGAATAGATTGTGGATGGATGGATACACACACATGCACGCACATACACACAGGGTGCCAGAAAATGTGTACTCATTTTAAGAAAGGAAAATACAGTATTAAAATTATAACACTCAATATATACCAATAGCAAAAGATGAATACAAGTCACATTTGACTTCTGGAATTACAAGAGGTGGTCAGAGAGGTTACCATCAGTATTTATGTAACACGTAAAGTGTGTGCGTGCGTGTGCGTGTGTGTGTGTGTGTGTGTGTGTGTGTGTGTGTGTGCGTGTGTGTGTGTAGTAAGACCTCAACTTTGAACCGAGATCTGCGTATTAAATTTTGCTTTTTTCTTTGTTTTGCAGCCAATGTTTTCAGTTGCACCCAGCTTAGCCACCAATGCATCAGCAGCCTTTAATCCCTACCTGGGACCTGTTTCCCCGAGCCTGGTTCCAGCAGAGATCTTGCCAACTGCCCCAATGTTGGTTACAGGGAATCCTGGGGTCCCTGTGCCTGCAGCTGCTGCTGCTGCTGCACAGAAATTAATGCGGACAGACAGACTTGAGGTAGGAATGGTCAGTTGGTTTCTTTATGTATTCTGTTCTAATTTGCAAAGTGTGCTGTTTATTTCTTCCATGCCCATAAAAGTTAAAAAAAAAAAAAATTCAAAGCAGAGATTTTGGTTTACTCTTTAGAGCATTTTATTAGAATATAGGTATGCTGTATGTGATGAATGTAATGTTTATAAATGCCACAACGTCTATGTGTGGAATGCTGAATAAGAACTTGGACTGTGGGATCAGACTGCCTGTGCCTCAGTTTCCTCATCTTTAAAATGGGGATAATAATGGCACTTTTCCTCTAAGCACCCAGCAAATGCTTCCTAAATGTTTGTTAAGAACAACAAATTTCATTGATTCCCTGATACTTGTTTTCCAAGAAATGTTATTTAATTACTATCTGGAACACATTTAAAAATTTTTTACTGCAAGTTTCCTCATAAGCTTCACTTTATTTTGGTTGGAATAGCAAGGCTGTTTTGTTTGTGAAATGTGCTCTTATAAACATTTTTTAAATTGGAAATTGTGTGATCCCCTAAGTCCCAGAGTCAAGGATGATCAGATGTTTGTGCTTTGCTACATGAAAAAGAAATTAAAGATATCAATATTATGTTTAAGTTATTATCCAGCATTTCAGCATGGCTATAAATTAATGGATTTGCTAAACTATAGAGGAGGGGAAAAATAGTAACATTACTGTACATTGAACCTCCAAAACCTAGTATTGGTGCCCAACTGAAGAACAAAATGATCTTTTCCTGCTTTCCCTGGTTAGGATGAGGCAAGAAGTTTTGCATGAATTACTAAGAAAGCTGTAAATAAGGCTATTGTGTGAACATATGACACTAATAATTTATCCATTAAGCTGGAATTTCTTTAATAAGCACCAGTTTCTTGTTTATTGTCATTTTATGTATTACAAAGGACCTCTGATTTCAGCATAGTTATATGTGCTACCACCTTTTTGATGTTGGTAACAATAATTGATATTTATTGGATACTTACTATCTACCAAATAGAGATTCAGCCTTTTAACAAACATCACACATTTAATTCTCAAAACAATCTTATGAGGAAGATACTATCATTAACCACATTTTACTGGGCAATAAATTTAGAGGGAGAGAGGAGACATAATTTATTCAAGGCCACAAAGGTAGGATATTTGAGAGGGGTGTGAACTCAGATCTTTATTTTTAAACACTATATTACTCTCCCATTCCCATACAAATGATAGTACAAAAAGGAGGAAGCAAGTTGGAAGTCTTGTACGAGGTCGGACAATTAATTTCGTGAACTCATCCCAGAAAAAGTGCTGCATACCTCATTGCTCAATGTCACTATGGTCACCTTTGAAGTACTCCCTGTGGGAAGCTGTGCATCGGTGTCAGCACCTAGTCCACCCTTCAAAGCAATTTTGGTTATGGCATCTTACCGAATCGTTTGTACAGTGCTACCAACCTAAGTGCATGGTAGCAAGTTCACGAACTTAATTGTCAGATTTTGGCCATGATGACAGCTCTCATGGCCATTCCGGAAAAAGAGTTCCAAAACTGCTTTAAAGGGCGAACCAGTCACTGATGTTCGTGCACAGCTTCCCAAGGGGAGTACTTTAAAGGTGACCGTAGTGATACTTAGCAATGAGATATGTAGCACCTTTTCTAGGAGGAGTTTGCAAAATTAATGGTCCAACCTCATATGTTCTTTAAAGTTTTTGTTGGTTTGTTTTAGGCTTACTTCTCACTTTTCATTTGTTATTTTGAGGAAAGCTACTAATTAAGAGATTACCATAAATAGAACTCAGGAAGGACATTGAAACCTAGTTGCATGCCCTCTACGTACCAAAAATTCTGCTGCGACCTTGACTTGTGGGTAATTGCACAGTTGTACTTGTTTGTTAATTAAATAACGCTGTTTGCAGATAAATTAGGAGGAAATTTAAGAAATTTTGCATATTTAAAAATAACCAGATGCTCAACATGTGAATTACCTAATTTACCCTCAGCCTTTCTGAAGCAAACACTGGGTTCATAATGCCTAATTGTTGGTTGATTAGTGAGAACCAAATAGGCGGTCTGAAATGAACTTTAGTGAATTAGTTATTAATAGCAGATAATATTTTAAAAGCTGAGAAAACCTCTGTTTAAATCTCTTTACAAGACTGAGCTGTGTGGTCAGAACCCTTCTAAATGAATTCTCCCACAGTTTTAGGTAGTCTGGAATTCATTATATTTTGTATAGTGTTTAATTAAAGTGAGGGCTTTTGTTATTTGGTTTTATTTTCCTTTCGTAAGGAGCTACTTTGTGTATTGTGTCTGTCTTATTTGCTGTAGTCACAACAAATGGCTACTTCTGCATTGACTGTCGTTTGCTTTTAAGCTGCAATCTGCTTATCTAAATGCCTGATGGTAGGACAGTTTCCTATCTTATTCTTACTCACTGGGTCTGATCCAGCGTCCCAGTTTCAACCTGTGAGAATGTTGCAGTGTGAGGCTAAGGGGCCTGTCTTCCTGCTCGGCCCCTGTGATTGTAGATGCTCCTATCTTCGGGTTACTTCCTCTCGTGCGAGTAGCACTACAGAATGTAGTCTGAAAGACATGGCGGTAGGTGCACACGTGTATTTACTAATTGGCCACATGCTTAGTCATTTGGGATTTGAATTTATACTTTTTTTCTCTCATCGAACTCTGAAGTACATTTATAAATTGTGAGTTCATTTCGAGGTAAAAAATAAATTACATCTGTTAAAATATTGACCAATTCTTATTGCCACTTTTTCCTATCTTTTTGCTGCAACTTGTTAGACTAGAAATTAAAAAGCATCATAGAGTATCAACATTGTACTTGTTATATAATTGCTTCAAAGAACAAAGAAGTATTTACAGCTCCCAACATGATATCACGAAAAAACATTAAACTGGAAAATGCAAATCCACGGATTAGTGCTAGTGATACTGCTAATTAGGTGAATAAGCTTGGATCAAGTTTCTCTTGTTTTTTGAGCTTCATATCCCACACATATAAAATTAGGGGATTGTTCCAGATAATCTCTAAAATCACTTCCAGTTAGAACATTCTAGGGACATAAAGGTCATTTCCTCGCTTTTACTCCTAGCTACAAGCTATTGAAAAGATTATTAAATATATATATTTTAATATATATGTAAAACACATGCATTCATATTTTTGATGGATATTTTTAAGGAAACTTTGTAGCCACATTTTTCTATACTGTAAAACTCAGTTTTCATGGTTTTTCTCTAGCGAGGAACAAGTATCTAAAGTATGGGTCATAGTGGGTTTTAAAATTCCATTTTGTGATCTTGGGATGCCTTCTATGATTTCCAAGTAGCACTTCACTTTCAGTGATTATTTTAATTGTTAAAATCTATAGGCACTAGATTTTAAGGACTGAGGGTTTCAGTCATATCTGTGCTTCATTATGAAGAGCTGGTACTTAAGGAAACCATTGTTTGCCTTATGTCAAGAAACACAGTCGTTGCTCATGGTGCAAAAAGGGATCTGAGAGTGCATTCATTCTCTCATTTATTCAGCAATATCCAATGAAGAACTATTGAACATCTTTCAAGTAAAAAGTGTGGTGAGGAATAGCTTAGAAATCTCTTCATTGCTATCTTATCAATAACAAGAAGTTCACATCAGAACAGTGCCATGCTCATGACCGATGCCCAGTAATTTGTCAGATGAATGAATAAATGAGTCAGTCAGTCAACCAGTTAATCAGTTAATCACAGAAAAATACATGCTCTTACTCAGAGTTTAGGGTAATCCAACAGAGGAGCTAAAACATAAATTTTTAGCATTTATTAACATTCTCCTTGGGAACATATTTACATTTTGAGCATTCCAACTACAAAATATGACGTCTTGTTCATGCCCCGAGTCCTAAAGCAATGGTTTTCAAGCTTTAATGGGATTAGACTCACTTGGGATGATGATTAAAAATGCAGGCCTCATCCGCAAAGACTGATTCAATAGGTCTTCAGTGGGACTCAGGAGTCTTTGTCACAGATCTGACAGGCAAATCTAAATGCAAATAGTCTGTAAAACACTTCATGCAGAGGATGCTAACATCTCTTCATTATGTCTCAACTTGCATCCTTTACCTCATGTACAGTTTTCATGACTCTGAATTAAAAATCTGCCTCCTCCAGTTCACTTAACATCCTACATTTTAAGTTGCTGAGAACACGATGAATAACGTAATAAAATATTTAGGTAGACAACAATTAAGGTAATTTATACCACATAATGGCATTCAGCAAACAAAAGGCAAACCAATGACCACATATTTCAGATGCTGATGAAGATACAAGATTGACATTTGGTTAACAGTATCATTTTTATATCAAGAGTCTAGATGAGAAAAACATACAAAGTATTCCAGGAAAGGTGGGCAAACCACTTGGCTTCTGATATCTTCAGTTTGCATTTGTTTGTTTTAAAATAAGTTTTTCTTGTGCTGAAAGTTTTATTATACCAAGGTAATCATGACAAGGGTTTCTAATTCAGGCCACCACATACCGGATACTTGTACTACATATTGACTCAGTTTAGTGACTATCATAATTTTTATATGATTAAAAATGTAATACCTATTGACTAAACAACAAGAGCATATAAAGCTAATTGAGGATTAAAGTGACAGTGAAAGGCATGCCTAAATTTGGATTTCTATAGGAGTTTAATGGATTTGGGATGATCGGTTGAATATAAAAGCCATTCAAGATTAGAAAAGCAGATGCTTTTAATAATATAAGAATGGCTTTTTGATAGGATTATTTTAATTTGGTATTTTTGCAGAGGATGTTTGGATACTGCTTGTATGGTTTTTTAATTTCCTCTAGAAAGCTTAAGTTTTGTGCACACAGGTTTATATAGCTTAAAAATATTTTTTAAAATCTGAAATAAAACTTTAGAATGGCTCTTTTGAATGTAGTCACACACTCCCATTTAAAACATCTAATGTACTTGGTCTGTTTAGTTATTACTCCTGTGATCAGTTTTTTTTGTTATTGTTGTTTGTTTTTTGGAGATGACAGAATTGTTTAAAATAAGGTAATTACTATTGCTTCTCAGCCTTTTAGCTAAGATCAAGTGTAAAACAAGGTAATTACAAACCTTGGCTTGGTCAATCATCTTTGCCGTTCTTCCACTAATTTCTTTATCCAAATTAAACCTAAAATTTCCTTATCTTCGCAGTTACTTAGAGAGAGTAATAATAGTAACCTTAGATTTGAGCATTTGGGCATATTGATGAACTTTTCACAGTCGTTTGTATCTTCCTGTTTGCACGTTTGTTCATAGGAATGAGTAAATGAAAACCTGGCAGTGAATTTAATGAGAAATTTTCTCTAGCTGGTCATTCCTGTATATTCAGATTTGATTTTTTTTTCAATCACGTGAGATCAGGTGACAAATTCTTACATATTGACATATTCTTGTGTTCTCTGATCTGATGGTAATGATGAGTTCTGCCTTTTAGATTTCAAAGAAAAATTCCATTTCATTTTAACAGAAATCCTCTGAGATAGCTTAAATAAGTATCATTTTCTTCTTTAAAGAAAAGAGGCTCAGATAGACCGAATTTGTGCAATTATTAGATAACTGACTAGAACTATATATCACACCATGAGATATTTATCTTGGAAATTTAATTGTACAGTCAATTAACTAAGATCATTTCCCCTAATTAACAAAAATTTTAAATGTGGAGACTCAAATCCTTTTGAATTGAAATTAAAGATCATTTCTTTGCATTCAGTCATGTATACCCATGACCAGTAATGCTGTGGATACTTTGATAACATCACTGATTATCCAGTGTTCCTTTTTTAGTGTTGTGTTAGCTCGAGCGTAATACAAAATAAAGTGCATGATACTTACTGTTTAACAGGTATGTATGACGTCTTTGAATAAGCTCCTCAGTATTGGTCATTAGGTTTAAATTGACTTCCCCAAACACTAAAATGTACCGAGTCCCTGTTCCTTGTTATACCTGCCTCTCTTCCTGCTTTTGGGTGTTAGTCTTAAAGGTGGCTGAAGTCCAAACATCGACATTAATTCCTTTGAAATCCCATTGGAGATCAGCTAACACAACTGTCTAGTTTAACCAGGTGTGTATGGTGTGTTTGAAGCTGTGTTTTCTTACTGAGATTCTCTTTTCCACAGCTGGTAACTGTAGGAACTAGAACCCACAACTTCTGATTCTGAACTCTGTCCCCTTTCTGCTGTACCACTGCTGCATCATTAACAAGAGAAGCTTTATGTAGAATTAATTCACATTGCTCTGGGAAGTTTTTCTGGTTATTTTTTCCTTTGATTATTTTTTATTTCATAGGTATTTTTCTTGAAATGGAGTGCATGTTTTCAGTGACTGTCTTCATGGAAATGGTGATTTTTAACTGTGAGAAAGCAACCTCTTATCCATATTGTATGAAAGCACGTAAAACGTACCTGATTTACATAACAAATCCTGCTTTAATACTTAAAAAGACTCAACAAACATTATTCTTGATTGAAACATGGTACATGTTAAATAGATGGAATTATTTTAATATAGGTTTGAAAACCACTTACTGAACTGTAAGAAGTACTTTTATTTGTTGATCCTCTACTGTTATTTCTTCACATTTATTCTTACAAAATGATCCTAAAATGCCAATAGTCATGAATATATTCTTTGCCATATTTTTGGTATTTGGGAATATTGGTCTACGTGTTCTCTGAAAGAGTTACCTATATTATACACATCTATATGATGGAATTTGATGCAGCCATAAAAAATGATTAGTCTGGACATCACTTAGTAAAATGAAAAGCACTTACGCTATGTCGTTGAGTAGAAACAGGTCACCAAGTAGCTGCTTCACTATAATTACAACTATTTGAAAAATGTGTGCATGCAGAAGCCTAGGGGAGACTAGCAAAAAGACCGTAATATTAGGATTTTCAAATTTTATTTTATTTTCTGAGTTCCACATTCTCTGTCTGATAAATTGTACAGTTTATTGTCCTGATTTGAATTATGAGATCAAATGTGTTGAAATTTTATCTGTCAATTATCATTTGCTAATGTACATCTAAGAGATGTCTTTTGGGGATCAGCATCATTTAAAATTTTCTTGAGTTTATCAGAGAAACCAGGCCAAACCCATATTCAATAGTCCAGGGAAATAGATCTTAAAGGGATAGACCCTGTTTTGCTAATGATGATTATTAGAGAAAAATGTGTTTTAAAAGCTTTGGGAAGTTTCTTCTGTTGAGGTGGGTACCGGCAGTCCAGACGCACGTTTAATGCTTAGGAAATTGTTCCAGCCCCTGTGGCCTATAGCTCTCACCAGTACAAGTTTTTATAAGAAATTTTCTATTTCTTCTTTATTTTTTCAAAGATAAGCATAATGGGGGAATAGCTATTTCAGTGTATTTCTTTTTTAGTCCCTATGTTAGGAGAAACCTTGCACTGGAAAAAAAAAGAAAAAAAAACGGTTCAAAATGCGTATCATGCAAAAGCAGTTAACAGAATTCTTTGAACCTCAGAAAAGGCTGCTTTATAACAAATTCTAAGCTAATTGCCAGTTATCAACTCTGCTGAAATATTTTTAGAATTTTTCCTGAATGCATCCCAGAAGAGAGTAAAGAGTACAAAATTGTAATAAACCTGTGCTATAAATAAACCGATACAATAAATAAATAAGGCTGTAGAAACTGCACACGTATGCACAAAGCAAATGGAGAGGGATATGAAGGTGTCTTGGAATGACTGTTTATGTGTAACCTGAATTTAAGTTCATGTCACAGAAAATAAAAAGAACATTGCAAGAGGGAGAGACTTGGGTTATATTTTGGGAAAATGATGCTCAAATCTCTGGCATAACTGTTTTTGGAAAATAGCAAATCTGTGATTTTAATAGTTAACGATCCTACAAATAGATACCTTAGAGCTTTCTTGTCAGTGTGGCAGAGAGTAAGGTAAACTGAGAAGTGGAGTGTTAGTTCACCTGCTGCCAGTTTCTCTGTGAGCATGTGGTGGGAGAAAGCACCACAAATTACTGAAATGCTAACAGTAGTCTTGGGAGATCACATTGTTGCCTGTTGGATGAGGCTGCATTGGCTTAAACAGAAAAGTAGCCTTTTTCATTTATTGTAGAAATTTAGCATCAATTTCATATACACATGAGTAGTTTTTATTCTCATTTAAGTGTGTCTGTCTTCCCATCTGTGTTGATGAGCCTAATTTAGTAAGTGTTGGTTAGGGACTGGCAATTTGGGATTTAGAAAGCTCCTCAGTCGGTTCTTACGTTCAGCCAGAAAAAAGATGATAGTTCTGGATAACAGCCTCATCATTTTTGCTTTCCACATCAGAACCTCCTGGTTACCCTTGTTTTCTTTTGTTCAAGAAGATCAATGCAATAGAAAAAAAAGGTCATCTGTAACTTCCTGTCATGTTTGTATTCTTAATGTCTGGCACATAGTAGTTATTCAGTAAATTTTTAAAATTAAGGAACTTGAACGAAGTGATGAATAGAGTTGGCCTGTTAAGCACGTATGTGGAATACAAAGCTTTAGCTAGTTTGAGCTTTCCAAATAATGCAAGATGCCATTTGTAATGTTCTCTTTAAGATGTAGGATGATGCACATTATACAGTCTTTTCTAAAGGAAGCCCTTCCCTCAACAATAGGATGTAAATACAATGGGGAAAACACTGAGAGTTAAATGTGATCATTTTATGTACACAAATCTGAGACAACCTTTACTTCTAAATTACAATAGTAACAGGGTTCCCATTTCTCTTTCTTGACGAACTCCAAAATAAAGTGCTTGGGGTCTGTTTTTGCTCAGTTTGTGAAAAGATACGTGAAAAATAAGAACTCTCTCCTTGAAGCCTGAAGAAGAAACATGAAAATATTAGGACATTCCGTGTTTTAGATGGCCCTCTTGTGGTAAAAAGGTCCAACTCTCCCAAATGAAGACAGTTCTAGAAACCTGATGGGAACTGGCACCACGGTAAACTTTAATAGTGAGAGTAAACATTAAGCAGGTGAATTGCAAAGTAATCCATTTCACCTTTCCCCCATGGTCCCCGTGGCAAAATTAATAGATAGAAAACCCATCGTTTATAACAAAAACTGACCTTTTTCCATCTGCTTTATATAGCTACCAAGTAAATCTCTAGCGATTAAAATGAATAAATAAATAAAGCTCCTGGGAACATTTTACTAAAAAGCCATCAAATATTACTTTTTACACCTTCACTTAGAAATAATTTCAGATGAGCACAAAAGTGGCAAAAATAGAACCAAAAGTTCCTGCCTGTTCTTCACCCAAGTTACCTAATTTTTCGTCTTACCTTACATAACCGTAACGTCACTTACTAAACCAGAAAATGAGCATCGATAGATCTCTATCACCCAGTCTGCAGAGCTCAGCCAGATTTCACCATTGGTCTTATCAGCACCCTTTCTCTGACTCCAGAGTGGTCAAGTCTGTGACAGTGCCTCCCTTTTTCTTTGTCTGTCATGAACTTGACACTTTGGAACAGTACTCATCTGTTCTTGTAAAACATCCTCCCGTTTCAGTTTGTCTGATGTCTCCTCATGATTCAATCCCAGTTACACATGCTCAGCAATAAAGTGATGTTGTGCCCTTCTTGCAGCATGTCATAAAAACAGGTACCTGATGTCATTATGTCTTCTTACTGGTGACGTTAACTTTGATCACTAGGTTGAAGTGATTCTGCCAGATTTTGTCACAGTCAAGTTACTATTTTTCCCTTGGTAGTTAATAAGTATCTTAACACCATTTTAGATTAGATATTTCAGCATAGATGGTATCACAAATGCATTTTCTTGCTCTGAACATTTTACTGAAATGGAGTTATAATTTGTACTCAAGTAGGAATTTTTAAAGATATTTGGTGCTTGCTTTGCGAATTATCTTTTCTCTTTCCATTGGTAGCCTTCTTTCACCAGCCTTGTCCTTTAAATGAAAATCTTCATGAAGATTCTGCTTTTGTCCGTGTTGACTGACCCCCCGTGCACTTAATGACCCTGTAGGTATGTCGAGAGTACCAGCGTGGCAATTGCAACAGAGGCGAAAACGATTGCCGGTTTGCTCATCCTGCTGACAGCACAATGATTGACACCAATGACAACACTGTCACCGTGTGCATGGATTACATCAAAGGGAGATGCTCTCGGGAAAAGTGCAAATACTTTCATCCTCCCGCACATCTGCAAGCCAAGATCAAGGCTGCCCAATACCAGGTCAACCAGGCTGCAGCGGCACAGGCTGCAGCCACCGCGGCTGCCATGGTGAGTAGTGACATCAGCTCCCTCTTGGCTGGCAGGCAAAAAGCAAAGAGAACAAGTGTATCTGACTACAAGCTCTTCATTTATTAACTTTTTTTATTTTTTAATTTTTATTTTTCTTTTTTTTTGCTGAAGATATGTTTGTTCAGGTATCCCAGACAATACATACTGAAGTTACCACTCACAGAAGTGAGGGTAACTCCTCCAGTGGTGCAGACTGCTTCTATCTCTGGCCTAACTTTTAATACTCTGTCTTATTCTAGATGTAGGGTTTCTGAAATTCCTGCTTTGTAAAGAACACCTGGCTCCTTCTCAAGTTAACGATATTGCCATTTTTGGTCCTCTTATTTCTGCGTGCCATCTAATCAGCCATTGTTCTCCTTTGGTGCGTTCTTTTGCACATAGGGCTCTGCTCCACATACACTTGCTTTGAACAGTAACATCATCTATTTAGAGGAATGGCTTCAACAAAATTGTTTTTAGAATTAGCCACAAGATTTTGAACAGTATGCTATCTAGATTGCCTTAAATAATATTGTGGCATAAACGTAATTGTGAAATGAGACAGCTTGACTATGCCATTAGCTAGAAAGGAGAAAGACAACAGCACTCAAGGAGATAAGACATTGGGTCATTTGGAATAGATGCTAAATTAATAGTCTTAAGGTAAATTTTAATGTGACCTAATAGCTGATTTTAATGAGTCCATTCTTTGTTCTTTGCTTAGCTGTTTTAATGTTGTCCTTTTTTTTTTACATAAATATATGACTTGATCATTAAAACATAAAAACACTGTGGTATTTCATAGCACAGTAAAATATTCATGAGAGAGGTCTTTTCTGTGTTTGTTTATGGATACTTGAGCAAAAATACAGAAGCCTCTCTCCTCCTCTCTTCCTTTCACTCTTTTTTTTTTTCTGTTAGAGTATTTTGTTTGTAATTAACTACGAAGAGGAGTTATCCTCCCAATAACAACTCAGTAGTGCCTTTATTGTGCATGCTTAGTCTTGTTATTCGTTGTATATGGCATTCCGATGATTTGTTTTTTTATTTGTTTTTTCTCACCTACCCAAAAATGCACTGCTGCCCCCATGATGCACCTCTGCTTGCTGTTTATGTTAATGCGCTTGAACCCCACTGGCCCATTGCCATCATGTGCTCGCTGCCTGCTAATTAAGACTCAGTCGGCTGTCAAATCACTGAAGCGACCCCTCGAGGCAACCTTTGACCTGGTACTATGACCTTTCACCTTTTAGCTTGGCATGTAGCTTTGTTGTAGATACAAGTTTTTTTTTTTTTTTTCAATCAATTTTAATATATATATTCTTTTTTCGGTTATAAAGTTGTAAAGTACAATGAAAAAACTGAATGTGGTTTCCTGACAAAATTAGTACCTGGATCGATATCCTACAATGAAAGATGCTGAAAGCCCAGCAGCCCACATTCAGTTTAACTACATTGTAGAACGTTCTAATGAAATACTTGAAAGACGTTAAAAATGTATTTTTGACTATATATTTATGTACCTATTTGATTAGCATGGCTTTAGTGATAGAATTATTTACCTTTTTATATTTATAGTTCAGTGTTTAAGAAAAAAAAAAACTTGCATGCTCTGGGACATTTGCATGTGTAGGTAGATCTGGGGGAGGAGCGGAGTGGGATTAGTTTTTATTTTACCTGTTTCAGTCACTCTGTACAATTAACGATTAACATTGCTTATACTTGTCAATCCTCATGGAGCTCACAATGCAGCTTTTCTTCTTTTCCCAAATCAGTGGCTTCTCAGAGAAAGCCTGAAGCATTATGGGACTTAAAACACTTTAACACATTGTAACATGTGCTCTTGTACTAGTGTTGGTTTTTTTTTTGTTTTGTTTTTTTGGTTTGTTTGTTTTGGTTTTTTGTTTTGTTTTTTTTTTTTTGGTTTGGTTTTTATGGTTTTTTGTTTTCTTATTTTTTTGACAAAAAATAATGCTTCTCTTAAAGCTTTTATCTTGCCTTTGTTTTAAAATGTTTTCGTTTATTAGATTTTTCTCCCCCTTGGGTAGTTAAATGCTCTGCTGCTTGCTTGCTCATGCTTCCTAACAATTTTAGCCTTCAACTGATTTTTCTTTTTTCTTTTTCTCTTTTTACTGGTGTTTGTTTTTTATACTCATTCACTAAACAGGGAATTCCTCAAGCTGTACTTCCCCCATTACCAAAGAGGCCTGCTCTTGAAAAAACCAACGGTGCCACCGCAGTCTTTAACACTGGTATCTTCCAGTACCAGCAGGCTCTGGCCAACATGCAGCTGCAGCAGCACACGGCGTTCCTCCCACCAGGTAAGGGGCTCGCCGTGGTCAGAAATGCATCTGACAGCCCCCAGAGAGCTTCCCTGCTAGAGCAGACCAGCCAGCCCTGCCCCCAGCTCATCGTTAGTCCTAACCCAGATGGAGGGGGAGGTGGTCGACAGTAGGAACTCCTCTGAGCTATCTCATGGTGTTTTCCTTGAAAAACGGAGACTTTTAGCTTGATGAAACAGGGATTAAAAGATCAGTGATGCTTTCTACAGTTACGTTTGTTTGTGTCTCTTCTTCTCTTTCCTCAACACTGTTATGTGTCTGTCGAGCTACTTTCTGACCCTTCCCTGCTGTAAGACCCCTTTGCCATCCTGATGCCAGAGTTCATTGGAATTCTGTGAACTGTTCATTTGAATTCTATGAAAAAACACCTTCAGTTTTGATTTTTATTTTTCAGCCTTTTTGTTTTCAAGGTGAAGAATAAAAAAACAAACAACTGACTCTGTGTTCTAGAGCTCTTAAAAAGTGCTTTCCTTGGTACCAATCAGTACATTGCTTAAAATCATTATTGCTCCTAAATTAATATTGAAATGGCCCTAAGTGCCCAGTGAAGTTTGTATTTATTGTTGAGTTACACATTTTTGGTTTCACTTGATTACACTTTAATCACATAAACATACTCTAGAGCTATCCACAAGGGTATAAAAATTTTAAAACGTGAACAACTACTCAGCTATTTGATTACCTGGAAACTTACTTTAATTCACTCTTCATTTACTTCAGAAAATAAATATTAAACTCCTTGTAATCTGAAATTCAATTAACCAGAGATTAACCTCATTTTCCTCTTTATCGCTTAAACTTTCTTTAAAAGGTTACCATGGGTTCTGAGATTGATTTAATAAAATAATTTTATTTTATTAGTTAAATCATAACTTTTTACTAGTTGTGTTTGTCAAAGATCCAGACCCATTATTGACATTGTTGACATGCGTTAGGCTCATAATGCCTTGAAGGAATGTGAGCATGTACTTTTGAATAATGAAAACAGAAATTATATTCACATGAGGTTTTATTGCTAAGTACAGCTTTTTATAAGTGCATCATTAGAAACTGATCACTCATAGGTAGAATACGTGGTTGCATTCAGCAAACTAGAATGTTTCACTAATTTAAATAGCCGATGTTCTAGGCACATTGGCTGTTTGTACTCATGAAGTAATAGTATCTATCAAATTGTAGTTTCTCCATTTTCGAATGTACATTAAATCATTTTGATCTGTAGGATATAGTTTGCATTCTGAGTTAAAAATCACATTTCTCTTATGTTTTATAATATTAAAAATTTCTTTCTCAACATACATAGTTTTTCAGAGATTTCAAGAAATTAATCTTTTTGCTCTTGTATAAATTTCCATGCCCCTAAGTTTATGCTGTCTCCAACAAAATAGCCATCAATTTTTTCACAGTCAGGTTACTAGACAAAGTTTCAGGGAATTACAAGTAACTACTATATAATCTCTTTGAAGAAATTAAAAATTATTTTGTCGGTTTATTTTATTGAATAAAACATTACCATTACAAATGACATTTTCCCCATTTAAAATCTAAAAATAAAATGTAACTTCTTCCATATATTTAAAGAAACCTAAAATAATCTATATTACCAAAAGGTTTTTGCATTAGTTTCTCCAACAATATTGAAAAGACTAAAGACTTTTCTAAATAAGCATATAACCATTAATTGTATAATATGCATGGCCCTTATTTATGACAGCAGTCTTTCTCTAGAGTGGCTTTTCTTTCATCTGTGGATAGTACAGAACAAAAAGGATCAAGTCAGGAAAAAAACAATAAACACATTCATAAATCAGAATCACATTAACCCTCTGTTCTAGAAACTAAGCATTGTTAATTTAAATAAAATCTGCGACAAGATATTGAAATGTGCTGAAAAATTTAAGATATGTTTGCATTTTTATGATTTTGTATCAGGTATTCTGTTCTTGATATTTGTAATCAGTAGGAAATTTGATTGGAAATTATTATAATAGTAATATAGAATAACATTTATTTATAATGCAGTTTTAAAGGGCTTAAACTACTGGTTAATAATCTTCATTAACTACATAATCATAAATTGGTACTGCCTCCATCATTATTTAAAAATATTTTTATTTGTAATATGTGCATGAGTGCACAAAAATTAACCCTGTGACATTTAAAAGGTTAAAATGGATAGCCCATCTCTACTTCTGCCGAACTCCTTGGTCAGACAGGCAGAAAGGAAAGAAATCTAATGCAGAGAAGGTAAACTCAAATGCTTCTGGGACCAGGCAGCAAACATAAACAAGAGAAGCAAGAAATAAATTGGGAGCTGTGGGGTATGGGAGGCACTGGGGAGCACAGGCCAAATCTAAAGAGGATGGTCAACGTTCAGACTTAGCCTTTTGTTGCCCCAGAGAAATACCTGCCTGGCAGGTTGCACCTGTTGTGCACTGCACACCCCTTGTGGCTCCAATTACTTCATAGTCCATGTGAACAGGGGTGGTTGCGCAAGCCTTGCACAACCTGACACAGTGGTCCTGATGTCCAGTGTTGCCACATCTTACTATTTGTTTATGGATATTATGGACATTTGGCCGTTTATATGTGAAATCTCTCAATTTTTAAATTTTATCAATTAATTCAATTTTTAAAAAAAAAAAAACACTCTTTGAGAAGTACAGGAAGTTCATTCCACCATAACTTCACATGTAATAACTGGGAAAAAAGGAAGTTCATTTTCCAAAGTCTAGGTTATTCTGCAGACATACAGAAGAGTTATATGATCAGAGCATCCCATCTGACCACCATATGCTGAAGTCTTTATTGGAACTGAGAAGAAATGGAAGTCGTTTATTTTTTGCAGCTTAGAGTTTCAGAGTTCTGTAGTCTGTTGCTTCAGTAATAACTTCAGAGATATGTAGGTCTGTTACATTGCAGTTACAGTGAAGCATGCTTGGCTAAATCCTTAGAGTAGGTGATGAGGCATACAGACTAGGATCTTGGCAAGCCAGCCAGCTAGTTTAAGAAAATCTGCTATATACCATAGCTTTTAAGAACAAAATTAGAGTTATGTGGCATCTACCCATCTATCCATCATCCATTCATGCATCCATCCATTTATCCATCCATCCTTCCAATCATCTGTCCTTCATTTTTCCCTCCCTTCTTCCCTCCCTTCTTCCCTTCCTCCCTCTCTTCTGTTTTCTATCCACGCACCCACAAACCTACCCATCCATCCATCCATCCATCCATCCATCCATCTTTCCATTTATTCAATCAATTGTATATTATATAGTATACCAGTATTTTTACTAGAGATTACAGACCTAAGACCCAAGCGCTAAATCTAGAACCCAGAAATATTTGCCTAGGAATGTAAAAATTAAAACAAAACATACGTCCATTAGAAAGCTCTCTAGTTCCAAGTCCCTACTGCCTAGGCCGAGTTTCACACATTTTGTTCAGAAGAGCTACCTTTTACTGAGTGTTTGCTCAGTGCCATGCTGTACTGGGTGCTTTATATACAGTATCTCCTTTTTTCTCACAATAACACCAAAGGGTGGGCATTAGTATTCCCATTTTACCAATAGTAATTTGGGGCCTAGAGAGGTCCAGTGATTTGCCCTAAGTACATAGCTTACGAGGTTTAGATAGAATTTGAACTCAGGTCAGGTGGACATGGGTCAGTTTCTCAATATCTGTGAGCTCTTTACATGATGACCTGCAAGAGAATTTGGGAGAGTGGAGCTAATAAAACTAGCCCTTACTGATCACCTAACCTCATGACTGGTTTTTCACACCCTCTATCTCAGTTAAATGTAATACAAATATTGGATTGTTTTCATATTGAATTTTTTTTAATTTTACATATATACCACTTTTTCTTTTTTACTTTTACCTTTCAAGACCAAGTTAATTATTTGTGCAGATTATGCATCATCTAGGCTCACTAATGTTGTAAGTGTGAATTTCACCCCCCAAAAGCAGGGTGTGTAAGAACTAATCACTTTGGCTTAAATCAGTTTATATATTCCAGATTTCTACTAAGTCCCACTCTAAACTCTCACCTCACTGTGTTGGACAGAATTATTAAGTATTCCTGGGGTCGCAGGACCCCATCCTTACGCATCCTCCTCCCTCCTGTCCCACCCTCACAGAGAGGTCCTGTGCAGTCCAGTGGTCTCAGGCAACCCCTTTAGTCTTCAGTCACCACCAGTCAGTGCTGATGTAATCACTGTCCATGCTCACGAGATTCCTTGAAGGCAGGTACTCCAGTATATGCCTGCCGTGGATCCGAGCATCCTTGTCTAAGCCTCCCAGCCTCCCATGGAGCCCATTCCCTTGCAAGCCTGCCTGCCTCTTGCAGGTCTGTGGTGGAAGAAGAGGCTACATGCCTGACTAGTCACGGACCCTGGGGACAACTCTCCTCCTCAGAGTTTTCCTCTCCGCTCTCCATCGCTGTTGTTGCCTACCTGCAATCCTCAGAAATGAACCTCTGGGGAGTTCCCTGGTGGTGTAGTGGCTTAAGGCTTCGGCGCTGGCGCTGTCAGCACCGCGGCCTGGGTTCGATTCCCAGCCAAGGAGCTACCCACATACCAAAAAGCAAAAAAAAGAAATGAACCTCTGTTCTCTCTTACAAGCATATTTCTCTCCATCACTGTAGGCTTGTGGTTTTGAAAGATCTGAAAATAAGTTTGCTTCAGGCAACTTCAGTCTTGGCTTGCATGGCAACTCTCCCAGATACAAGCAAACAAAAGACCAGGAAACTTTCTTAGGACGGTAGGGGAGAGGAGAATATTCAAGGGCTTAGGGGTATTTTTACAGAAAGAAAATAAAAGATGTTCAACTTTTCACTTTTATTATAAGTAATGAAATTAATGCAGACAGTTTACTTGCAACTTAGCATAGTGATTATAAATCAGGCTTGGAAGTTTCAATCCAGCTCTACCACACATAATCTCTATACATTCATATTATTCCATCTGTAAAGTGGAGATTTATGATGGTAATTGTAAGGTTATGTTTGGGTTTTAAACATAGTACTAAAGCACATTCTCTCAAAGCATTTTTACAAGTAGGCCTAAGAGTTTAGAGTAATGCCTAAGTTGTATTTGTTATTTCTTGAATTTAATAGTGCAATAAAACAGAATTCAATAGATTGAATAGAAACGGGAATAAATTATATGAAGCTGTGGCTCCTTGAATATGAATTTTGAGAATAATTGAATTGATTATGAACTTTTAGTCCTACATGATATAAGTGATATAAATTATTTTTAGAAGACCTAAAGTCAGCTTTACACTTCTGATTGTAATATACCTAAATAAGCTGAATTATCACATCTAAATTTGAACCTCCAACCAAATCTCCATTATAATTTTTTTCTCTTTTACTTCTTTGCCTTCTCCTTGAAGTAATCTTAACTATGTCGACATCTCATTTACCATTTAAGTTTTCTTCCTGCATCTTCATACAGGTCAATTAAAATTTTTAATTTAAAAAGTCATGTAATTAAAATAATACATTTCTCAGAAACACGCCATTCTTCTATGCAAATATCTTCTTAGGGAACATTTAAAATTGACAAATACATTCACTTCAATTTGCTGCAAATCGAGGAAAAAAACTTTAATTGGCTACTTGTGCATCATTATTGGTAAACCCATTTGATGTAAAGATGGATATTATGGTCATTTCAGAAGTGATTTTTGTTTTTGGTAAGGGGGTCCTACAGCCTTATGTCTTCATATTTGTGAGTTATTGCACCCTGGCTAGTATTTTCATTGCTGCCTTGTGTTTATTTGCTCCAAATCCCTCTCAAAACTGTGTGCATTGGTTATAATGGTAATGAGGAAGATAACTCAAACTAAAATTCCAATTATAAAAACTTCAGGGTTTTAGAGAGAGAGGGTAAGGTTAACTCATTTTCAGCATGTGCAGGCTTAATTATGCATGGGATCAAATATAATAGGCAAATTGCAGTATAATAATAAATAATAAATTTAAAATGTATAACCTGTACAACACTTTAAACTGGCTTTAATATTCCTGAAATACCACGTTATTCTTTTTTATTTGTCTCCTCATCCTCTCTTTCCAAGTTCTCCTGCACTACAATTAGAGGGTAATGATTTCACGGAATCTAGACCCATTTATTACAGTATTAAATTGTACTTGCTCAACTGTCTCAGATTAATCTCCTTGTTATTTCTGGTTTGTGTTTGTTGTCTTTCACAAGTCTTTGACTCGGTAGTTGTAGCAAATGACAGATCTTCAAGTGTCGTAAATAATGCCTCTCGCTGTAATAGTATTCCACCTGAGAGAACGGCTCCATAGCTCCATTACTGAGTGTAATCACTGATCATTGTGTCCACAGTCTCATTGTGATAGCAGACTAATCGCAGCTGTTACAGGACGCTGTTAAGGAGCCCGTGGTTCTCAATGGCACCTTTGTTTTGTAGGGCCGTCTCTGACAAGACTCAGTTGGCAGATACTTTTCTAACAAATGTTCATCCCAGATGCTGCTAGTATTTAAATAGGATGTGCCAAGATTTAGATAGAAGTATAAAATCATTTGATATTTTAAAATCTAGGAGTCTAAAATAATCTCATAGAAAGAACAGTGGTTTCATATGTGGAAAAGTACCCTGTACTTGGTAAAATAAATTAAATTTTTCAATGTCTATATGTCAAAGAGAACAGGGATTATATATGTAATATTAATTTAACATCATAGTTGAACAGTTGTGAACATCAATGTATACAATGTATGTATCTTCATTATCTCCCATTCAGGGTTGGTTTTTGTGTTTTTATTTTTGTTTTTGGAAGTCTAGTTACCAATTTTTGTTTGTGAAATTTTGGAGAATATTTGCTATTCCCAGAAGTCCTGAGGGTCTAAACCAGTAATGGAAATCTGTTCTTTTCTCCAGATACCTACTAAGTAAACCAATTTGAATCATAAAAAGTATACCCCCTCTAAATGTTCTTCCTACATTTAAGGCAATGCAGAAGTTCCACTTTCTTTATGCATAATTTATTGCTTGGTGTCCCTCCAAATAAAATTTCTGTATGAATGATCACAACTTCCCCCATGTCTGTGTGATTGCTGACACAATGAACAGGAAAATAAAGCCAAGGGAATGAAAATGAATGTTTGGGTTGCATTATATTGTTAAGTCAGTTTTGTGCATTGAATGAGTTAGCATTTTAATAATAAATAGTATTTCTAATTATTTAACATGTGCTCAATATAAAGAAGATGTTAATGCATTCATATGTTAAAGTCAGAAATAGCAAAACTGCCAGATGGCTAGTAACCAGATTAAAACAAAATTACAATACTATGTTAAAAGAATTAAGCAGGTTTGATTTTCATTTCCCCCCAAATACTTGTATTTATAAGCAGCTTGGGAGAAACAAAGTGTACCAGCACACAGTTAAACTGGCTTTTATTCTTCACTTGAGACTAGTTCTAATTGATCACTGTGCTATTGTATGATTTGATTGTGCTGACAGTTACATGCCACTGTTCCCATAATAACAATTTTTCTTCTTTGTTCAAATGAATTTCCTAATTACACGTGTGATGGGATGTTTTAATTCTTTTCCCTTTTCAAATCCACCTTCCTGTTGCAATGCATGATGGGCAGGCTCAATATTGTGCATGACACCCGCTACAAGTGTTGGTAGGTGCCAGCTTTGTTTCTTGATTATCTTAAACCTATGGTGCACCTCACAGCCCCTCAAAATCCACTGCTAAGTTTAACTTGTATCTATTGGGCAAGTCCATTTCCCTCGTACTAACACCTGTCAATTAAATGTCAATTTCTATTTAATTGACATGGACTCACATAAATGTTTTCTTTACACACAAGTTTCCTTTAGTCACCTTTGGTGGATTTTGATTGGACTATGAGTTCTGGTGTGTAAAAAATAATCTATCTCATAAAAGTAAAATATTGTGTATTTTTATAAAAGTAGATAAGAAAAATTACTTTCATTCAAACAGATAACTGTAAATACCAAGTAAATACCTGTATTTTGACTTAGATTTTGAATGTCTAACTATGAACACTATATAAAAATTCTTGTTTTTGACTTAGCAAATTAAGGCTGTTTGTGTCAATTTTCTTGATTTGATGGTAACAAGCTTTTTTCCCCTTTTTTTTCTCTTTCACCCCCTCCCCTTTCTCTCCTTGGAATGTTGTCCTGCTTTGCGCTGTGATTGCATGTCACTCGCTGGTGATGATGTCCCGTCACATGGCTTATTGCTGTGATAAATACCATGCCCAATTACCTCCTCCATGTTGCCATGGTTTCCATATTGCTACACTCTTCTGTATGTTTGCTTATATGATTTTCCCTCCGAAAGTTCCCATGGTGCACGGTGCTACGCCAGCCACTGTGTCCGCAGCAACAACATCTGCCACAAGTGTTCCCTTCGCTGCAACAGCCACAGCCAACCAGGTTTGCTAATTTACAGCTTTGTTTCTTACAAACCAACTCTAATAGGGCTCGATCCAACAGCCCTTATGCACGTGGATTTCCCATTGAGGTCAGTGGGAATCATGTGTACGTGAGGGCTGTAGTGGGTGCTTTAATAGCATGGGGTTTCAAAGATACCTCTTGTTGGCCTACACATTCTCTCTATGATGAGCAGCAGAATGCTTTTTTGCCATTTATAAGTGCTCCAGAGTTGTCGCAGCTCCATTTCTAAAGCTACTAAAATGATATTTACACAAGCAATTCTCATTTGGTCTCAACCAATCATGCTGGTATTTTGACCAATCAAAAATATAGCTAATTAAAAAAAAAATTATTTGTTTACCTTTGTCAGTTACAATTGACATTCAAAAATGCAGCTAATTTTTAGGTTTTTTTATTATAAAGTTTTGTTATATACAATATCTCAATTCTTGCCTAAATTCTTAATGAAAAGCAAAATAGTTAAATGCATAACATATGCCACAAATGACTACTCTTGTAAATAGAGTTTGTTTTAAATATGCTATAGTTTTATTTATTTGATAAGCAGATTGCATAATCAAAATAAATTAAATTTGTGTCCAAGTTTTGATTCTCTATACTTTAAGTGGAAAAAAAAAAACACTAAGTGCTTTTATTTCTGTAATTACTCAGTATAAATGTTGGGGAGTTGTAAAGGAAACGTAAGACATCAAATATGGTAGATTAAGTCATTCTGTGTTCCAGTTTATAGAGTAACAGTTACACAGGGTGCTTTTAAGTAAAAGCGATCCATTTCAGAAACTTAAATTTTATGATATACAAGAATGACCAAAAGAAAACAATTATTAAAATATTTAAAATTGAAACATTGAAATTGATTCAATGAGCATTTTCTGAAGGTATTTACAATTATGGTCTAAAAAATACTGGTTGAATCAAAGTCATATTTCTATAAAAGTAGCTTTTGGCTTGAATATACAGATATGTTTGTTATGAAAGCAAAAGTTCAATAGAGTTAATAGCATATGAAAAAATTTAGAGCCAAATCAAATTTTAGATAACCCACAGACTGAGGTTAAATGTAGCCCAGTGAATCTCAAAAGAACCAGTGTCAGATGGGAATCAACATGTCGCCCCCTGGGAAGAGAAGACCAGTAAAGCACCATCTGAATTTGTGGTCATTGCTGTATGAGGAGTAGCCACCGTGGTTTTTACAGTACACCAGGTACTTAGTTGAAGAAGAACTGTAAGCTATTAGTACAGCTATTAAAAATATTTAAAAGCAGTATGCCAAATGGATGTTTCTTAAAGTTTTAGACAAGCTTTAAACATTTTTTGGCAAAGATCACGAGTTTTTTTGAAGCTTGTCAAAATAGCCCTGGATTTATGCTAACACATCAGACTCATTTACAAGAATGCTAGATTGTGCATATGTGGCATGTGAGTAATCTATGGCAGAAATTTCTTAATGGATTCAGTGCAATCCACTTACGGTGTAGATCGATGAGATGCTCAACTCTCGTGTGTGTACCATGTATGACTGTAGAATTGCTGGTGTAAGCAGAACTATAGCCAAGCAAATTTCAACATGCCCTTGGCCACCTGGATTGTAGGGGACACTTTACTTTTTGCATTGTGCTGTGACCATTTCATGCATAATCTTGGGTCTTCATACTGTTTTACAACCAAAAGAAAGAAAAGGGAATGGATATATATATACACACATATATTATATCTACATATACATACATATGTATATGCCTACAGTACATTAGCAATGCTGGAAATAGCTGATGCCACAAAATGCAGCCTGCATGCATGCAGAAGTTTATAGCTGGCCCTTCATCTGCATCGATTGGTGTTGAAGGTCCTTGGTATGTTTCGACAGCCCCATCCTTGATGCTTCTACACTGTTGGGTGCAGCAGCCTGTCCTGCAGCAGCAGGAGAAATGGTATGAGAAGCTTCATTATGCTTGGAGCACATTTTCGTGCCATTTTCCAGTGCTGTAAAATAGTGTAAAGATGTTAGCCGAGAAATGGAAATAAGATAGAGACATATTAATTTACACCCAGACTGTGGATTATAATGTGTTGGTCTAGGACATCTAAATTGAAACAACAGCAAAAATGCCCTCATGTATGTGATCTCACTCTTTTCGCATCAACCTTGCTGGAATGGGGTTAGTGCCACGTTTTAGATGAAGAAATTTAAGCATGGAGTAATTGAGTGCTTTGCTCAAGGTTACACAGCCAGGAAAAGCATCACGGGTGTTAGACGGCGCTTGCAGCCTTCTGATGGTCTGCATTTGTTGTGCTTCCTCTCCCAGGTCAGCAGATGGAATTCTGGGTCAGAGGAGAATCAGGCTACAAATTGGAAGTTCTTGGCCTTGGGGACTATTGAAATAAGTCATTTCTATACGGGTTTCTTACTGTATTTTCTTTCAAAATTTTTAAATACTCTTGCCCATTTAAAAATACACTAAAATGTGCAATCAGGATTCCAAAAGACGTTGTGACATAAACTTGTGCTCTTGTCCAATTCTTTGGAAATACTCCTCTATATTTTAAATTGGAAAAAAGTCAGACACTATCAGTTGAACAAAAAATATGTTAGAAATTGGTTGCACAAAAATAGGCAAGACATTTCCTATTTTGCTTTCTGGATTACTGAGTAACTGAAACCACAGGGGTGTGAGGGGGGCGGGGGGGGTGTGTAGGCCAACAAAAAGGGCTTCTTTCAATCACTGCTGTGCATGAGATTTTGATAGTTTTTACTTCTCTTACTTCCTAAAACCCAGTAACACGTATAGAATAGTACTTAACACAAAGATTAAAACAATGAGTTGCTACTTTGGCATTAAGTTTACATTAACGTACTATTATGTTGACCAGATAAGGACTATCACCTCACAGCTGAATTTCACTTTTCTTAAAAAAATTTAATATTAAAATGTTTTCATCTCTTGGTTGTTGGCTTGCTCGCATGGATCATTCATTAAATAATTTTTTATTTGCTAGATACCCATAATATCTGCCGAACATCTGACTAGCCACAAGTATGTTACCCAGATGTAGACTTTTCATCACTAAACAGTAAGTTTATTATGTAATATATGGTATATTTGTGGTAATAAGATAATTGTGTGTTGCACCTAAGAAAAATTTTGTAATATTTCTAAGAAAATACTTATATAGAGCTCACATTTTTATCTTGGATGGGTTATAAAAAATTCTGTCATACAAATTTGTAATAAATATCACTTAAATATACGTAATACTTAGGGAAAATAAATTTTGCTTTTATTTCATGTAAGCAATAAACACTGACATGAAGAAAATACATGACTTAAAACTAAATAGATGGAGTAGATCCGGGACTGGCAAACCTTTTCTTGAAAGACCTGATAGTAAATACTTTTGTCTATGTGGGCCATATGACTTCTGTGACAGCTACTCAACTCTGCCATTGGAGCACGAGAGCACCAGAACCAATATGTAAACCATAGGGTGTGGTTGTGTTCCAATAAAACTTTATTTGCCAAAAACAGACAGCAGGCTGGATTTGACTCACAGCCAGTAGTTTCCCAAGCCCTTTTGTAGATCATCATTTATTTTATTTTTTAATATTTTTGCAAAATCCTAAATGAGAACGGGGACCCTCGTCACCTTATACTTCACCACCACGGGGTTATTAGAATTTGGAGTCTGACTTTAAGTAAATAAATACACACACTCACATATGTGCGTATACACACATCTGCGTATCCAGATGAACTTTGGGTACTTTGAAAAAGTCATCTCAGATGATCATATAATTCTGAAAATGTTGCCATTGTTCAAAAAGGGTGTGAAGGTCTGTGGTTTGCCTTCAAACACACTGATTTACACACTTGCCAAGGTGGCCATGTTTCATCCTTAGAGGATATGTTTTATTCACTGTGCATGCATCCAAGTTATCAGATATGCTCAGAAGTATATTAGGTAATTGTTTTTACATTTTAAAAGAGCCACAACATTGAAAACTGAATCTAGTAAATAAGATGGGTGATCAGTCTTTGTTGCTTCCTTTCATTCATTTATCTCTTCATTAACACATTTCTAAATGACTTTTTGGTGTTACTATGTGTTAGTTACTATGTCAATGAGACAAAGAGGAACAGACGATAAGATTAAAATGTAAATTTTAGCATGATACAGTAAAATAAGAGAGGTTTGAACAAATTTATCTTGGAGCAGAGATGAAGGAGCATCAGTCCGAGCAGAGTACAAAAGTGAGTTTGGGCAATGGAGATTGTTATAGAGAGAAGGGAGAAGCATGATCCTTCCAGAAGAAGGGACAGTATGTCACATCAGGAGCTGGTGGCAGAGAACCATTTCAGAGGCCTGTGTGGTAATAACCCGTCACAAGGCTGAACAGAGGTCGAACCCCTGCAGAAGAGGATAGACAAAATTCGGTAGCCATTTAGGAAAGAAGTGATAGACTCTGTCTGAGAAGTACTACCAAAGACGTATTGCAGTCATGAATTAAATAACTGAAAATGATTTTTGTCTCTTTTGTAAGCTTACTCTATGCAGTTCTGATAAGGGTCATTACTCTAAACAATAGCCACATTTTTTTAATAAGCACATTACTTTGTAGTACATAGGTTTGGAAGAGAGGTCTTTGGAAATGTTAAAAAAAAAAAACAAACCTGTTTCAAGCTTTTATAGTCAATTGAGTATATATATATATATATATATATATATATATATATATATATATATGTATATATGTATGTATTCTATTTCTTAGCAATAATCCAGGTAGAAAAAAAAAATGATAGCAAATGACCCTAAGTCCAGCAATTAGCAAACCAGTGGATTTGTCTGTATTGAAGTGTACGCTCTTAATGTTCCCTTTATATGACAAATGATTGGTCATTTTCATGTGGAGTTGCAATATTTAAACTGGCTTATGAGTACAGCAAAATGGTGGTTTCTTATATACTCAAGGTTGTATTCTAAAACACACCTTTAATATGTAAAGATTCTCAGAGGAGAACAAATTTCATGTAAAAACAGGAACTACTTCAAAGTACAATGTAATATCTTTCAATCTTAATTCATCAGGAGTGTAAGGAATGATATTTATTTTTCTTGGCTTTAGGAAAAAAATCACCCTCAAATTTAAATTATCCAAAACAGTTACTTGAAGCATCATTCTTTCTTTTTTTTTTAAACACATGCCGTACTAATCGAGCACCCAAATGCAGCAGTGTTCCTTATTTATAGTGGGATTATATCCAGATAAACCCATTACAAGTTGAAATATTGTAAGCTGAACATTCACTTAGTACACATAACCCACTGAACATCATAGTTTATACTAGCTGGTTTCTGCTGAGTAATGACTGTTTTCATACCATTGGAAAGTCAAAAAATCTTAATTCCAACCGTTTGTAAGTCAAAGACTATCTATATAGTGAGCCATGTTTAATAGGACTTGTTGCATGGATTTTAATTTTGTAGGCCAAATCATTACTCTTGAAACCTGTGAAACTTTAGAAGATAAGTGAAGTGAGTTTGAATTCTGCCCCACAATAATAGTGCTAAACAACAATTCTACTATTTTATGCCCCTTGAATTTTGCAAACTCATTTTACCCTTTTAGCTTAGTACTTAGGGGTGATGTTTGAGCCATCTATGATTTTACTAACCTCTGCATGTCATTTTATTCTCATAGAGATGATAAATTTAGGCCCATTTGTACTTGTGAACTGGTTTTTTTGTTTGTTTTTAAATGAAGATATTGTACATGTTCACACTTTAAATCAAGAAAAACAGTTTTCGTCCGAGATATGTATTGGAAACTGCTTTTAGATCCTGCCTGTTTTAATGACACTTATCTCTTTGTCGCTCACAGATCATACTGCAGAGGAAAGGACAGTGTGCTTGGTGAGAGTAGAGGACGAGGTCATTAGCCATATTGTATATACCGTCAAGCAACACACAGAAAAACCCCTCAGCCACAAGACATCCCCATATTGCATGTTAACCAGAAGGAAAGACAACATGGAAATCCACTGCACACTGTTGCCTATACACTTTGTACATTTAATTGATATTCGTGCTGAGGTGATACTCCTGTCTAAAAGAACAACATTGTCTTTCTTTTCTAGCACAGAGTTATGCATTAAAATATGCATACCTAATTAGTTTCCTATATATTCATGCCATCTTGAAAAGACAGACTATGGTGTAACCATGATTCTATTATGTATTGGTACGTCTGTAGACCAAGATATAATTTTTTAAAAATAAGTTTATTTCTTTCAAGGTTTACAAATAACAAAGGTGCACCTTGTATTTAAAATTGCCATTATAGATGAGAGCGTGCATGCACAGTCATTTTTGTTTAAGAGTAATATTTTTAATGTAATAGATTGTAAGATGTGGTGAGGGAGGGATCTGACAGAGATGAATGTGCCAAGCAAAACCACAACTGTGTATCTTTTAAAGCACATCATGGCTTTAAGTACCATGTTGTTAAGGATTCTCATGAAGTGCCATAGACTGTACATCAAATTAGAGTATTATTTCTTCAGTGTTATTGTTTTCAGAGCCACATTTTGTTGCTTATTTGCTAATACTAATCAGTCAAAGGGCACCATTCTTTTGTTTTTATTTTTTTTGAAACCAAAGCTGTCTCAGAAATGGCCAATTTAACTTTACAGTAACAATAGACAGCACAACACAAATTCTCTTGATACCAATAAACTCACACATACTGGAGATATATATAATAGATATATATAAAAATTATTTTAATGCATTGTAGTGTAATATTTATGCATACTATACTGTATAACATGTTATTCAAAAGGGATATGCCATTTCTGAGACACGATAACAAAAAATGTTTGAGGAAATTATTTTGCCTCTATTTATAGCTCTGTCAAAAGTCAAAAGACTATAAATGCTTTGCAAAAATGGTTTCACATTTGCTTAAATGCTTCATCACAGTCACATTTAAAATAGTGACTCTAAACAAAGAAGAAAGCAGCACTGTCATCAGATGCATGATAAACCAAAATATGAAAATGGGAAATGTTTAATTAACCTAGTAATTGGGTGGGTTAAGTACATGGGTGAATTTTATATGTGATTTGTTTTGTTTTGTTCAGATTAACTGCTTATAGCCTTAGAAAGCCTTTTACAAAATTTAAAAAAAAAATAGATGTGCATTCAGTTTTTAAGAATGGATTCATCCAAAGGAATTCCTTTTTTGTGGTTTGGATGTTGCAGCTAGTAAAGGATATTTTTGCTCTGTTCAGCAGTTCTAAAAATTGCTGAAGTACGGGCCAGGTCACTGGTAGTTATAGTATGGAATGGGAGAAGTGAAAGTTCTGTTATAGAACTTTCCATACTTCCAAGTTTACTGCAAGTTTTTATGCTTGAGAGAGATGCTTTCTAATATAAGACTGATGTGTTGATTTTACTGATTGTACTGTACATCTATTAAAGCCTTAGATTATTACATTACGGGTTGGAACCCATACCAATGTAATTTCAATCGTGTTAAGAGAGTAATGGTGACTTCACATGTTATTGTAGTTAGTTACATTATAGAGTATTACTTATTTTTCTTGTTAAAATGTAGTTTTTCATTTCCTACATTTATTAAATTTCATTTTCTATTAACAATTGAATACCATTTCAGTTTATAGACTATTGTTTTATTAGATTTTACCGATGAATTTTTCAAAATACAAAAAAAAAAAATTAAAGTAGTTTTTCCTTCATAACATACTCAGTTTTGAATTACATGTAGTGTCATATGAATATTCGTATTATTGTTAACTAAATGATTTATATTTTACTGATTTAATATTAAAGTGTAAGAATGTCAGTCATTGTTAGTTCTTGTCTAGTTTTCATTAAAAGAACAAAGATCTTTTATATGGATATCTTATAAATATATAATCATTGCTAAGTAAGAAGTTAAGTTGTTGCTATCGCAACAATCCTGGCAGACAATTGAGTAATATTTTGATGATTTATTTTGTTTGTAATTAGTTATTATAAGAAGATCTAGATCCTAGATATTAGAATAAAGTTTATTTTCTACTGTATCCATTTCAAATGTTAAAGTATTGTTTAATATTTTTGAAATCCCTGAATATCAGGCCTTGTTATAAATAAGCTGCATAATCAATAAATAGAACAAGGGACTTTTTGTTGATAATCCAAATACTCAAAGTTTACGTAATGAGAATTATAGCGTGTGTGCAAACTCTTGAGGGTTGATTATGCTGCAATTTAGCATGTTGGAACGTCTAGAGAGAAGGTTGACTTTTTGCACTTCTGTATATAGTCAAAAGAGAGAAACCTGTATAATAGTAAGATCTTATTTTGAATAAAAACGTCTATAATTACAAGGAGTTTTGTTAAGGCTAATAAAACGACAGACTGAGCAAAATTGCTTGCAAAAGTGGCACAGAGTTAGCACTCCATACCCCTTCAAACATGTTGCTTTGCTTTTTGTGGAAAGCTTGTAGTTTGCCAGGATTTTTTCAGCTGGAAAGATATGCCATCCTTCCGAGATCTCATGACTGACAAAAACTCCATTGGGCCAAATCTGCCTGAAGATCATTACCAAAAAATAGCAGGTACTTCAACCATTAAGGTGAAATCATGGATCAAATATTCCTTACATTTTTCAAAACTACTGCATGTTTAAAACTTCAACAACAAGAAAAAAAAAAAGGAGAGAAAGAACTATACTAAGGACATATATTATTCAAATCAGTTTCTGCCAATTTCAGTGGTTTATTGTTCACACACACACACACACACACACACACAAAAACTTCAAGACAAATATTGACTTTCACAAAATTTAAACCATAAACAGGCAAACCAAACAGCACACCGTAGCTATAGTTGTTATGTGATTGTTTTTTAATTGCTGTAGGATCCTGTTCTTTCAGCAGGTGAAAAAATAAAACACAGTTCAAATATCACGGTTTTCATTTTCAATTCAGAAGCACTCGAAAAAAGCAAATGTGATAATGGGCACTTGTTTAATGAATTCGTGTAGCCAGCCTTGATTCCAGCTGGTTATAATGTTGCACTTATCAGCAACCCTACTGCTTCCATCTGCTGAAAGGACAGATGTGCTTGGTTTTACTATTATGTAATCACAACTTACTTTCTGCTTGTAGTTGCTTAAAATTATGTATTTTGTCTTGGGCTGCAATTTGTTTTATGCTTATTTTATTATTACTGCAGTAGTTGACTTTGCTGTATGGAAAAATAAAGTGAAATTGCCCTAATAAAACTTCTCTTTCTTAAGTATATTTGTGTATCTGAGATTGAAGAGTAAATTATTTTTGCGCCTTTCAAGTATTTCTGCGTGCCTGTCACTGGAATCACATTGATGCGAAAATGCATTGTCCGGTTTTCACTGATTGCAAGTAAGCCTTTCACTGTTGTTCCTCACTATCCTGATACCAAGAGGGAGAATGGGAATTCTGATGTATCGTCATCCTATGGCCATGGTTTCCTGAAACATCTTGCCTTCCCCTGCCCTGACATTTTAACTGCTATTTGATGGAAGAAATTCCCTTATCAATTCTAAATCACTGTCTTTCTATTAAAAGACATTTTATTTGCCTGACTGCCCCAGGACACTAACTCTGGAAATCAGGCAATCTAAGAGAATCTTTCCATAGAGAAATAATGATGAGACTTGATTCAGAGAGGTAAAAGAGTTTACATACACATTCACAGCTGAGCCAGACTGACATAACTCACGGCTGAAGGTGTGTGTGTGTGTGTGTGTGTGTGTGTGTGTGTGTGTGTATGCATTCATTGGTGAATAAAAATGGGTTGAAGTGAGGCCTGGTTTCCCATGGGGCTTTGTGTTTTGCCGGTTCCACAGCCAGTGAAAGCCAAAGTTCCAGTGTGAGGAAATTTGCTCATTTGATCACTCAGTGCTGCTTTATGTGACTGCCACTTGGTATTTGCTCAAAACTGCAAATTCTCCTTTGGATGTCAGTTGTTTTTGTTGTTTTTATCCTAAACTTATCGTAATAGATGGAAGTACATTATTTATACATAATCCAATTCTGTTCCTGGCTGAATGCTGTAGAACATTTCCGTTATTCTGTAAATCTAACTGTTCAAGGTGCTGCTTATCCAAAAAAGAATAGCTGCCCTAGTCGTCACCTTTTTGTGTAACATCAAAATATCTGGCTTTCTCCAATTAAGGATAGAACTTTGGGTATCTTTAATTGAAAAAAAATACAATAACAAGAGGCTACTGTAATATTTTCAGTGCTTTAATTAAACTGTATCTTATTCATCACAACAGCATATACATGCATCTGAAAAAGGGTGTCTGACTTATTCGTTCCCTGGACACTTAACGTTCAGGAGTTATTACTACAAGGGCCACTAGGGGTCCTCAGTTCACAGGATGGATCACTGTTTTAGAAGTCATCACTTTGCTTATTTGAGAAACAAAATTTTTTGCTAGAGCTTTTATTTCCTTACAAACTCTAGAGCCTAGACACTCAAGGAGTTCACACTTTGAAATGACCCTGCGGGACAGTGACATGTAGCAATCTAATTTTCCTGAGGTGCTCTTTTGAGCAGTAACTTCCTTCGTACAGGAAAGACTCATTTAACTTGCACATGAACCTGTGGGACACTCAACAAGATTTTCTTTTTCTCCATGTTATTACTCCATTCTCTGATGAATCTAAGTTTAATATTTGAGGGGCTCTACTATGTGTTCTGAGGACAATAATATATTGCTCAAAACTTTGGAAATGTAAAAACCTAGAACATAGCCGCTTTAATCGCCGGCCTTGGCCTTGCTTCCAGTGCATCTCTCTGCCACGGTTGGTCCCAGTCACCCCTGGAACGGGCCTTGGCATCACCGGCACTTGGCATAAGGGTGAATCTGAAACTGCCCTCGGACTGTGCCTGAGAGAGGCCACGTTGAGCACGGCCACCCCCTCCAAACTTCTTGGGAGTTGGACTCAGGTTCTCACTGGGGCTTGGGAACCCCCTTTCCACACTCTGTGCCAACTTTCTCAAGGTTGTGTGCACGTTCCCTGGGCACCCCTGCTCCTCAGCTGCCCTGTTCTCCCCTGGGCGTGGGGCTGAGACCACCAAGGAGGCAGGACTCACTCGTTTTTGTCTCCGGAGGAATCTGACCCTCAGGTCTCTTTTTATTTGTTCATGTAACTTTTTTTTTCTAATTAAATGTTGGGGAAGTGGGGGAAATTAGCCCGCCTTTAAATTTACCATTTTAAGAAAAAATAGCAGTGGCGGTGAGAACACAGATCAAATCTGTTAGGATTAGTGACGTGTTTGAGTTTCAGAACAGGTTTATTGAAGCAAGAGCCTTCAGTTTCTCCCTAGTTGGGTTTCATAATGACAGAACATTGGCTTTTCTTTTTTGACAGATAAAGAATGAACCGAAAGGTTTATTCTTGGTGGTTGGGAGCCACCAGTTTGTTATGTAAATTCTAACTGCCATTCTTCAGTGTCTAGTTTAAACTACAGCTTTGGGTGGGCTCATGTGAGCCTGCTGCAGTGAGCACGGTTTCGCTGATGAGAAATACTAACAACTGCCACAAATGCCTGTGCTTGGTCATGAATACATTTCAAAATAAAAAAGCATCCACAGAAGAAAACATGTTCTCTCTAGGAGGGTTTCCACATCTGTGTGACTCTTGAGGCCCAAGTGCCTAGCTTATTAAATGTGTTCTTGCACTAGATAAACCATTGCTAGTGGGGAATAAAATGTTGAGTTATACCCTCCAAGTTATGGACAAAAGGCAACTGCTTGGACTGGGATAACTGACCAAGATTGCCCGTTGCACACAGGTTCATAATGAACTTAGAAACCAGGGCTCATGGTGTGTCCGAAAGTCTGGAAATAAGTGAACAGTCCACAGAAGTACACACTAAACAAATCTAGAGTAGGTTCGCCAAGCAGATCTCCAGAGTTCATTGAGAATGGCACAGTACCTGAGTCTGGTGGAGAGTATGAGCTTACTCTTACCCCACGTCATACAGTAAGAGGGGCAAAGCTAAGCAAAAACCCTAGATCCCTGGGGTCCCATGATATAGAATGACTTTAGGTTTAGGATGAAAGTAGAAAGACGTATGAGGACCTAGAAACCTGCTGCAGAGGCTGAACAAAAGAAGCCGTAGTAGTTGACATTTAGCAGTGAAAACCTAGACATAACAGGAAGTTCCTCGATGCTTGTCTTGCTATTGCTTTACTGGGCCCCTTCCTTTTCACAAGTGTAATCACTTGCCAGATAGGGGCTTGCCTGGCCTCTAAAGATAAAGTAGTAACACCTGGGGTGGAGGGGCTAAGGAACTGGGACAGAGAAAAGGGCCAATTTTGATAACTTGTGCATGGTAAGTGTGGGTCCTGCCCAGGGAGACCAGTATCCCAGAGGCTGGTAGGAAATAAACTACATGAGGAATAGATTATAACCTCCTAAAATGATTATTTTTGAGAGATGCATTGAAAATTTCCTTAAACTCCCCCAAATCAAGGCTCCTCTTCAGAAATGGCATCAAAGCACTGAGGAAACCCTGTTAAGATCGAGGGCTCTAGGATCAGACCACCTGGATCCGTGTCTCCATTTCACAGCTCTTCAACTTTGGTAACTTAACTTTGCTTCTCTGTCATTCAGTTTCCACCTTAAGAAGACAGACACAGTAATAATGATATCCACCTTGAAGGGTTGTTGAGTGGCTCCCAGACCTTGCTGCATATTGGAATTACCTGGGGGATCTTTAAAAAGCATGGAGTGCTTGGCCCCTACCCCCAGACATTGTAATTTAATTGCTATGGAGGCAACTACTGGGTTAATATATATAAAGTGCTTAGAACCATGCTGGCATATAGCAATGGCCACTATTTTGTCATTAGGCATTTTTCAGATTTCTCCACTGAATCTTTAACTTTCTATCATAGCTTTGGGGGTACATGTCCCTTTCAAAGCAGTCGTGTACACTAATTCTCTGTTACCTATGCTTCTGTTCAGTAGTGAAACTTTGTCTTCCTGTAATTTGCCCCCACAACCAGTCCTGCTCATTGCTGTACACAGAGTGAACATTTCAGAAACAGAATCTAGTACTTTGTGACTCACTCTGAAAGTTTTGGTTTCATATTCCAGCATGTTATGATCACAGACCACACTTAACCCAGGTCTATTTGGAAGTAAATGCTTAGACACATTGAAGCTTCACTATTTGAATTCTCCCCACCCCCAGTTTATTTAAATTGTGTTCAAGACCAAATTATAGAATGGATGCATTCATCATCATGAAAATTGTGTCATCAAACAATGTATTTAAATAAAGTATTTCATATTTATCAAAATAATATTGTAATTCCATTTGAGCAGCACTAGTATATTTGCATATCATATTTTAGCATAGGTTTAGTTTAGATGCTTAAATTGGCACTGACTCAGCTCCATAAACACATATTCAAAATCTAGATCTATACCAGGCTCCGTGCTAGGCTCTGAGAAACAACTTTGAGTGACAAGAACCTTACAGAGTAATACAGATACACATATACATAATACTGAAAATTACTGATCTAGTATTTCCACTTCCCACACCTGCCCAAGCCCTTAAAATATACCACAAAATAATGCAGAACAAGATATTAATCATTTATGAAAACTACCCTGTCTTAAATATAATGACTACCCTACTCATTATCCAACCTATTTTGTCCTTAAAAAGTACTTTGAATATTAAAAATAATTTATAGGGAGTTCCCTGGTGGTGTAGTGTCTAGGCTTTGGCGTTTCAACGCTGCAGCCTGGGTTCAATTCCCAGCCAGGGAACTACTCAAAAAATAATAATAATAATAATTTATGAATAAATACATTCATTGCAGCATTTTCAATAGCAAAAACCAAGAACAGTCTTTGTTTTGATAGTTAAATAATAAATAAAGTATTATAGAATGTTATGTAAACACCATTTTAAAAATGATTTAAATGTAATTATTACACAGTAAAGTAATTAAAAGATACTTTTAAAGTACTCCAGGTTTTCAAAATTGTATTTGTTGTAGTAAACATTTATAGCTTTTTATTTAAATGCATGTATTTTTCCTTTATTTTTTTCCTTTGAATTCATTGGCATTGTTTCTTAAACCACTCACTATATGAGTCAGTTTGCCAAATTCAGAATATTAAAATGTCTTATAAAACATGATATTCTGTCTAATTATGTGAATCATGTATGTTTTTAAGGGAGGAAGAGTAAAAAAATATTAATAAAACCCCACAGCCAGCACAACGAGGTCGTCCCCATCACGAGGACCGCCCTGGAGCTGGAACCTTCTAACGAGGCGACCCATGCGGAGCTCTCCAAGGTGGTGAAGGAGCACGAGAAGCGGCTGCTTGGGGCCACTGCTTTCACCTTGCGGGTGGTGACTCTCCCTGTTGTCACTGTTGCTGGGAACTGACTGCCCAGGTGACTGCCACCACCATCAGTGCACCAGTGGGAAAACGGTCACCAAGTCGGGGAAGGGGGTGTTCCATAGACTCGTCCTCGGAGCCCTTTCTCCCCCACTCCCCTTTCCTGTCGCGGTTTGCTAGTCTTCAGTCTCCCAAGAATCAGGCTGTGGCGCAGCTGTTTGTTGACATATGTGTCTTTCCATCGCTTCTTTGAGACAACACGGCTGACACTGGAGGGCATTATGCTAAGTGAAATAATTCAAAGGCAAATATATGATCTCACTTATATATGGAATCTACAAACCAAACCAAACCAAAGCTAACTCACAGATATGTACAACACATTGGTAGTTGCCGGAGGCCAGGGGTAGGGGATGGGCAACGTGGGTGAAGCCGATTAAAAGATCCAAACTTCCAGTTAAAAAAATAAATAAATCCTGTGGGCGTCATAAACAGTGCGGTGACTATAGTTAATAATATGTCACTGTATATTTGAAAATTGTTAAGAAAGTAGATCTTAAAAGTTCTCATCACAAGAAAAAAATTTGTAACTGTGTGTGTTGGTGAATATTAACTAGACTTATTGTGGTGATCATTTTGCAATGCAAGTGTGTACAAATATTGAATCATGTTGTACACCTGAAACTAATGGTATATGTCATTATATCTCCATAAAAATTTATTAATAAAAAATAATAAAAATTTAAGAAGGACCTTAATTTTCTCATTGCTCTATAGTGAAGAAAAAAAAAAAAAAAGAAGTAGCTCATTGGAAATACGGCCTTGGCATGAATGTGTGGTGGATTCAGGATGCAAGCAACTAGTACTGTCAGTCAAATATGCTGCCTACACAAGTGGCGATCTGAGAGGTGTATATGCATGGCTACTACAGGGTTGGAAAGAAACATATAATATGTAGAAGTCTCAAAATGTGGGATTAGTAATTGATTGAATGTGGAGGGGAAGGAGAAAAAGGAAGGACACAATGCAACTCTGAAGTTTCTGTGCAACACAATTGGTTGAGAAAGAAGGGGGAGTTAATTAGAAATATAGATAAACTCCTCTTTAACAGATTGAAACTTAAATATTTTAAAGTATCTATGTGGATACAATCAGCTTACCCTGGGGAAAATGTATCTGAAGACACATGGGTTCCCGATGGGGCTTATCTTTATCCTCATTCTTAGTTCTATATGCAGATGTCCATAAGGATGAAGATACTTGCTAGCCAGAGCCTTAGAATTAAGAAGCATTAAGGTTGTTTCCATGTCTTGGCCACCATGGACCCTTCAATAGGGACTGGATAAAGAAGCTGTGGTACATATACACAATGGAATATTACGCAGCTATAAGAAAAGATGAAACACTGCCATTTGAGACAAAATGGATGGACCTGGAGATCATCTTGCTAAGTGAAATAAGCCAGACAGAAAAAACTAAGAACCATATGACTTCGCTCATATGAAGAATATAGAACTGGAAGCAAAAAACAAACAAACAAACTCATGGACACAATCAATAGTTCAATGGTTATCTGGAGGTAAGGGAGGAGGGGGTGGGAGAAGAAGGAGAAGATGGGAGAGGAGGGAAGGGGAGCCAAATATATGGAGATGGAAAGAGAACTCACTCTGGGTGGTGAACACATAATGCAACACACAGACGATGCACTGTAGAATTGTACCCCTGGAACCTATTTAATTTTTGTTAACCAATGTCACCCCAGTAAGTCTAACAATAAAAATATATATTTAAAAATAAAAAAAGCCTTAAGTCTAAAGCCATTTATGTGATGCAACTTGATAAATATAACTGTTAAAATTAAGTGATTGTGTTCAACAAAAAATGACATCAAGGAACCGAATAGGAGGGCCAACAGAGATCAAATAAACAGAAGTATATTAAAAAACTTTCTAGGAATTTATAATAAAAATAATGACAACCCATTAGGAAAATGAACGAGGGATTTATACAGGTAGTTTCAAAAAGAAGATATTCAATACAAGTTAAAAACAAAAGGAGATGCCACTACAAACCCACTCCAATTGTTAAGGCAAGGATGTGAAGCAATTAAACACTCACATACTGCTGGGTAGCATACGAATTAGTCCAACCACCTTATAAAAAGATCTGCTGTTATTTACTGACATTGAAAACCCATATAACCTACAACCCAGCAAATTCACTCTTAGGTTTATATCTAACGGAAATGCCTGCAAATGCACTACAAGAAATGCATAGCAATGTTTATGAAAGAATTAGAAACAGCCCCTGATCAGAAATGACCCAATTATCCATCAACAAAAGATTAATGAACAAATGGCAATACAGTCATAAAATGAAAAAACATCGAGCAGTGAAGATAAACGAATTACAGCTATTAATACTTCCAACAACATGGACGAAGCTCGCTAACGTAAAAGAAGACATTCACTGTGATCTCATTTATATAAAATTAAAATCTCAGCAACAAGAGAGCATTTAGAAATGTGTACTTGGGGTTAAAAATGTAAAGCCTAAAAATGATATGGATTAAAATTGAGAGGGGAGAACTAGTGTTTTGGTAAGCGTGACTGGCAATGTTGTATGTGAGTGATGTTGCATGAGTGCTTTTTTATTATAATGCATGAATCTGTACATTTATTTGTGTTCTATGTACTTTTCCTACATATTTGTGATAGTTTTCAAAAAGAGAGATAAAAAAGCCAAAAGCAAAAAAGGGACAAATGAGCATTTTTATTTCCCCAGAAAGAGAATATATGAGGTAAAATTGGAAGAAAATACAAACATCTCTTCACGTGGAAGACTTATGCGGGAAACTACAGTTAATTTTTACAGATAACAGTTATAAATATACTGGTTTTGTTTTTTTTTTTTAAAGAAAAATATATTTTTTTGAGTCACAGAAATTTCTTACCAAAAAAAGCTTTAATAAATAGAAAAATGAGTATAGACAGAACTATTTTACATCTAATTACATTTAACATTTATAAACAAAAGGGAAGAAAGTAGATTCTTCTTCATTTGACTATTCCCCAAATACTTAATTAGTATCACAAGTGGGACAGCAGAGGGAAAGTTAGGAAAATGAGTAGTTAAATGCAAACCACAGCACAAACACAAACCCTTTGTCAAATCTGTGTTCTCCATATCCGTGAAAACTAAGGTCTCAAAATGGTTTAGTGTTCTCGATAGCCAGAGAGCAGGAACAAGGCTATGCATGAAGTGTGACGTGGAAATAATTGAATCCCTCATACTCTTATGCAGAGATACATACCTTATTTTTCTTTTTGAAAAAATCAAATAAATTTTTTGGAGGCATGACAAAGGTTACTTATGAGCGTATGAGAATTAGTAATTCAGAGTAATAATCAACCTATGGCCACCTTCATCCCCCCAAATTTGTTTGCCAAGTTGATATCCTCATTAAAAGAAAGACCCAAGATTTTTCAAATTCACATTTTCTTGATACATCATTCTTTGTTTGCATTCCGAGGTAGTTTTTAAGTAGTTTCTTACCATCTTGTTTCTATGTACTTTTTTTTTTTTTTAACCAACTGCAGGCAATGTGGGCAGTATGCATTTCTAGCACGTGTCAGTGTTGAAGTTTGATGTGACCTAGGAAGCCCTCCAAACCTGGGGCTTTACCTTGAAGATGAGTGGAGTACTGTGTAAATCCTCCATTCTTGTGAAGTAGAAAGATAGTCCAGAGAGTTCTGTTCTTTTGTGGGATATTGTCTTCAGAAGTATTTTGCTGTAGGCTAGAAAATAGATATGGCCTAAACAGTATTCTTCCATCTCTTTGGGATTTAACTTGCTCTAGTTATACATAAATTATACACATTTATTCTCCCTTTTGCTCTGAAAACTATATTCATGATCTATTTCTGAATTTCTTCCCAGAATGATTACTTTTTTGGCTTGAAGAATTTCAATGTGTTTATCTCAGAAAAATATATTTAGCATTTGCCAGGTACCAAAGAAATAGAACAGTCTAGCTGCCTTAAAGAAAGTTTTGTAATTACGGGGTGATGTTCTATCACAAGGTATGAACAAATTACTAAGAAAGCATGGAAGACAAGGCAACACGTGTCTGGAGGAGGAGACGTAGGCTTCACTGAGGATGGGATTTGGAGCCTTGAAAGACGAATATGGGCTTTCCAGGGAAAGATTTTCAGAGAAGAAGAAATGGCATGCAACATTTTAATGAATGTTGGTCATGCATATAACTTCAATACAAGCAATTTTTTATCCTAGTCTTGATTCTCTGGGGACTACTTGAAGGATATTCAGGTAGTTAAAAAGAGTTTGGGACTAGAGGCAGTTTAATAAGTGGTTAGGAACACACACACACATTCAGGAGTTTGCAATCTACTCGATTCAAAGTCTTGCCCTCCAGTTATTAGGTTATGATCTAGGAAATAATTTTAATATTTTTGTACATTAGTTTCTTCATTACAAAAAGAGTTTAAAATGGCACTGACACTTCAAACTATAAAATCAAAACTTTAAAACTCCTAGAAGATAACAAAGGAGAAAACCTAGATGACCTTGGATATGGTGATGTCTTTTTAGAGACAATACCAAAGACACAAATTATAAAAGAAATAATTGATAAGTTGAACTTCATTAAAATTAAAAACTTTTGCTTGGTGAAAGACAATGCTAATAAGTAGAAGATAAGTGACAAACTGGGAGAATATAGTTGCAAAAGACACTCTGATAAAGTACTGTTATCTAAAATATACAAAGAACTCTTAAAACTCAACAATAAGAAAACGAACAACCCAATTTAAAAAATGGTCCAGAAACCTTAACAGATACCTCACCAAAGAAGATATACAGATGGAAAATAAAGATATGGAAAGGTACTGCACATCAGATGCTATTGGGAAAATTCATTAAAACAACAATGATGTACCACTATACAACTATTAAAATGATTCAAATCAAAAGCAGTGACCTTGTCAAGTGCTGGTGAGGATGCGGAGCAACAGAAACTCTCATACATTGACAGTGAGAATGAAAAATGTACAACCACTTTGAAGACAGTTGGTGGTTTCTTATGAAACTAACCCTACTCTTACAGTATGATCCAGCAGTTGTGCTCCTTGATATTGATGAAGTGAAAACTTACGTTCACACAGTAAGTTACGGCAGCCCTATTCATAACTGCCAAAACTCAAAAGCAAAGCAACCAAAATGTTCTTTAGTAGATGAATCGGTAAATAAGCTGGTATATCCACACAACGAAAGATTATTCAGTGCTAAAAAGAAATTAGGTATCAATTCATAAAAAGACAGGGAGGAAACTTAAATATGTATTATTGGGTGAAAGAAGCCAATCTGAAAAGTCTGTACACTGTATGATTCCAACTATCTGGCATCCAGGAAAATGTGAAAGTATGAAGACACTAAAAAGTTCAGTGGTCACCAGGGTGGAGGTTGGGAAAGGATGAATAGGCAGAAGCAGAGGAGTTTTTAGAGATGTGAAAGTACTCTGTATGATTATAATGATGGAGACATGTCATTATACATTTGTCCAAACCGAAAACACATACCACACCAAGAGTGAACCCTCAAGTAAACTATGGACTTTGGATGATTACGGTGTGTCAATGTAGGCCCATCCTTGGCACCAAATGTACCACTCTGGTGAATAATGTTGATAATGGCAGAGGTTATGCATGTGTGAGGCTAGAGTGTGTGGGGGAGATCTTTGCCTTCCTCTCCATGTTGTTTTGAACAGAAAACTTCCCCCCCACCAAAAAAAATCAAGTCTTAAAAAAGGAAAAAGAAACACATCAGCCTCTCAAAGAAAGGTAATTTTTTACAAAACAGAAATTTTGAGATATTTTATTATTATATTATATTATACATGAGATATTGTATAGGGAGCAGTGAGTTACATGATTAAGACTATGTATTCCTAACAGCTGTTTCACAATATTTTTCCTACCTCTTAACTTACTTGATGTATATTTAAATATGTAAGAGGGCTCTGCAAAATTTTAAACATACCTTTGAATCTTTTCCTAGATTCAAATCCTAACTATTGAGAACGAGAGTTACCTATCCTCTTCACCTCTCTCATTTTAGCTGAGTGCCACCTCATAGCTACATGAAATTGAGTTACACACTATCCATGCACCTGGCACCGTTTCTTCACATTCAAACTGAGAACTAAGATTAGTCACTCTGTGGCTGAAATTTTAGGAATTTATTAATTTTGTGACTCTGTGTGTGATACATGCTTTGGGTTTGGACAAATGTATAATGATATGACTTCATCATTATAATATCATACAAAGTATTTTCACTTCTCTAAATAATCTTCTGTGCTCTGCCTGTTCGTCCCTTCCCACCCTCCACACCTGGTGAACACTGAACTTTTTAGTGTCTCCATACTTTTGCTTTTTCCAGAACGTTATGTAATTGGAATCATACAGCCAGTGAAAAGCACTGGAAATTTACTATATAGTCCTTGGTTTAAAATGTGAAAATATAAATTAATTATTACCTAACACAAGTAACCTATTTGGTAGATGAAATAGTTCAACTTGGAGAATATAGAATAATAAATAAACTATTAGGAGTCTCAATTTTGAAAATCGGTATAATTGGAGGATAGAAAATAGAAGATTGACCTTGACTTTTCCACCTTTGGCTCTGGAACTAAAGGTCTAAGTAAGAATCCTGGCTTCTATCACCCTGGCACCAACAACCTTCTTGGAATAGCATGTATGCAAAAATGCACCTTAATTTTTTTCTACAAATAAAATTTTTATGCAAAAGGCCCTCAGTATGCTTGATGCAAAAAACCAAACAAACAAAAAACAAGAAGCAAAAACAAAACTACACCTGACCTCAGGGAGATTATCACTCCCAGATAAACACAGTCAATTTCGTGATTGAGCTTCTACTGTCCAGTTCATACTGGCATTCTTCTGTGTAACTGCATTCTGAACCAATTCCCAGAAAGAACAGTTATGTGCACATCTGCTGCTACAGAACCCCTAATCTTGGCTGAAGAAACCAACTCCAGGCTCACGTGAATTATTCCCTCTCATCCAACTCCCGTACCCTTTCTGTTTAGATAATGAGAAGTCTTGGCTGCTCTCGCACACCCCGCTAACCTTCCTCACAGAGGTTTTGATTCTAGCTTTCACAGGATTAGGTGGGAAGACATCAGCAAGGCTGGCAATCACCATCATCCAGGAGGGACTGGAGATTCACGAGCTCCAGAAACATCCTCAAAAGGGTCTGACAAGTTCTACTGCTGCTCCATAGTCCACCGAGATCCATCCTGCCTGGGGTGAAGGTAGGAAATGGTGCAAGGCCTAGAGGGCGACCAGTATCAAAATACTCTCAATTCTCCCTCCCTCTTCAGAGATTTGTCTAGTCTGGAGCTGATGGAAGTAGAAAAAACTAATTCTGCCAGATAATTGGTCACTTCCTAAATTATCCTCTTAAACCTTGATGCTAGGTTGAATCAAAAAGCTAAGATATTTCCATCATGGATCTCTCCTGGTTTTCTGGTGCCTCTTTGCTGGGCAAGGTAACTCGTATCTCTTAGCTCCCCCTACATCTCAAATTATTTTGCCAGCACATTAGTTTATGCAAATTGACCTAGAAACCGGTGTAGTTGTAAGAATAACCTCAGCCACCGCAGCAAGTTAAACATTTGCAGGGGCCTTTGAACAAAATTCCTTAAACTCAATTGTATTTGGCAAATACCTAAGGATAAAAGTTCTATAACTTATATATCACATAAGTGTTACATAAAATATTATATTTCCTATAAGGAAAACATTCTCAAAACAGGAAAAAGAGATATTACTTTTATTTTTTGTGACAGCTTCTTTGTACCATGTAAACCTGAGCATTGAGAGAGAAAGAGAGGAATTTCCCTGATGGTATAGTGGCTAGGCTTCAATGCCCTCAATGCCATGGCCTGGGTTCGATTCCCAGCCAGGGAACCACCAAAATAAATAAATAAATAAATAAATAAATAAATAAATAAATAAATAAAATAAAAGAGAGAGAGAGAATACTATAAGTATAAAGGAAGATCTGAGATATACATAGACCAAACAGGCTTAAAAGTTATCTTTCTATTGAGATGACATATTAGTTCAGAAGAATATGTATTTTTAGAAGTGGAGAAAAAAATATCCTATCGTTTTAGTATCAACCAGAAAAATGTAATTCTGCCATAATGATAATAGCAACTATGTTCTAGGTGCCACTGTGAGCTAGGCACTGTGCTTTTTTTTTTTAATTTCTGAAAATTATGTCATTTGAGTTCATTCTCACAACTAACTTATTGAGGTAGGTGTTTTTATCTTTGGTTGGGAGATAAGAAGACTAAGGCAAATACAACATTAATAATTAACAAAGAATTCAAATGGGGTCTTTCTGACTCCAGAGACCTTGAGAAAACCTTGGCATTCCCAAGACAAATGTCAATTTTTTTACAATTTCAAATTCTGGTTAGCCTGATTCATAAATGTTTTATTATGTTTTGATATAAAATTGTTCACAATTATTTAAATCCACAAAAATACTTATAGAAATTATGTGGCTGGTTTATTCAGTCAGCATTAGTTTAAAGGATGTATCAGGATGTATCATCTATTTTAATATTAATGTCTCTTTTTTAGGGAGAAAGCAAGTGAAATGCTTAATTTCAAAAAAACATTCATTCCTTTGGATCATTCAGCACGTTTTGCAAGAAACCACTAATGATCATTTGAATTGCATCAGTTATAAAAATTATATATAAAGAATAATTAATGAAAGAGAAAACAAATTCATCATTCGTCTAGATATACAATACTTTAAACTCAAGGTAATAATTTTGATGTTTATATTTAACAGATGTGAAATTGATTTTGAACTTTTTTCCTATAAAATCACCTTCTAATATTTTAGCAAATTTGGGTGATGCAGGTTTATCTTAATCTTGAATATTTCCAAGTATTGGGTAACCCTATGGAATTTCTTCATTATGCAAAATACCTATTTGCTTCCATAAAGGATGAGGAGGCTTTTTCTAAAACCATATGTCCTCCCGTTTGGAATAAACTTTTAGATTTATATTTGAATCATCCACATTATTTCTATACTAAGAGCAAGCTCAAGCAAGCACATTTATCAGATTGTCCTCTTCAGTACGAATCCTGGTGGGAGGTGGACGAGGGATGGAAGTAGCACAGTAGTGGCTGCCAGACCTGTCAGTCTTGGTAAATGTTCAGCAGGGACACCGTTACAAGTGGGGGTCAGAAACTTAGTGTTTAAAAATAAATTCAACTCATTATGCCAAGTTAACACTATAGTTAAAGTAAATTACCTCTCAATCTCACCTTTCATTAGGACGAGATGTGAATATATATTCTAGAAATAAACAGAAATGGTTGGGGTTCTTTTTTTCTATGATTTAATTTTATTAGGAAAAAAATGTTAGAGGAAAAGAGAATTTGGATACTTTCTGTAAGAACTCCACTTGATGAATTTTATACAAATGATAACATTTAATTTATAGAGCTCTTTGGTGACCTTCAGTTTCATTTCCCAGGGGGACTATCAGAATTTTCGAGTCTCCTGAGTCTAAGACAAGTTCGTGTGAGGTTTCCTCGTTTAACATCAAGGAGGCCAACAAGATCAGCAAAGCATGCATCAGCTTTTCCCCGCATGCGTTGAGAGGTGTGTGTGTGTGTGTGTGTGTGTGCGCATGTGTGGGCACATGTGTGTGCATATGTGTGCATGTGTGCGTGCGTGTGCAGGTGTGTGTGTGTGCGTGTGTGCGCGTGTGCACGTGTGTGCACGTGTGTGTGCATGTGTGTGCATGTGCATGTGCTCACACACGTGTGTGCACGTGTGCATGTGTGTGCATCTGTGTGCGCGTGTGTGCACGTGTGTGCGCATGTGTGTGTGCACATGCATGTGCACACATTTACTAGATTATTTAGATTTATAATCTTGTATAATCAAAGGCAGACCACATGTTTAACATAATGGAGAAAAAAACCAAGTCATTTAAAGCTGAAACTCACGTGGGCACCTCTGCCTTCTAAGAGGAAGGGCAAATTCCTCTCAGTGGGGATAGTAATCTCCCTGTTGCTCTCTTCCCTTCAGTTATCAAACTTTTAAACTAGTCTGCCACGGATGCAAATGTGTCACGTAAGAGGGACATTTTTGTTTTGGTCGATGTCTCAGTCATGTAGAAGGTCTGAATTCTTCATCTTGGTCAACCCAAGCATCAGGACACGGACAGCCTTGGGAGACGAGCGGCAGAAGCACACGGGAGCTGGAATTGACAGTGAGGAATCTCAGTCCTTGCAGTGCACAGAAACCTCATGGGAAGACACAGCTAAGGAGGCAGCACGTGTAGGTAGGTGCGTTCAAATCTGTGCCACATGTTTATGCACGTGTCACATTGGAATAAGAATCTGACTCCATTTTTGGATGTTTGCCTGCTGACAGCTTCTAAGCCTCTCTCCTCTTCCCCCCCGCTCCCACATGTGGGCAAACTGAGAAGAAAGCCTGGCACCCCAGCTTTTGGCTCCTGCAGGAAGTTCACACACCGGGATTCTCATGGCAGCCCCACCCCACTAACCACCAGAGGAAAGCCCTGTGAGTCTCCTTTCCCTGCTCTTTCCAATCGCATTTGGACCTGCTTGGGAAGCACCCTCAGTACATAATAACCCTCCTCCTACTGTCTGTGTATGTGCGTGGCATCCTCAGTCTCAACACTTAAACCAACTACTGGGCATAAGTCCATTTCTTTTATGAAGTGACCAAAACAAATATGACTAGATACATAAATTTCGATTTTAGATTTAGATTGAATTTATATGGAGGTAGCTTTCTTGTAATGCTGCCAACAGGAAGAGATCTCAAAACTCACATGAATGAAGAGAACAAATCTAAACATTTGTCCCATATCTACATTTAAGACATAAAAACAACCAAGCAGCTAAAGGGTCATTTTGAAAATGAAAGAGCTTCTGAGAAGAGAGATAATCACTTTTAAAGTAGCACCTCACACGTAAGTTCTCTTTATTCTAAATGTCAGTGAGACTACCAAGTATGAAGAGGGGTCTTAGATGACTGCAGCAGGTGTAGATGTGGAGTAATATAAATTCTTACACTTGCATGGCTCTAGTCAGAATCAAGAGCAGAAACAGACAGATGAGATAAAACCAATCATTGATGACATCTCTATACAAATATTAAACATGGCACTGTTAAATAGACCGAAATCTCAAGGATTACCTGTATCGACTCTGATGCCAGGTAGCCAGATCATTATGGGCAAAGTATTGTGATCAGGTGCACTGGCTGACCCTTTCGAACAAAATGGCCAAGAAATGGGGCATGTGGCTTTTGTAAGGTGATAAATAAGGAAAAACAGGGAAGCCACATGTTTAATACATGGCACTCAAGATGGAGACGTTCCAAATAGTTTTATGTCATCTGTATCAATATATTGTAGTTTCTTTAGAAAAGATGAAATTTTGAAAGCCTATCCACAGTGGATTTTCTGGGTCATTTTACTTCTAGAGATGTTTCTGAGGTTGAGGTCCTTGGGTATATTATTTAATTTAAATCTTGAACTCTCAGAAATCATTGTTCCTTCTAAAATATAATAAAATCCAGCCAAGTCTCTTAGCAGTTATTAACATTTCATTGCTATATAAAAGTTCAGCAGAAGCAGAAGGAAGAATTGTATTCAGAGAACACTTCTGACAGATTACAGTTTGAGGCTTTGTTAAAGGTTATTAAAGGTTACATCCTCCAAATAATTTATCCATTAGGGTAGGAATAGAAATACCAAAATCCCTGAATAAGAGCACTGCTGTTTTAATTAAGTGAACATTGGATTGTTAAAGCCCAAACAGACAATAATTATAACATAAGAGGCATTACAAAAACATTTTTAAATAATAAAATATTTGTGTCACTAAAATATATTTAGCCTTAAATATATCTATTTAACACACTTATTCTCTATTAACTCCAGACATTCTTTCTACCATCTCTTAGATACAGACATTCTAGCTCTTAAATGTGGCACATTTTGAAAATTATACTGTTCTTGAAGGTAACAAATACAGTAACTTTAGTTTGAAAGAGAGAGATTATGTGAGAAAAACCAAATGGCTTACAATGCATCTGGAGAAAGCAATAGAATATGAGCAAATAGCACATAGCATAGAAATGTGTTTTATTAGGTGTCTCGTTAAACTAAATCATAAAGTTAAGCACAATTAGATTACAAAGGATTCTACAATACAAATTACTTCCAAAGAGGAAGTCTTATATAATTGTACCTGTGCAGTGTTAGATTAAAAAATAATAATCCACTGTCCATGCCTACTTTGAAGATAGAACCTATAGGTAATGAGGAAAAACAAAAATCAAAGTTGTAGCTAATTGTTTTAAGAGACTGGTGCCAAAGAGCGCAAAAGAGTCCTTTCTAGGGTGGTAATTAGACTTGTGGGAGTCAGAATCCAATCTTGTTAACGGTATGAGGTTCTTTATTCTTTTCCTCAATCAATTATTTAAGCCTATTTCAGGAATTTACACAATGAATATAGTCAAGGTACAGAGATTTTGGCGAACATGTAAATGTCCAGAGATGCACTAAAAGTAATTTAGTCTACACTGGAGAGTTTCCAATGTCTAAAGTACTCGTTAGAAGTTCTAAAATTGATTATTTTCTTCCAATTAAATTCTTGGCAGAAATTAAGTACTTAGTAACTCAGGAATGCTAGAGCCAGTGCAAGTCATTTGGAGGCATTTGACACACTACACATCCAAATCGAGTCTTGGAAGCCAAACACAAAAATAGCAACTCTCCGTTGAGCACCTATTACGTATGAAGCCTCCTGTGGGGTCCACTCCATAGAGAATCTCTTTTAATCCAAGGAAAGCTTTACAAATGTTGTTTTGAAAGATGAGAATATGGTCACTCCGAGAGTTCGAATAACTTCCTGTGGTCACTCAGTGGATTCGTGGAAGACCGAGGCTCAACGGAAGGTCCAGCTTTTACCTCACCACAGTCCCCTTCGTCAGGTCACACAAAGAATGATGAAAATAGAACTGCAGCTCCTCAGTCATTTTTGAGAGGTAAACTTTATACCATTACTTGGAGATATTTTTGGTCAGAGGGCTAAAGCTCAGGCTCGGAAATGTGACAGGATGCATCAAGCATCCACGTGACAGGTAGTTTTATAAACACTTGCTGTGTTTGGGGGTTTATGGAGTATGTGTCATGTGCAGAGCGTCATGTGTAGAGTGGGGCCTCGTTTCGGCTCAGCACTAACCAGCTGCGTGATCCTGGGTAATTTACCCTCTCTAAACTTCTCTTACGTCACCTCTACCTGGGTAATCATGGCAGTACCTACTCCACAGGGTTGGCAAAAAGAATGATATGAGAATATGTGTATAAAAGGTCTAGTCTGTGCCACACACTCCATTTATGTTCAACTAGACTTATGAAAAGCTTGTTTCTATGAGCAAAAATGTAGGATTGCTGAAAGTAAAATTATAGGGCTTTAAAGAATTGTTCATTTGATTATTAAAAAATGATTATAAATATTTCTTTGTTTTTAACCTCAGAGATCTGTAAAGAGCTCTGTTCTAAGAACAAAGGGCATAAAAAGACAGTTTTCAAAAGATGATACAATACAAAATGAAAAAATTAAACCTAATTAGTAGTAAAAAAAGTACAAAGCAATAACACTGAGATACCATTTATTATTTATGAAATTAATCACCTTAAAAAAGGTACTACTCAATGATTTTAAAAGTACAGTAAAAAACTAAACTTGACACATTGCTGATATAAGGCAACATTTTACAATAGTAATTAAATTATATTTTTCAAAAATATAAAACATAATGTTAATTTTTAAACATAAATTCTATGTCTGAGAATTCCCTCCAAAGAAATTATTCAAAAAAATGGGAATTCAACATAAATACAAATTCCTATTATAGTATTATTTAATTGAATAAAAACTAGGAAGAATTCAATAGCCCAACAAATGATTTTTTGTGATAATTATGGTGCTACCTCTTCTTGACAGATTGAATACCCAATAAAATTAAGATTATGAAAACAATGTGGCATCATGATATGGCTCAGAAAATAAAGGAAAATGTGATATAAAGTCCATGTAGACGGAGTAAGGCTAAATGAAAAATAGATGCCCAGGAAAAGTGATTGCAAGAATACTCAAAATGTTCCTGGTTGTGTTAGTATGGTTCAATTTGAGATCATTATTTTTTAAAATTATTTTTAATTTTTATATCAATTGTATAATATTAGAAAAACTGATCTCATTAAAACAGTGTGAGTGATAGTGGTGAGATGATAACTGTTCTCAGTCCTACATAATACTGGCAATTCCTATGACTAATTCAATTTTCTGAGTTCAGGACATGATTTATTAATTACTGTGTTCTTTATATGAATGAAAAAATAACCAAATAATAAAATTCATCCATTCATAAACTTTTGCTCTTTGTTTTTAGAATGATTTTCAATGAGATAAATATTTTCTCAAATAAGTGACAGGACTAACTATATGCAAGAATCATTGCATCTTTCACTTAATGTATTAAAATTTATTCCATATGACCTTAATTTTATATGTCTATGGACTCTGGTAATTTGTTTTCTCAAAATCTAGACATAATCTATTGTCCCTGAGAAGGTACTTTAGAAGGGTCAGTAACAATATGAGTACTGTTCATTTCTTTTCAAAAAAGTTTGAAAAGTACATTTGGCATCTCATTGACAGAATTATGTCTTCTTTTTAAAGCTACTGTTATTACTAAATATTTGGAGTCTTTTGTTTTCAACTCAGTTCCTCCCTTTCTAACTCACTACAGAATTTTGAATTAAATAGTAAGGAGTGGAGGTACAAGAATATAGGAAAAAATACGTGTCAACTATTACGGCAGATAGCCAGAGAGGGTTCCTTTCTAGCAGGAGAGGAAGGCCTGAGCCCATGCCTGCTCTGGCAGTCACTGAAATGAAGTTACCCACTACTGTTTGCCTTTCTCACTAATTACAGCCAAACACTTTGGGCAAAATACCCATATCAAACAGTGACTACTGGTAACTCTGAAAATTAACAAAAGCAAATAAATCGAGGAAGGGAGATAAAACTTGGAAAATGACCCCTATGGGGTGAGTTTCCTAATAATTTCCTTTACTTGTATCTTTGTGCTTCGATCGAGTGCAGCTTCAATGTGGAACTGTGCACTTGGTACAGGCAGCAAATTTCAGAAAGAAACGCTCCTTTTGGCCAGAGGAACAGAGAAAGGAGCCCCTGTTTGCTCCAAGGGCATACTTGAACGTGCATAACTGCAGCAGCGCAAGTAGTTAAAATTCCAAAAATGAAAAACAAAACAAAACAATTTTCAAGCCAGAGAAATAGGAAAAGGGAGCTCTGGGAATCAGAAACTATGCAGAAAATTGCAGGAGGAGAAACAGAAGATGGTGATGATCTGATTCTGTGAGTGAACTGACACGAGTACCCAGCTCAGCCTCAGGCTGTGCAAATGTAGGGGTGACCAAAAGCATCTTAGCAAAGGCTTTGGAAACTCAGCTGACTTAGGAATCTACCCACAGAAAATAAGACAGAGCTTCAAGTTTCAACCTAACCAGGTTAATCTCCTTCTGGAACAACCACCAACAACCACCAGCCACCACTCCAAATCAATATTCTCCAGTGTTGCAGAACTCGGCCTCTCATAACATAATATTCGAAGTGATCAGGGTATAATTCCAAAATATCCAACGAAGAACCAGGACAGTATGAGAAAACTTCAAGTAAAAAAATAATAAAAAGATTAACGGATGGAAACTTTGAAAAAGTTAGACATTGGACTTAAAGCAACTAAAATTTCTTTCCTCTTTCCTTCCATTTCTCCCTTCCACTTAATTTTGTTCTAATTTGTTCCTTATCTTCTACCTTCCTAAGGCGGACATTAGATATTTGGTTCTAGATCTTTCTTCTTGCATAATAAAAACATATCAATATGGCATTTTGTTTCAGCTGAATTACACATACTTTACTTTGCTGTTTTTTTAGTATTATTTAGTTTAAATTAATTTCTATCTTCCCTTGTGATTTCTTCTTTGACCCATAGGTTGCGCAAAAGTGACTTGTTCAAGTGACCTAACCTGAGAGCTTTTCTACGTATTTTATTACATTTATTTGTAATTTTATTCTCGTGTACTCAGGGAACAACTTTGTTAAGCTAAAGAACTTCCTTTAGTATTTCGTGGTTATTGTAGATTAGATCACCTGTAGATGAATTTCCTCAGGGTTAAATTTATGTGAAAATATCTGTATTTCCCTTAGTTTTTGAGGATAATTTTTCTGGAAAAAGAGTCTTCAACACTTTAAATATAGTTTCTGGCCTCCTTTTATTATGATTAAAAAGTCAGCTACTAATTATGTTCCCCTTTGTGTTATTTTATTATTATTTTTTGGCTGCTTTCAAGGTTTATCTTTCTCTTTAGTAGTCAGCAGTTTGACTCTAATGTGGTTTTCTTTATAATTTATCATGTGCCTGCGTGTTTGTCTTCGGGATTCTTGTATAAGAAAGGTCTTACTCAGTTTTATTTGCCAGACACCCAGGGCTCTGCTTTGTTCAGTTGTCGTCTAGTGATCAGGGATTTCTGCAGAACTTAATAGGCAGAGATTTGGTCTCAGCACTTCTCTACTTCTCTCTCAAGACGTGCCTTCTAAATTCTCATCTGCTCCTCTAGTACTGAGCTCCTTCCTTTGCTGTCAGGAGCTGGTGAGGTTGTGGTCTCTTTTCCACAGGTGGTCTTCAGGAGCTTACTCAGGTATCGTAAGGACAGTTTTTCAATAATACACATTCTCTTGGCTGGTCTTCTCACTTGAGTACTTTCTAGTGATTTTAAACAGTTTTCTTTTTAATATTGTATCTAAGTTTGATCATTTTTAATTGTGGAGAGTTTCATACATCACTCTGCTATCCCGTCCCAGTTCATCTATCCACACGTCCTTTCTAGACAGCTTCCACAGCTGTCTTTCTCCTTTCCCACCAGAATGGTATTAATGCTGAACATTCAAATAATCATTTTTAAAAGATGTTCCTGTCAAATCCTGTAAAGTCCATCACACTAAATATCAGCAAATATGATTTCTAGTTTCACTTGACATGATCAAGTGTTAATAGTTTGCCTGCTGTGTTATCATTGCTTTCAATTTAAGGAATTGAATGAGATATACAATGACTTCTGCCAGTAAAGTTCTATTTTCCCCTATGATCAAGTCAGTAAACAAGACCTCTACTTATTTGTAGGCATAGTGGTTATTTAAGTTAAATTCTTCTCCTGTTTCCATTTTCCCAGTAGTGAAACCACTTGTCAACTGAGATGTTCTCAGGAATTGGATGAAACATTTTATCTATTGTCTCTGTGGCTTTCTACATCCTGTTTTCAATTTCAATGCCAAAATGGTCAATAGGCACATTACTCTCAAGGTGAATTTTGTAATGTTCTCTAATTTGCCAACCAGAGTGTCATTTTTCTTTCCTCAATTTGCTGTCAATGTTCTCCCTTTCTTAGTATCTCTGCAATCACTCAACTCTCATTTCCAATTCCTCCTTAGGATTTTTATATCAGGTTACATTGTTCCTAAATAAAAGGAAAAACTGTCATTGTCTGTCTTGGCCAAGAGTAGTTTTACTCTCCGCATAACACAAAAGATGGATGCTGGGCTGTATCTTCTCTGATGAATGACGAAGTAAACAAAATAAGAAACATGTCAAGAAAATGTCAGGTTTTAATGAAAGAGATGAAAAATAACAAAGTAAACAAAAAGGAGAATTCTGCCACAAATGGGCTCCTCATAAGCTATAAATAATTGTTTTTGTTAGCTTTATTTTATATTATATGTTTGGATAAATATTGATCTTATTAAGTCAAGTGTACTTAGTATTATACATTCATTATCTTTTCATTCAATTACTATATTTTTTGAATTACTACCATGTGCCATGGAATGGTGGGAATTTTACACACACACAATTACATTGTATATGAATCTATAACCAATTTATTAAAGAATTAATGGAGAGTTCCCTGATGGTGTAGTGGGTTAAGGCTTCAGTGCTGGCGCTGTCAGTGCTGCGGCCTGGGTTTGATTCCCGGCCGGGGAACTACCCACATACCAAAAAAAAAAAAGAATTAAGAACATTTATTACTATTCCATGTTTCATAAAGTAAATGATGTTTTTCAAATTAGCTTTTTGGAATACTTTTTTTTTAAAGTGGATTTTCTGTTAGCATTTGTTCTAAAACTCTGCTTTTGGCAACACCGTATTTCTGAAACTATTAAAAAACACTAAGTCTTTCATATAACATTTTATGGTATGACTTGAATCACAGAATATTATGTATTATACTTGATGCATAATATCAGTTGATATGATTACAAGAATGCTTTTTAAAAGGAGGATTATCTATTTTATAGTTTGTGAGTATCAGGCTGAAGATAAGCAGAATCCAAATCTATCTTTTAAAATTTCCTATCAGCCAATCCTTTTATTCTGGTGGTTGAGATAAAAAGGAGCAATAAGAATTTCTAAATAGCATAGTAAAGTATAAAATTAGAAAAAAGATGTATTTTTGAATAAGAAAGTATAGTCATTTTTAAAAACATCACTTGTATGTAGTCTACATTTACATACATGTGCATATTTTTGTCAAGTAACCTTTTATAATTTTAGTCTTAACTGTTAAAATGTTATGTTGTAAGCTAAAGTACTTTGATATTGGTTAGATTGATATTAAATAGATAAGGTGACCATGTTTCTACAGTTTAAAGCTCTTGCACTACCAGATTTATGCATAATTATTTCTCTCACTAAAATGTGCAATGGAAATTATTAAAAAAATACATACTGTATTTATCTTTCAATACTTACATCCCAACATCTTCTGAACAAGAAAAAAATTTTTCCTGTTAAAGGTGATAGACCAGGCACATACATTAGCCTCCAAAGCCTATTAAGACTTTGCAAAATCAAAACAAATAAACAAACAAAAAACCAAGTAAGATGTGTGAATAAGAATATACTCATAATAGAAGAAAATAACTGTGGAGGTTAGAATCACAAAGAAGTCATCATGAATGAGCAATCTCACTATATTTACCTAAAAGAGAAAGAGGGTGGGAAATCACTTACAGAGGAAATTAGAAAATGTAAGCTCTAACTCCAGAGCTAAGGGTCATACTCAAAACAATTGCATGTAGGTGGGGGAAAGAGCAGAGAAACTAGAGTTGGGTGACATATTCTAGTCCAATCTCTGCTACAGTAAGATTTGGTTCAGGTCAATCAAGCTCTATGGTGCAAAGTCGAGGTGGCACTAAATGTATTCAGAAGTCTACTAAGTTAACATCAATTTTATTTTTTTTTAATTTATTTTTATTGTTAGACTTATTGGGGTGACATCTGTTAGCAAGGATTACATAGGTTTCAGGCATACAATTCTACAGTGCATTGTCAACTTGATGTATAATAAGTTCACCACCTAATGTGACTTCTCTTTCCATCACCTTATATTTAGCTTCCCCCCCTCCTCTCCACCCCCTCCCCTTTCTCCCCTCCCAATTTTAGTGATCCTTGATTTGTTATTCCAGGACTGGGGATGAACTTGTGCACTCCAAATACTGCTGGAAATAAGTAGAGTCATCCGTAATATGACCAACTTTGACTCTGGGAACATTCTGGAACCATGAAACGGAGAAACACTGCCTGGACTCTTTGCCATTGATTTCATTAAAGCCATAATGTAACCAATTGCCCTCAGTAATAGTGACCTATAATTCCATGCAGGCCTAGAACCAATGCTAGAATCCCAGAAATCCTGGGGGTCAGATAACTGCAAAACAGTCTAAATTCATGTGATAACTTCAGTTGATATGAGCTTCAGATTTAATCATTACCAACTATGCTGGGTTTGACTGACCCATTGTTCGACCAACTTTGGTCATGTGTTAAGCATAACTTGGAATACCAAACCCACTTCTATCTACTTAAGAAAAAATAATAGAGCTTCCTCTCCTTAAAGAAAGCCAAGATGAAATATATCTATTGAAAGGATAATATTAGTAGCTCACAATACAGCATTGAAGAAAAAGATAAATAACTAGAGCTAAGGAAGGACAATAACAAGGGGTTCTCAGTATCTAGTTGGCTACATACAAAGGACGGTCTCTTTAGGATGATACTAGAAGAATAAGTTCCAAAGATTTTGTCCTTTTGTCACTTGAGTTTCATGATAAAGGCATATGGAATCTCATTGATCAAGGTTGGCTAGTGGGCCACCTCAAGTGAGGAGAGTACCTTGTTTTATAGTCTAAACTAAAGAACTTTTAGTGATGGAGGGATGCTTCCACAAAAGCTGAGATTATGGAATACAAGAAAGATTGGAGTTTATTTCCCTCTCCCATAAAAGAGATAGTTGTCCAGGGCCATTTCATGCTTAGCTAATTCTCCTCTTCAGAGTTACTTTCAAGGTGACTTCCAGAAACTCATCCATGAATCTGATCTTCAGGCAGTAGGAAGGAAGAAGACAAAAGAACATACCTCCCAACTGAGTCAGCTACTAAGAGAACGGCCTCCCCAGAAGGCCCCACCCCCAACACTTTAACTTAACATTCTATTATTTAGAATATCGTCACCTGGGAATGTAGTCCATTAATGAGGCATTGTAGCAACCAATATAATCAGGGTTCTAAATTAAAGAAGGAAGAAGTGAATACTGTCTTTACTACACTTAGAAATGACTTCTTGAATCTGCATAGTGTAGGATTAAGTCAGGGCAGCCAAAACAATTTGAGAGTTTTAAACAACTAAATTTGTAGCAATCAATGGAGTCATTTGGTCTAAGATTTAAAGTTCTCTTTTTTCCTTCTTGCCAATAGTTTGTACTTTTTTTTCTTAATTGGCTGCTATTTTCAATCAAGTACAATTGCCCTAAAGTTAGAGTCACATTCCACTGATTAGAGTTGTCTTGTAATGATTAATGAGCCCGTCTGAAATTCACACTGTGCTTGTTTAGAACATGATAGCATCATTTGGTAATGAACTTTCAAGAAATTATTTATTTCTAATAATTGCCATATTTCTAATCAAGTGCTCATATGCATAATGAATACTTCAAGAGAAACCTGTTGGGTTTTTTGCCTTGTTTATAAGAAGAGGCGTTCTAATGGGGAGCCATGAGCATGTTGAGATGGATTATCTAATCATATCTGAGTATGAATTAAAATATTTCAAGGATTAATGAAATAGTAAAACACAATGGTCCTTAAAATTTTGATAGACTCATGTGAACTCAGATATGTAAGAAAACTTGAGATCTATTTAGTCACCTCCTAAGCCAATTGCATGAACGTAACCACAGGAAGGTGATTCTCTAGTATCTTGTGGATGGGCCTGTGGAAGTTGGAATCTTATCTCCCCTGTGTCAGTCCCTTCCGGATGACACTAATTGTTAAAACATTATTTCATCGAGCAAAGACATACCATATACTTTCCCCATCATCATCTTTATCTCTCAATACTAGATGTTTATTTGATAGGTAATTATTTAAGACAAAGTAAACTACCACCAGTATTGACAGCCATATCAGAACGAAGTTTAACGTCAGAATAGAATAACAAAAGTGGTGGAAAGATCACCAAAGCATTACATATGAGACTGTCCAGAACAAAATCCAGCCATTGTCAATATAACATTGTCATATTACATGGCTGGATACTTTCTGGACAGTCCTCATAAGTCAGGGAAAGGGAGAAAGGCTGATATATCTGGGAGGGGCAGGGAAGGCTACTTTGAGGGGGAAAATTTGATCAAAGACCTGAGGGAAGTGAGGGAACCACCCATGCAGATAACCAGTTCTCTGCCCAGAGGGCAAAGCAGAGAAAACAGAAAGTGAAAAGGCCATTGAGGTATAGCCTGAGTTTGGTGGTTGTGCTCAGGGAATAGCAAGACTGGTGTAGTCAAAGCTAGTTAAAATAGAGAAACAGTGAGTGGGACTATGATGGATATGAAATCTTTGGAAGATTTTGTGCAAAGGAGTGACTTGATTTCCCTTTGTTTTAAAAGATTCACTCTGTCTGACATATGGAGACAACGAGGGAGCAAAGAGAACACTTAGGAGGCTGCTGCAATAGTCAAATGGAGATACTGACTCACGCCAAGGTAAGTCATGGTCTGATTCTAGTTATGTTTTGTGGAAAGAGCCTACATGATGTACTAATAAACTAGACATGCAAAAAGAAACAAAATATAATGAATCAGATTATTTTAATTTGAGTACCTGGAAGAATTGTACCACTTACTGAAGTGAGAATCTTGGGAGAGGAGTACACTTACGGAGGGGAAAAGCAAATGCTTGATTTTTATTTTAATATGCCATTCAGGTGTCTACATGAGGGTATTGAGCAGGCAGGTAAATATACGTGTTAGAATTGACCTCCAATGTCTTTTAAAGTTGTTTGATTTATAGGGTATCATCTATATTGTTTCCTGCTTAGTGTTTTAAGAGTGTTGGGCTTGACGATGACAAAAGTTCTTTTTAGGTCTAAATTTCAATATTAATATCATGGTCCTAACACCAATAGTATACGAGAAGTTTTTTTTGGGGGGGGTTCTTTTTTTTGAAATTTATCACAGATACTGCAGTTTTCCCATCACTTTCAGGATGAAGGCACTCATTGCTTCAGCTGTGGGGAGTTTTAGGGGATTAGAGCTCACAGTTGCATTGTACTCAAGGGAATTGCCCTTTCTTTAAAGGGGGCTGCCTTGCACATTCTTTCACTGGGTAAGACAATGTCCAGTGACTGGTATAGGCTGACCAGATGTACTGTTTTAAATGGACAGAAAACAATGCTACTGTCCCATTTCAAACAGTATGTATGGTCAGCCTACTGACACCTTGAATTTAGCTCAGTGAGACTAGGCTGACCACATGTACCGTTTGGAATGGGACAGCACCGTTGTTTTCTGTCCCTTTAAAATGGTACGTCTGGCCAGCCTATCATTGTAGAAAGGATAATAAGGCTTGGATCCTTTAGCTCAATTTGGGAACATTCTGCACAAATATATCACAGTTAAATTTCTCCTTCCGCTCAATTCTCTTCCTGTATTTCTTATATAGGAGTTTTCCTAAGAGCATTCTGTAACAAACCTCTGACGCCCAAATCTCCACCTCAGAATCTGTTTCTCAGGGAACCCAACTTAAGCCACAAATGTCTCACAGAAGTAAATATTCATAAATAAAGTGTTCTAAGTTTAAATAAGTAGACATACTATAATACAATTGAATTTGGTTTTATTTACACTACTTATTCTAACTATCCCAAAACACTGGTAATGAAGAGCATTCAGTTAAACTATATTCTGCTGAGAATTATTTCCACTTCTATAGATTCATCAAGGCAGAATCAGAGTGTAATAGCAAATATGGATTTCACTGGTCTTGTATCCTGTTTTAAAGTTGAATTTTAGATTAAACTATATATCATCATACTTAAAGGATCTTTTAGCAGCAATTACACTTAACAAAACCAGAAAAATGTTCAAACTAAATTCAATTGCAAACATACCATGGTATGTTCATTATTTCTATCATTCAAATACTTCACAAAAGACACTAGGTTTAAACCTTCAAAGCTTTTGTGCAGATTCTCGCCTGTCAGTCAAATGCTCCTTTCCCGAACAAGTCACTTTTCAGTGTTTGAAAAAGTTGACATTACTATGATTGAGATCAACTCCTCATGTAAAAATCTCTCCCCTGAACTTCCCGTATTTTTGGTATTTTTAAAAAACACTAATAAATGGCCTTTTGAATGTTCAGATTGTGTACTTGATTGTTTATAAACCAACAAACTTTAAGAATCAGACTGTTTTTTCATTTTAAATTTCAAGCAGCAAAACAAGTTTAACAGTTAAATTTGTGAGTAAATTTTCTTAGCTTTTATTATGTATTTAATAACCTTGACTTAAACATTTTTAGAAATACAGGAAGAAAAGCATGACCAAAAAATGAGAAGTATACTACAAAACTCATTACTTAATTGTTTTTCAAGAACGATACCTCTGAATACAGAAACTTCTGTTTAACAGCTGCCTGAAAATGCCTGACCCTTATCTCTCATGTTCCTTTAGTATTTCAACCTTCAAATTCTTTCTTTTTGTTGATAGAGGAAAACTTTATCTTAAGAGAGAACATAGGCAATGATAATTTGGTAATATTAAAGCAAAATACCGTCATTCAAATGATAGTTCATAAAAAAATGAAAGATTGCTTTTCCAATCTTAGTATTAATGACTGAAGTGATTTTTAATATTTTAGAGGTAAATTTCATATTTAAATGTGTGATTGAAAATCCATTGTGGTATTTTTTTCCTTGCAATAAATCTGAATAAGGAGATTATAATATGGTTAAGAGAAAATTTAATGGATCTATTATGTCATGCTTAAATGTTCTTACAAATGATTCTTTATTGCACACAATAGATTTTTTTGTTTTGTTTTCTTGACTCAAATTGTGCAATAGGAAAAAATTTATCAGTTTCTTTACTCAGTGTATACAGTGACCCAGAATGGCTTCCTATGCCCCTTCAAAACATATTAAATAGGAGTGAAATTAGATTTTTGCTGTGGACTTCTAAAAGAGAGGACTGATATCCATACATGAACACAACAGATGAGTACACCTTCTCAGAGCAGTGGGAAGAACCTTCAAACAATTACAATTGTGCAAAATTCAAACGGGCAGTGAGTCCCCGTGCCCTGCTATGCTGAGATATCAACTGGTCACAAACATTGTAGCGGGGACATCAGCCCTGGGCAGTAACGATGATGTTCTATTCTAATTCTGGATTCGCTGATTTAAAGTGATCGCTTGCTTGTATCTATCCTCCTCACACCAGGAGGGCTTTACATTTATATTGAACATTTTTCATGTTGAAGCAGCAAAGCGGTTTGTTCAATTTTATTCCTCCCAGTGTTACACAGTTTGCTCACTAGAGTCTCTGGGCAGCTTTTAATTGTTTTTAAACTTGCTGTCACTGAGGTTGCTATGGGAGGATTCATCTTTGAGTCGCTCTGAGGATGAGGCCTACTGGGCTCTCTCCACTCTCATCTTCCTGATTGCCGCATGGAGCGTAATCAAAATATTTCCGGCTAAGCCATCCGTGGTAGGCATAACAATGGCCCTGAGAAATGGCCATGCCGTAGTCTGCGTCTGTGGAAGCTCTGCGTATGTAACCACACATGGCAAAAAGAGACTTCTGCAGGTATGATATTAACTGCCCAGAAATGAGGAGATTATCCGGGTGGGCCCAACTAATCACATGTGTTCTTCAAAGCTGATGCTATTTCTCAACTGTTGCCAGAAAATAGAGAACGAAGAAAGGCTGGAGATGCAGTGCTATCATCTTTGAGATGGAGGAAGGGGCCAGGAGCCAAGGAAGGTACGCACCTCTAGAACCTTCAGCCAAGAAAACAGCCCTGCCAACATCTTGATTTTCCTTCAGTGAGACCCGTGTCAGGTTTCTGACTTAACGGAAATGTATGATTGTAAATTTGTGTTGTAAACCACTGTATTTGTGGTAATTTGTTATGTAGGCAAAAAGAAATTACTACAGCATCTACGAAGCCACGTGACTTAACCTCTGCCAAAAGGGGCTATGAGAAAGGCTGACTGTGTACACAAACCTCAGCACCCAGAGTAGCGTTGTCCTGCAGAAAACGTGGGGCTGAATTGCTTCACCATCCTCCTGTCGTGTAGTAGAGATTTGCGTATCTCCAAATAACCAAAAGTCGGCCCACTAGCTGTCCCATTTTAAACTGGACAGAAAACAACAGTACTGTCCCTTGAAACAGTGCGGAAGGTCAGCCTAGTCTCACTGGGCTAAAATCAAGGTCACAGTTGCTGACCAGACGTACCATTTGCAATGAGACAGCACCATTGTTTTCTCTCCCATTTAAAATGATCTGTCTGGTCAGCCTAACCAAAAGGCATCTACAACAAGAATGTTTGTGATAGATTTTTGAATGGTTGCTCTGGAATATAGTGAGATCCAAAAAGGATTTTTGAATCAGCCACTTGAAAATTTGGTCTTCGGCACTGTTTTGTTTAGTATGGGTATCTAGTATTGTTATTACATTTTCGTTATTTTTGAACTTTCAATCCATCAAGGACCAGAACAAATGTTAGTAATCTAATGCTGAGAAGCCAGCTATGACAACCAATGGCATGTGGATCTATCTGTTTCAGCCAAAAGGGTCTTAGGCACATTTACAAAAGAAAATAAATATACTTTTGATGCGTTCTCAATTTCTCTTCTGTATTCCCCATTGCCACTGGGCCATATTACAGCTTAAGTCAGGGCCTGCTATTGCATAAATTTGACATTACACTAAACTTAATTTCATTCTTCACTCACTTCCTTCTTTTCCCTAAAATCAAAGCAGCTAGTACCTCAAAGTCCTTATCTTCAGGAGGTAGGAAACCATCACATTAAAGTAATTCACTTGAAGCATTAAGTGTCTTAACCATTCAGTGCAAGGTTTGAGGACTAAGTGCATAATCAATCGACTAAGAAGCGTATTTTGAATGGATGTGTTTATTGCAGTCCTCAAGCATGCATTGGTATCTGCTAAGGTTCACAATATGGCACTGAGGTTTACGTTCAAAGACTGGGGAGACAGACAAAGCTTATTGAGTTCAGGCTGTCATCTAGTAGCTGTGGCTGAGTTTCCATTTCCTCATCTGTGAAACAACAATAACAATGACAATCTCTTAGGCTTATTGTGAGTCTAAGTGATAACATATGTGTCAACTGCTTACACACTGCCTGGCGTAGAGCAATGACTCACTATACCATATCTGGAAGTTATTTTCTACTTCATGGTTGAGACAAAGCATTTTGGGAAGACACAGACAAACAAAAAAGGTACAGCCTGTACCCCATGGAGCTCTCTCTCACCACCCAAACTTTCCCTGCTTGTGAACAGCTACCAGAAAAGGAACAGCTCACTTTAAAAAATAGTAAACTCACACATACCTAGAATTTCGAAACAAATTTTGTCATCAACAACAATAAAACCTGTTACCTAAATCCTTGTGTAGACATGCCTATTTCCTTATTTCCTTAGAATTCTTGCAATTCAATGGGCAGAAATACAAAAGAGGAAATGTGTAACTAACTCATTAAATTTTTTCCCTGTAATGATAATAAACCAAAAAAGTAAGTGGAGGTAATTTAGGAAAGATTATCTTTAAAAAACAATTTATAGTAGTCTAAAAAAAAGGAATACAAATTTTGTAAACATGTCTCTACATCTGTAGGAATTCTGACTTTGTTTAGGATACTTTCATCACTGCTATAAAACAGAGAGGTTGGGGAAAGGTGACGACATCAAGAATGATATGGTGAAAGGTATTAGTTACCAATAATTTTTTTCCCTTTGAGTACAACTACTTAAATCCATTTATTCACAAAACAAATATATTCACTTAATATCTACTATATGCTCTGTAGCACATGAAATTAGAAAGTGGAGAAGAGTGGATTGCAAGAAATAGAAGACCAGGTCCCTCCCATACAATGTTTATAAGACTTAGCTCCACAGTTGGACTGCATACATATTGTACTTTATTCCTCCTTAAATATCCTTTTCTTCATTTCTTTCTCTTTTTTTTTCTGATTTTAGGTTCCAATAATTATCAATGGCTAAATTATGAGGACTTCCAAAACCGAATGAATAACAAAAAATGCTGTTCAATTTTAATTTTAGAATTAAAAACTAATAAGGTTATAACCTGAACTATAAAGATAAGGTAAAATAATTCCAAAAGAACCCTCTTAGTATTTCAGAAGAGAAGAATTGAGACAGTTTTCAAAACTTAAACTTTGGTGAAAGCCTATTATAATAAAATCAGATTTTCTCCTTAAGAGATACTATTCAGAATTGATTACCTTTCTTCCTCTCAGCATGCAACAATAGATATGACTGACAAGCCTGCCAAAGGTTTATTCTTCTGGCTGATTATCAACGATTCCTTCCGGGAGCTGATTTCATTGAGTTGTTATATTTTGAAGTGCTGTCATAGACTTCCTGTGAGGAACTAGAAATGTTAGCTCTTTGTGTCTGCAATTCTAGCAGGGATTCCATGTATGCATGTATGTTTAACTTAGTAATATAATTTTTAGAAATTTTTGGAACTGTATGGAGAAATGGAATAGAGTTATTTCAATTAAATATTTTTGAGAAAGCTATAGAACATCAGAAGAGTGCTTTCTATATCCTATCTCACTTAATGTCTCATCATTGTGAGTAGATACTTGCTATTGTAAATAGTGAATCAAGCATTTGACTAGCAAGTAAAATTCAAATATAATACCATTATTTATAATGTTAATACTTTATTTCTGGAGCAGAAATTAAGTACCCTTGTAGCATGACAGGATAAATCTAACTCTTAGAACACTGATTTTCTGCTAAAGGGCAGGTGGGAACATTTATAAATTTAAAATTAATCCTTCCTAGGAGAAACGAGTTTACAAAAAGTATCAACTGGCAATGTCTAATCTACACAGAAAGGTGTTACCTTTCTAGGAGTAACACTTGTAAATCACTTTACATGGTGTCTAGCATATGGCAGACAATAAATCTCCCTACATTATCTTTTAGAAGTGATACTTAAATTTCAGTTACAGGTATCTAAAAACAAGTGGCTTAAAAATGCATGAACCTTTCTCTCATGTACAACGGAGTTCAAGGGTAGGCTGTTCAGGGCTGACACATTGACTCCTTTTGCTATCAATATCTTAGAATACTTCTGCTTTCTTTTTTGCTATTAGCAGAAGCTTGTATCCTCAGAACAAACTTGAGCTCACAATATGGCTGCTGTGATCCAACCTACTAGAACAGGTAGAAGAAGGAAAAACATTAGTTGTGCGAAATGATGAAGGCCATCTGAATCCATGCCTTTTGTTATTTTATTTTATTTTTTTGGTAGTTCCCTGACTAGGAATCGAACCCAGGCCACAGTGAATCCATGCCATTTTTAAAGCAACTCTTTCAGAGTCCAAGCTAGTAACATGCCTTCCCTTTTCTTTAAGGTAGGGTGGGAAATGTATTTTAACTGAATGCATTGCCAAACCTAACAAAATTAAAATTAAGAAAGAAGGGAAATTTGTATTTGGATAGGCAGCTAGCAGTCTTTCCCACTGTTATTATTAAGATTGTAATTATTGGGAGGCCCACAGATAAATGAGTCCTTTTCCAGTGGTTTGTTTCCCTGTGTGACTATAATATTTTCCTTTCAGCAATGAGCTGGAGCCAGGTTAGAATGGCTTGCAAAAACCAACTGGTACATTTTCAAGAATTTCACATGCTGGTCATTAAACACAGTCATTATTAAATATTAAATAATATAAACATAATTAAATAAATTATATTAGAAACAAAGATAATAAATATTTAAAACAGATAAATTCCTTATTAATTTACTATAACCTACTATTACCTATGCCCTTGAGGTTATACACATCTACCCTACGTGTTTGGTGGAAATGCTGTTTATGGAAACGTGAGTAATGATGTACTGCCATGCCTCTCTTCCCAAGTCTGCATTTAGTGACACCAGGTTGGTAGCTTCACACTGGTCATGGAGGGGAATAGTTTGTCAACACCAAGGAAGTGTTGACAAATTCTACAACGTGGCCCTTCCTCCTGGAATGTAGGTTGTGAGCATTTATCAGTACACCCCTGTCTTACATCGACAAAAATGTCTCTGATAGTTTGCTGTAGTAATGCTGGTCAGCATACAGCTCAGGGTAGAGACAAATGTGACGTTTCACTAACATTATAAGCACATCCAAAAGGTTAACTAGTGAATACGAGAGGGGAGGACCTGTGCTTCCTCTGTTCATGCCTCACCGTAGCCTCCTGGGGCCACCAGCAAGGCCAGGCCGGTGCAAGTAGTTGTTTTGTAGCTAATGTCTTGGAGAGATGAGCAAGGAAAGGAACTGCTACATGTATTCCCCAAGTTTGTTTATGTCCCTTACACCTTGGAACACTCATCATAAAAGAAAAAGATACTTAAAAAAATTCTGCCTCACTGGTTATCACTAGAGAGGGTAAGAGAATGAGACATTCAGGGTGAATAAACATGTGATATTAAAGAAAAAAAATCAATGAGACACTGTGGTGGGAATAACTTAAAAGGGTGATGTATAACTCCTTTTCTTTATCTAGCATTGAAATTCAGCCTATTAAATTAAAGCTATTTTTTTTTCCATTTTCAGTGCTTTTCTTTTGCTGTCCCCCATGGTATGCAAACTTTGTGACCCACTCAAATTTGAGATGGTGGCAGAGAGTTCTAGAGGAGACAGTAGCCTGCCACCCTGTCCTCTGGTGAGGCTGTGGGGAAGCGAGGGCTCTTTATTGCTGACAGGAGTGTGAATTAGTATGACCTTGATGAAGGACAATTTGGCAACACTGATCAAGACTGTGAATGCATATAGCCTTGGACCCAGCAACACTACTTTTGTGAATATATTCTACAGACAAAGTTGTTCATATGCTGAAGGCTGTAGATTCAAATTTATTCATTGTGACACTTTTGCATAATAGTAAATGGTTTGAATCAACTCAAAACTTGGCAGTAGGGAGTGGCTAAATCAATTCTGACTTATTTTTACAGGACAATACAAAGTATCTACTTTAAAAAGTTTTAAAAAGATAGTGGAAAAAATGTGTCAAAGCATTATTATCTTTTGTGTAAAATAAGAGAAAATAACAATCTATATCTGTATCTTTTTGATGACGCATAACTCTGGAAGGATCTATAGACTCTAAAAATTGAGATTTCCATGTGGAAGGGAGGGAGGTTCTGGCTAAATGAGGGACAATGTTGGAAGGAAAGAAACATTTTTTTTTCTTTTTAACTGTTGCAGTTCTTCATGTTTTAAACAATGAGCATATTATCTATTAAAAATACCTTAAACCCATATATAGCTTGCAGTGCTTAAAGAGAAAGAAACATACCCTCCTTCAGCAGAGATATTGTTTAGCCTGATAAATTAATATTTGGTAAGTTCTGACTGTGAGGTGAAGGGACCACATGTCTGGCTTAATGGAATTAACATGGGAGAGTGAGGTGCTCTGAAAGTAGCAGGAGCAGGATGCTAGAAACACTGCAGGGCGGAGCTGGTAGGGGGAGGAGGAGGAGCTGCCACGGAGTAGCTGCGGGGTCAAGAGTGCAGCTACAGCTGACAGTGGGGCGATGAGGTGCAAAAAGAATCAAGATCCCAACCTTCCTGTCCTCCATACCTAACCTCTTGCTAGTGCCAAAGAGAAAACAGAGATTAGGAATCCTGGGACACAGTCTGCACAGTGGTCATCTTCCTGTGGGACAAAGGACAGCAGAGAAGGGTGGGAAACACATCCAGGTGACAAATACAAAATAAGTGGTATAGGATATTAGGATGACAATTGCATCTTGGGTGTGTATGTAAGTCCATTCACGTGTGCTATATAAATAACTTAAAGATGACCCCTGTCATCTTGTTGTTTACTTCTTCATGGCAGGCTACGATCATTAGCTCAAGTCCTGCCACCACCAAACTCAAAGTTTTACAAGTCCAATTGGTTTAAACATAGCCCAAGTAAGCATACTTCCAGTCGTTTAGAGACTTGGTGCTTTGTACATCCGTGAAACTTCACCCAATGTCAGCTAGCCATAAATAAGACAAAATCTAGGGCTAAAGGAGACCCCATACCCCTGCTGCTCATTGAAACTCTGACCTAGAGACTACCACTTGTGACTAAGTGACATCTCCCAGCTGTCAGTCCCCTCTCTGATTCCCCTGTCCCCAGGGGTTCCCTGGTCCTTTTGTGGGTTATGGTAGTTATGGTATGGCCCCGTTCTGTTTTCTCTGGAAGGTCTGGAAGGACTTCCTCTGTGAAGGACTTCCTCTTTCATTCAATGTCAGTGTAACCCCAAATAAAGCTAATGCTTCATTGCCACCTCATGGCCACGTTTCTTCCCTTAATCAGTCACCAAATCCTCTAATTTAAGCTTGTCCAATCCATGGCTCATGAGCTGTATGTGGCCCAGGACGGCTTTGAATGTGGCCCAACACAAATGTTTAAACTTTCTTAAACACTGTGAGATTTTTTGCAACTTTTTCTTTTTAAAGAAAGTCATTGTTAGTGTTAATGCATTTTATATGTGGCCCAAGACAATTCTTCTTCCAGTGTGGCTCAGGGAAGCCAAAAGATTGGACACCCCTGCTCTAATTCATCACACTGTGCTCACACACGGACAGCGACTTAATGTAAGTAGCTAGTGTTCTGATAATTTTTTATAAATTATTCCATTGTGTTCTTAAAATAACTCTGTTGATTAAATTTCATTATCCTCACTCAAAACTTGAATGATTTGTCAGAGTTCTGCAGGCCATGGTGAAGTTAGGGTGCAAACCGGGGCAGCTTCCAATTTCAAATCTCGTTCCTTCCTCTGTAGCATACATAAGACTCTTCTTCAATCCCAACACCCTCATTTTTTCTGTCCTTCCGTGGTTGCCTGATGCACAATATGTCTTATTTTTTATTCTTTTTTTTTTCCAAGGGGGATGATCAGATGATATGCTCAGAGGTTCATCAGATGCCCAGAGGCCAGCAGGTTCATGAAAAAAGCAGCCAGGAGACTGAATCTTCTGATGCTAGCCCTGTTATATAACTACATTACTTTAAAAAAATCTCCCACTCCAAAATCCTTTACATATGCTGTGTAAAGTGCACTAAACTTCTTTTTACACGCAAAGATTAGCTCGGAAGATGGAGCACAAGTCATGGGAATGAGGGACAAAGCTGGAGGCCATTATCCCTGCTGCGTCCCTCTTCCAATCCTTTTGTCCCAAAGCCTTGGCATTTGCAGTTTTACACACGAGACAGGAAATCAGGTCTTAGGGCACTTACAACAGGGGATTAGGAACTGAGTTTCCATATAAACCTGAGAGTCCTGGAAGACTACATTTTCAGAGAATGACAGGCTTGTCAAAGTGATCAGCCTTGTGGTAAGTTCTAAGTAGAAGTGATTTGAGGGCTTGGGATTCAGCTTTCACCTGCCTGCGTAGTCTAGGAAATTCCAAATGAGGCAAGTAACTTTATGTGGTTCTAGATTGGTAGCAACTCAGGCACCTGGTAGAAGCAAAACCGAATACTCTGGAGAGATGCCCAATTATCAGAGAACTCATTGAATTTCCACATGTAAAGCCTGAGTTCACAATTCCAAAATTACAGAGCATATGAGGAATAAGGTCACAATGAGCAAGAACCAGTGAGACCAAGAGAAAGTCAAATTTGATCCCCAGGGTTCTAGGTTATCTAGAATACTAGACAAAGAATTACACATAAACACACACACACACAATGCACAATTACTGAACAGAAAATAATACAACGTGTTTAAGATTCCCAGAAGACTTATGCTGAGCATGGCTTCCCAATTCTTGATTTGTTGTAGAAGGGATAAAAAAAAGATTTTGTCATTTACTCTTCTAGTGACTAATGCAAATGTACCTTTTTTTTTAATGTCACAAGGGAGGGATAAAAATAAAAAAGTTCATAAAACAAATGAAGTCTACTTTGAAATGGAAAATTATACTACAAACCATCAGAAATAATTTTAATTTAAAAAATAGCATATTTCTACCAAGTCTCATGGCTTGCTTGGCTTCATATTTTTCTGTTTGTAAAATATAAATGTTAGACCACACTGTGGGAAAGAAAGTAAATGCTTTTTCTCCTCCATTGCTTTTTTTTTTCCTTTTGACAGTCTTAAAAAAGAAGGTACTACTACTTCTAAGAATTCTGCTCGTTTTCTTGGTGGTGAAGTTAATATGTGTTCAAGTAAAAACAGATAAACTTAGTTCTATTGTGCTAATATGGAGCGATAACCAACACATCGTTAAGTGGAAAAACTCAAGATGCAGAACAGTTGGAAAATGTCTTATTTGTTAAAAAAAAAAATATATATATATATATATAAAAAACAATATTTGTACATGCATAGAATATTCATGTAGAAATGTGCAAAAAATTATACTATTTAAGAGAGGATGCAAATAAATTTGGGGGACCTGGAGATAGAATACGATTTACTATTTTAAAACACATGAATATATTATTTCAATTTTATAAACCTGGTTAATTAAAAAATAGGCAAATTCTTTAGTCTATAAAAGCCATCTTTAGTTATTAATTATTATTTATCATACACTTTGGCAATATAATATATAACATGCATAGTGCATTGTGTAGCTGGAGTATATTTATGTACTTGAATCCTAAAAAGAAATTGCTAATTAAAGAAGACAGAAAGTTTAAATACATTATTATAAGACAGTAATATTGGACAATTATTATACATTCACTTTCAAAACATTTGTTTGTCAGGCATATTTTAGAGGTAATGCCAAAACTATGCTGAAATATTAGAACAAGATCAATACTATTGCCTTATGCAAATGTTTGGCCCTCAGGTTACATGCCACCTGATAAATACCTACACAGAAAAATCACAAAAAATAAAAATATTCAATTTTTGGACAAAAAAATAAAATATTCAATTTTTTTATGAAATCATATTGTTTTTATTTAAAATGACAGGTGACTGAAATTCATTGGTAATACCAGCCAAGAGAAAGCTTGGCTTCCCAGAGAATTCTAATTGATTATTTTATAATGAGAAATAAGACAATTAACAAATAGACCAAAATACCAGACTTCACTGAGCACCATAATTTGCTCCCAGAAGACTGATTTACATTTGAAGCCAAATTCTAACAGAATGTTCAGCTTAGAAAGTCCATCTTCTGAACCCAGGAAATTGGGTGATTTCTAGCCAGATGACTATCATCTCCTCAGTAGAGAATATCCTTTGACTTTCCTTAACTATCCAGCAGAGCAAGAAACCAATAGATCAAATTTAATTGTAAGTGTTTTTTTTTTTTAATTCATTTTTATTGTTAGACTTATTGGGGTGACATCTGTTAGCAAGGATTACATAGGTTTCAGGCTTACAGTTCTACAGTGCATTGTGTAAGTGTTTTATTGTGTTGTTTTACCATTTGGACTTAGTTAAAAATCATTTTGTTTGTACAAGCTAATGATAATTCCCTTTGTCTCACGTTAAACATAATATCCTCAGATATTTACTATCATTACTCTATTTAGATGGACATTTCAGTAATCTAAACATTTCCTGTATCTGTACTAGTTTACTCTTGCTGCATAACAAAGGCCCACAAATTAAGTGCTTAAAGCAATACAAATGTATTACCTCACAGGTTCTGTGTGGTAGGAACCCAGGTGTGGGTTAGTAAGCACTTCTGCTCACGTGATGACTAGGTTGAAATCAAGGTGTCTGATGGAGCTACACTCTCCTCTGAGGTTCAGGGTGGTCCTCTTCCAAGCTCACTGGTTGTTGGCAGAATCCAGGTCCTCAAGATTGTAGGACTGAGCCCTCAGATCCTAAAGACTACCCTCCATTCCCCGCCATGTGGCTCTCTCCACAAGATGGCAGTTTGGTACTTCAAGGTCAGCAGGAAAGTCTGCTGCTTCTTGGAATAGCTCTCTCCTGTCTGTCACAACAGTCTTGTATAAATTAATCCAAAGAACTGGCTACCCTTCATATTCACAGTTTGTGCCCACACTCAAAGGGTGGGGATCACGCAAAGGTTGTATAGTTTTGTACATGCTGTACAGCAGGGAGTGGGAGTGTTGGGACCATTTTAGGATTCTGCCTGCCACGCTGTCTCTTTGCTGATTGTAAGGTGGGGTGAGAGGTGCAGAGGGGTGTATTTGGCTGTAGCTGTCAATGCAGTGAAGCATAGAATCAACCTAAATTTTGGTCTACCCAGCTGTTGTTGCCCCCAGGTGTTTTCCTATGGCAATTTGGTCTTTCTACTGAGTAAAGCATGACTTTAAACTTGGATTTGAAGAACTTGAATTGATGGATGTTATGGATTTACATGGAAGATGAAATAATGCTGAAGGGTTCTAGTATGCTACTTTTCAGGAAAAAAAATAACTCATTGTCTATATTAATTCTTTTGATAAGAATTCAGAATAACAAATTGTGGTCATTGTGAGTAAGCAATAATAACTGTCAATAGTTCAATGCCTATTATACCAGGGGCTCTACACACATTATTTTTTCCAATTTTCCCCATGAGGAAATTGAAGATCAATTAATGTTAATGGTGAATTTGGCTGATCAGATGTAGCATTTTGGGACAAAGAACAGCGGTACTGTCCTGTTTCAAATGATATATATGGTCAGCCTTGTCTCACTTGGCTAAATTCAAGGTGTCAGTGAATGTATAATGAATAAATGTTAAAATGGTAAATATTAACTAATTTTAATTTATTGTTCAGTAATTACAGATAGTAGGCCTCAGTGCTAGGGTTTCAAATTAGTTCCATTTGATTTTGAAGACTGTATTTTCTAACTTATACACTGCTATTGATACTAGTACCTTAATAAATTCCTGTTTAACTTGTCCACAAACTATGTGCCAGACACTGTGCCAATTACGAGGGATTAAATGGTGAGTAAGATAGACAAGGTCTCTATCCTTCAGAATAAGAGCTCGAGTTTCCATCAGAGTCTCAGATCAGGAGTTTTCCTTAAATTAAATGAAGAGCTTATCCATGTTAATAGTATTAATACTAATTAGTAATATTAGTAATACTGTTCTATATTTCATATAATAAATATGCTTGGGTTTCTGATACAGTCACAGTGAATCTGATACTTTTTAAAATAATACTAGAATACTATAATATTTTATTTGCAGTTACTATTTTAAAAAGGAGTAAGAAACTGTGTGTGTTTGTGTGTGTGTTTATGTGTTTGGGTAGAGAAAAAAATTATCTGTTTGGTGAAAAATTATCATTAACCATCAAAGAATTAAAAACTAGTAAGTCTTGAGTTATAAATGTGGATTGTCCTTGCAGAGTGTCTGCTTTTGGGTTGGATCAGGGTTACCCAGTTGCCAGACTGTGCATGTGCTCTGGGCATGAACAAAGAGTGACACAAAACACACAAAGAAATCAATAGGTAAATAGAAGAGAGTGAGAGCAAGAGATAGAGATAGAGATAGAGATGGAGAGAGAGAGAGAGAGAAACTCAAATTGATTTGGATTCAAAGAATTTATCCAGAATTTTGAAAACAAAATTTAGGGAAAAGGCTTTAATATATATGAACATGTAAGTTTTACTTAAACTTTTTTTTTTATTTTGTATTATATAAGGGAAAAAAATAAAATGCAGCATATGCTTAAGTGACTCAGGGCTTCTAGAAACCCTAATACAGTCGGTCTTATCTAGGATCAACTATTTGATTGACACCTTTGTTTCCCTTTTCTTGTAGGTGCCATTAAAATAGAAGGACTTTTAAAGTAAACTGATGCATACATACCGTTTCTAAATTACAGAAATAAAAATGTTGAATTCTTCTGTGAATTACAGAGAAACAACTATTGCCACCTAATGGTGGCAATGCAAATTGCAGTAGGTTCTTACTTCTTTAATAAGCACCTGCAACTTTTAGCACACTGGACTATATAAAAATGGTATTAGTTTAATGTGCAGATGACATTAAAATAAAAAATATGGCAATGATAAATATGGAAACATCTATTAATATCTCTAGTTCAGCATCTTATAGTTATAGGATTTGGAAACCCTTTCTGCCTTATATTAATACCTGACATTAATAACAGTTCTGACTAATGTTTTCATGATGCTACTTCTATTATAATAAAAGCATAATATAACATGAGAAAATATTTATTCCTTTCTGTTCTTGGAAACTATTTTAATAATATTAGAGTTGTAACTAAATCTCATTCTTTCCTCATATATAGATATTACTTAAAACTATAAAATTTCCTCTTAACATTGTTTTAACCTTTTCACACAGATTCTAATATTTTGATTAGAATTTTAAATTATTTTTTATATTTTTAAATTATTTCTTTCTGTAATTTTTCTCTACATAGTATTCTGCCATATACAGATAAATGTAAATATATTACAATGTTAGAGAGAGATTTTTATGTTTTTATGTGCTGTCAAACATTACTCATTGGACTAGAAGTGAGAAACCCTAATCACATTAGGCAGAAAGTTTTTCAGACAAAATGAAACTTGATTTCTTTTATTGAAGAGTGTGAACTAAAAACTACAGTTTTTATTGCTATAACTCGAACATTCTAATGCTATTTGTTTGTTGACCTCATAGATTTGTTTTTAAAGTTTTTAAAATTAGAATCTTGAATTTTTTTGCTTGAATTTAGCAGACTCCATTACGAGAACAATTGACCTATTCCTCTAAGTCAGTGGTTCTCAACCTTCCTAAGGCCACGACCCTTTAATACAGTTCCTCATGTTGTGGTGACCCCCATAAAGTTATTTTCGTTGCTACTTCATAACTGTAATTTTGCTACTGTTATGAATCGTCATGTAAATATCTGATACGTGTTTTCCTATGGTCTTAGGCGACCCCTGTGAAAGGGTCGTTCGACTACCAAAGGGGTCACGACCCACAGGTTGAGAACCGCTGCTCAAAGTCCTAACTTTCTCTCAGTTCAAATCACATTAACATATGTACCTCATTAACATCACACAGGATAATCAAAGTATTAAGCTGAAGATTTTGATAAAGATGCTGTTGATTTTAAAGTCTACCATATCACAGGGCCGTTGCTTTATGATTGGCTATAGGACATTTTCTCCAGGTATTTGTAACTGAACAACCTGCAAAGTGTTTTCTGAGCAGCTAATACATTTTTATGTTATAGACATTGATATATATTTAAAATAATCTTGCTTTCTTCTTTACTCTAGACACTTAAAACATTAGAGCTAAACTTTGAAATATCTCCAGGAATTGTATGTCACCCAAGTATTAATTTTTTATAGATGTCCTATCTCTAACTTCATCTTATTCTTGCTTTTATTTTCCTTTTAGTCTGTTTCAGTTTATACATGAGAGAAACCCAGTTTGGTTCCAAGTGATATATATTCTACTCAAACTAGTTTAGTCACAGAGCAGATTTATAATAGGTACTATTTCTTTATAGAGCCCTAAGAAGAGAACTCTACTGGACCTCAGGAATTAACTAGAACCAAAGGCTAAAAGTATCATCAAGATTTTGTCATCACTTTTATTATTTCTTTTTTTTCATAACTGCTTCACTTTTTTTTCTATTTTGATTGTTTGTTTATTCTGTTCTTTAGATTCCACGTATAAGTGAGATTATATGGTATTTGTCTTTCTCAGTTTAATGTCACTTAGCATATCTTCTAGTTTAGTCCATGTTGTTATAAAAGGTAAGATTTTATTATTCTTCATGGCCAAGTAATACTCCACTGTGTAAACGTATCACAGATTCTTTACCCAATCATTTATGGATGGGCATTTAGGTTGTTTCCATATCTTGGATCACTTTTCTTGTTTACTTAGATTGTTGACTCAAAGTCCACATGCGAATATATAGTCAATATGAAAACACAAAAGTGTATAATCAGAATTAAAGCAATTAAAAGTATATAAATTTTTATTCAGTAGATGTGGAATTGCTGATTTAATTTAGAGCTTGTCATGTATGCATATCTTAAAAAACATAAAGAATAAAAATATTTGTAATTTTACTTAATTAAAAAAATTAGTTGTTTAAGCAAAAAAAAATTTAGAGGATTTGAAAAAAACCTAAGAAAAATAAAAATAAAAAAAAGAAATATTGAAATTTAAAAAAATTAAGAGAGTTTAAACAATACAATTTATAAGCTTGATATAATAGCCATACAATTAGAGAACACATTCTTTCCAAGCACACGAAATCTTTTTTAAAATGAACAGGCATTTGCCACATATACACACAAAAAACTCTCAACAAAATGAGACATAAATAACAATAAAAATTAGAAATCAATAAGAAAAACAAAGCATTTGGAAGTTTCAAAATGCATGTTTTTATAATTTATCAGTTAAAGAAGAAATAATCAAATACTCATATGTCAGAATGGACATCTGATAGATATAATATCAAATAAAATGCAAGTTGCAGATTCACAAATAGCATTTATGCCAATTTAAACATGTAAAACATTACTATGTGTATATACATAGGCACTGGCTACCATAACATGCATGGAAATGATATAAAGCATTTTCAGGGTAGAGGATAATTCCAGGAAATCAGGAAGGGGTAAGAATAGAGTTAGGGTTATAGCTGGACCTTTAATACTTAATTTATTTTTTAAAAAGATATGAAACCAAAGTGATAAAGTGTTAACATCTCTTAAATCTGGTTGTTAGATACTGAGCTTTTAAATTCTGTTTTAAATTGTCAGATATGTTATAATTAAAATAAAAGAGTGTCTTTAAAAAAATAAATCAGCAAAGTAGAAAACAATGCCCTTACAGTCTGAGGGAACTGTTGCATCCTGCTCCTGCACTTGGGAGAGGGTGGGGCTTTGGCTAAACCCCATGATTTCACTGGGTTCCAGTGTCCTACGTCATAGAACTACTCTGAGCATTATATAACACTTCTATATATAGCTTACCTAATTTAGAACTGCCGCATGATAGATGCTCAACACGTATCGATTTCTGCATTTGTCGAATAAATGAGTGAATAAAGGAACAAACATGACCTGGAGTTCTAGAATGATGAGTGAGCAGTGCACACCCTCTCTCAATTTAGAATCCAGGAACATGTCTGATAGAGTAAACAAGAGATAATCATTTCTGTATCTGCCAAGAGCTGTGCAATGAGTCTTGTCGTGTTCTGACCTTTCTCTTTTGCTTGCAGCAAATAAAACATTACTTTCTGCCGCATGAGAAAGCTGCACCTTTGGTCATCGTGTCTATTATTTGTCCTGATGTAAAAATATTTTTCAGTTTAGAGTTCAAAGAGTAATTCTTAGGTGGCCTTCTCAACAGCATCTCTCTTCCTCAGAAATAAACCGTTGCTTAGATTTTGAATATACCTTTACTCGTGAAATGATGAATACCCATATTTGGCAATATTTAACCTGATAACCATTAAAACAACACCCTGCACCCTCCCTGTTGCTCCCAACTCCCAAACATGCATGTTTCTGTTCAGTATCTCTGTATTAAATATTAAACTCTCATGACAGAATATGAAGTTTCTGAGCTACCTGGTGCCAAAATAACCAGTTGAAAAGTGAATAATTCCATCAGGATGATTTTGTGGAATTTTTTAGAAGAAAATATGCTTAGTTTAAAGAAAAATAATTAGCCATTTCCTTGAACTCAGCTTCTTTTACAAATGAACTTATCAAAACCATCTGTATGTCTAGACATGGCCCAAGATAAAGTATTCCCAACAGCATATTAAGTAATGAAAATGAACAAGTTAGAAAATGAATAGTTCTTTAGGGAATATTAGTAATCCTGGTAAAAGAATTTGAGGGATAGTTTACTTAAATCTACTTAAAGCCTAAATGCTTAGTACTCCAAGGTCAGTAATTTATTAAAATATTAATTTCAAAAACAGATATTTTACCATCTGGAGGCAATATTTTGCAAGGTATAACTTAATTATCTAAGATCTATGTAATGCAGCTCCAAGAAATACATGGCCGATTTTTTTTCTTTGTGGAATTAATAAGTGAGATTATTGCTTTTTATTATTGATTATTTTATATTTTAATATGCATATTTCACACATAGTTGCTGTAAATCCTATGGAATTATTAAATACTAATCACACAGGTAATTTTGATTTGTGTAATAAGTAGACTACCTATGCTTAGGATTTTCTTTTAGGCCAAGTCATAGTCTGAGTTAGAGCACTTCTAAATTTTCCTAAGATCTAGACAAATATTCTCACTTAAAGTTTACTAGAAAATCTATTCTTGATTTCTCTTGTTTCATCACTGCTTTCTCAATATATAGATAGAGAGAGGTGAAGTAAAAAATAAAATCAGTGATGACAGTAAGACTGACTTGAATCAAAGAAAGGATGTCAGATCTCAAGGAAAAAGTACCACAGAACCAAGACTATGATGCTGTTTTTTAAAATTATTTTCTTGTTCTAAACTGTTTCATTGAGATGCAATTCATTTATCATATTTTGTAGGCTCTATTTTCACTTTCTTGATGCTGTTATTTGAAAACAAATACTTTTAATTTTGATGACATCCAACTTATTTAGTTTTCCTTTTGTTGCTGATGCTTTGGGTGGCATAGCCATGAGGGTTTTGCCTCGTGAGATTATGAAAATTAGTCTTGTGTTTTCGCCTATGAGTTTTATGAGTATAGTTTTAGATCTTACATTTATGTCTATCTTCTGGGGATTATTTTTTTGTGTGTATGGCATAAGCTAATGGTATAGCTTAACTCTGCATGTGGATAGCCAGTGTCCCAGCATCATGTTTGGAAAACACTAGGCTGTCTCCATCGATTGTCTTGGCATTCTGGTCAAAAACCAATTGATCACAAATATAAGGATGTATTTTTTGGACTCTCAATTCTATTCCATTGATCTCCATGTCTATCTTCATACCAATACCACACTATCTTGATCACTGTACTAGGTTTTAAAATTGAGCAATGTGAGTCCTGTACTTTTGTTCTTTCATTTAAGAATCGTTCGGCTATCGCAACTTCTGTGCAAACAAAATACAAAGGTTCAGTAGGCACTGTGTTGAATCTGTGTATCAATTTGAGAAGTATTACCATTTTGATAATATTAAGTGTACTAAATTCATAAACATGAAATATCTTTTTAAAAATTTTAAATTGTAGTTGACATTTAATATTATTTTATATTAGTTTCAGGTGTATAACACAATGGTTAGGCATCTATATAATCTATATAATGATCACCCCAGTAAGTCTAGTACTCATCTACACTGTACATGGTTTTTACAACATTATTGACTATATTCCCCATGCTGTATCCGACATCATTGTGACTATTTTCTGACTACTGATTCCTACTTCCAAATCCCTTCACCTTTTTCACCCTTCTCTCTTCTGGCAACCATCAGTTTATTCTCTGTATCTAGGAGTCCGTTTCTGTTTTGTTTGTGTATTCTGTTCTTTAGATTCTGCATATAAGTGAGATCATATGGTATTTATTTTTTTCAGTCTGACTTATTTCACCTAGCATAATATCCTCTAGGTCTATCTGTGTTGTTGCAAATGATAAGATTTTATTCTTTTTTTTATGTACCACAATTTCTTTATCCAATTGTCTGTTGATGGGCATTTCAGTTGTTTCCATAACTTGGCTATAGTGAACAGTGTTGCAGTAAACATAAGAGTGCATATATTTTTTCGAATTAGTGTTTTGGATTTCTTTGGATAAAAACCCAAAGAAGTGGAATTGCTGGATCATAAGTTAGTTCTATTTTTAAGTTTTTGAGGAATCTCCATACTGTTTTCCATAGTGGCTGCACCAATTTGCAATCCCACCGACAGTGCACAAGGTTTACCTTTTCTCTGTATCTTTGCCAAAACTTGTTTACTGATTTATTGATGGTAACCATTCTGACAGGAGTGAGGTGGTATCTCATTGTGGTTTTTATTTGCATTTCTCTGATGATTAGTGACATTGAGCCTTTTTCACATGTCCATTGACCATCTGTGTGTCCTCTTTGGAGAAATGTCTATTTAGGTCCTCTGCCCACTTTTTAATTGGATTTTTTTTTGATGTTGAGTTGTTTGAGTTTTTAATAAATTTTGGCTATTAACTTCTTATCTGATGTATCATTGGCAAATATCTTCTCCCATTCAGTAGGGTGTCTTTTCATTTTGTTGATGGTCTCTTTTGCTGTGAAAAAACTTTTTAGTTTAATGTAGTTCCATTTCTTTATTTTTTTTCCTTTGTTTCCTTTGCCTGAGGAAATATATCAGTAAAAATATTACTAAAGGTAATGTCTGAGAGTTCACTTCCTCTGGTGTGGTCTGAAACCGGCCTCTGGGTTTGTTGTTTCTGGTGTCTCTTGGGAGGAGCTCCCGTGTAGGCCAATTCCAGTCTTTCTTACGACAGTCCGCATTACCTTGTAGGAGCTACAAAGCTGTATGTGGTTGGCTGGTACCTGTGCTGGACCTGGAAGCATGTGGGGGTGGCCTTGCCATGAACTGAGGCTGGACGCCACAAGTACTGGGCCTGCAGAAGTTTAACAAAAGGCCCAAGGCCCCCTAGGCCTATTGCCACATGCCAGCTGCCCATAAGACTCAGCTATTTAAAGACCCTCCTTAGGTAGGTGAGCCAGGCTGGTTGTCCCAGAGTTGAAAGATGCAGCACTAACTGGGTGGGTGGGGTCACAGGAAGTCACAAGGCATTGCCAGTGATTTTTACAAGGTTAATGCAGATTCAGTTTTTGCACCAGTGCTGGGCCTGTGACAACTTTGCAAAATGCCCGAGGACACTGCAACCAGCCACTGCTCATCCAGGGCTCACATATCCCTGAGAGCTGCCCATGAGAGACCCAGGTACAGGTTTTGAGTCACTGTCCACCACCCAAAGTTCTCCAGGCCACTGTAAGCTATCTGTTCCTGTAAAAGGCTCCTGTGGCTTGTGGGGTCGGGCTGGCTGCTCAATAGCCAGGAGTGTTCCCTGCCAAGTACTACTTGTTGTGTGGGGCAGTGACCCAAGGGTCACCAAAGAGGTGTGCATGCGTGGATTCTATCAGCCCAATGTGGTTTCAGATTTGGCCCTTTGTGGGCAGGTTCAACATAGAAAAGATGGCGCCTTCCTGTAAGCTACATGTAAGGCAGGCTCCATACAAGAATGGCTCCTGTCCCTCCAGCCCTCCCCGGAAGCCACACAACTCAGTCTTTTCAGGTATGTCTCTGATGCCTCTGGAGTTGCTGCCCCGCCACATGAGACCAGGTGAGTATTTGCGAGTGAGTTTGCATGCAGGTCCTTTAAAAGGCCATCTGGATTTCAAGCTGTCTTCCATCTTACCAGGACAGGCAGACAGAGTCCTTGATAATTTTTATAGCCAGATGTTGTAGGAACGCCTCTTCCTGGCACAGGACCCTAGAACTGAGGAACCCAGAGTGGGGCTGGGACCCCTCACTCTTCCCGGAGGACCCCTACCACAGAGGTGTTGCTTCAGGTGTTCAACCACTATCTGTGGGTTTGGGGTCAGCCTGTTTTGTATCTCCGCCCCTCCTACCAGTCTCGATGTGGGTTCTTCTTTATATTCTTAGTTATAGGAGTTGTATTCAGGTAATCTTCAGATGATTCTCAAGGTTAATTGTTCTATAATTTATTTGTAATTTTGGAGTGATCCTGGGATGCAGTAGGAATAGCACTTACTTAATCAGCCATATTGGACCGAAATCCATTTTCCCATGAAATAGCTTTTAATTTATTTAGATATTCTTCAATTTCTTTCAACAACTTTTGTTGTTTCAGTGTACAAGTATGACACTCTTTTCTTCAATTTACACCTAAGTGTTTTATTGTTTTTTGATTCTATTGGAAATTGGATTATTTTATTAATTTCATTTTTGAAATGTTCATTAACATGCAGAAGTAGAATTAATTTTTCTATATGAATCTTATATTCTGTATTCTTAATTAACTCACTTCTAATAGTTTTTAGTGGATTTTAATTTTAATATATTTCTATATAAGGTAATGTCATCTAAAGATAGAAATAGTTTAATTTTTTCTTTTCAATGTGGATGGCTTTATTTATTTTTCTTACCTGAATGCCCTAATAGAACCTCTTGTACAATGTTGAATAGAAGAGGTGAGAATGATCATCCTTGCCTTGTTTCTCATCTGGTCTCTTCACCATTAAGTATGATGTTAGCTGTGGCTATTTTTTCACAGAATCTATCTTCTAGGAAGACAAGGTTCCTTTTCCCCCTGCTAGTTTACTTAGTATATATATATTTTTTATCATAAAGATACTTTTCCTTCATCTATGGTAATCATATAGTTTTTATCCTTTGCTCTATCCATATGGCATATTATTAATACCTTAAATAATTTTTTATGTTAAAACGACCTTGCATACCTGAAATAAATTTCACTTAGTTATGGTTTATAATCCTTTTTAGAGGTTGCTGGATTAAATTTGCGATATCGTATTGAAGATCTTTGCAGCTATATTCAAAAGAGATCTTGGTCTGTGCTTTTCTTGTAATGTCTGGTCTCACAGAATGAATTAAGAATTATTCTCACCTGTTCTATTTTAAGAGTTTGTGAAAAATTGGTGCTTATTTTTCTTTAAACATTTTATAGAATTAAAAAGCTGTCTAGTCTGGAATTTTTATTTGTAGGAAGTTTTAACTCTGTTTAAGTCTATTTCTTCTTTTATCAGTTTTCTTTTCTTTCTAGGAATTTGTTCATTTTATCTCAATTATCTAATTTGTTTATACAACTACTTGTATTATTCCTTTAACGTCCTTTTTATTTCTATTAAGTCAGTGGTAAATTTCTTTCCTTCATTAATTTGAGTCATTTCTTTTTCCCAGGTAATCTAGATGATGTGAATTTTGTGGCTCATTTTACCATTTTGTTCCATTGATTTTCTCTATTGTTTTTCTATCTTCTAGTTTATTAATTTTCATTCTAATTTTTAGTCTTTTCTGTTTATTTGTTTGCTTTAGGGTTAGTGTACTTTTCTTTTTTCAGTGTCTTAAGGTGAAAGGTGAGATTACTTATTTAAGATATCTGTGCTATAAATTTCTCTCTAAGCACTGCTTTAACTGCATCCCACATGTATTGATATGTGGTGTTCTCTTAAGCTCTGTTCATTTTTTCATTCTTTTTTCTCTGTGTCTTCAAGTTGTGTACTCTATATCAATCATCTTCACATTTACTGGTTTTCTCTTTGATTAGTTTAAATCTACTGTTGAGTCCCTCCAGTAATTTTTTTAAAATTTCAGTTAATTTACTTTTGAACTCCAGAATTTCTATCTAGTTTTCTTTTATAATTTGCATACCCTTTATGACATTTTTTACTTGATGACACATTGTCATCATATCTGCCTTTACTTCTTTATGCTTGGTTTCCTTAAGTTCTTTGAATATATTTATAATAGTTGCTTTGAGCCTTTGCTAAGTTTGATCATTGAGCCCTCTCAAAGGCAATTTCTATTGCCTGACTTTTTTTTCTGTATATAGGTCATACTTTCCTGTTTCCTTACATGTTCTTAATTTTTGTGGACATAGTCAATTTTAGTGAAACCTCTTTCTCCACGGTGTATTTTCCTGCATTTCATTAGAGTGCTCCATGAAGACACTCTTTGGGGATGATAGTTTTGGAATTCTTCCTCTTTAATATTGTGAACCCTTGAAATTCTCTTTTCCGAGCATAATCTACTTTATACACTCCCACACAGATTTAAACACATAACAGAGAGAGAACTATGTTCTTGTTCCACCACCCTGTATTTGCTGGGCTATTGCTAACTCAATCATTCCCCCTTATGTGGTCTTTACTCTCCACCTTTTTGCTGGTTTTTCATTTTAATCTATAAGTACCTTCAAATTTGCTGGCTCAATAGCAAATGAAACCAAAATATGTTCCTTTAACCTTCAAGTTTTGTTTCCAAGCTATATTTTCTTCTCATTCCTTCCCTTTACAACCTGGCTTCTCAAAGATCTATGTACACAAGAGTTTCAATTTTATTATAAAACAGTAAAAACTTTGTAAGAACAAATATCAGTTGTCAGAAAAGCATGCTCAGATACTCTCTTCAATTTTTATTTTCTCCCACTTCCATGACAGTCTCCATTCTGTAACTACCAGTAATTTCAAACTGCTATCTATACATAATAAAAGATGGCTGTCTGGAAGTCAAATCCATTCTAAATCACAAAAGAGTTTTTCATGGAACTTAACAATTTATTTTAAAACTTAAATGAAAGAGCAAATGGTCAACCAGATTCAAAACATTTCCAAGGAAGAAAACTGTTCTAATAGACAACCAAGTTTTAATAAAGCTACAGCAATTAAGACACTGTGATACATATTTGAGGTAAGTAAACCCTCAAAAGATACAGAGTTTTGAAACAAATTCCTGAAATATGCAGATTCAGTTTATGTGCTACATGCACTTGCCTTTCTTCAATAACATGTGTTGTTCCCTTGGTATTTGCAGGATAGTAGCACACTCCAGAAAGAGGAGCCCTCATGTGTTTCAGGATGTTAGATGTGGGCTGACACTGTCAATATGGTCCGCTGGTTGGAATGAGGGCATAATGCCTGGTTGTAAACAGAGAGTAGGCTCAAGTCCATGTCACTGGAGGTTCAGTGGGTCTATGGATTCAACCTGGGGTTTTTTCCCAAGTTCTAGAACATATAATTGGGATGGCTACTTGGCTACTGATAGAACCCTCACATTCATTTCCTGGTCTTTTAGAAAAAGGAGTGTTACGGAGGACTGGACAAATTTAATGAGATGATGGCCAGTTCAGTTGCTTTGTCAGATGTGGTGTCTTTGATGGAGCAGATCCATATAGCCCCTGCTGTTGGGCATTGCATTCTTCATTGCTTGAGTAGGGAAGCACACAAGAACATTCACTTCAGAGTAGTATGCATTCACTGTTTTGCTTCAGGGTTTTCATGCTCTCTTTAGTCATAATATAGTTTGAAGGAATCTTGGACAACTTGACTTCCCTTGGAATATCATAGGAGTCCAGTATTTTAATGCCATTATGCTAACTACATTTGGTGAACAAGAAGTAGCATTTACCCTTGATCTCTAGTCACATACATGTATACCAGTGGTGCTGAAACATTTAACATTTTTTTTTAGTGAGCCACCGATCTGGGACATGCCAGGAATTTCTCCTCTAATGTAAAGAACGTAATTTTGCACCTTGGCCATCCATTAAGACATTAGGCATAAGGTGGTTAGCGGGGTGGATCGGGATCTCTGGGGTGGCAGGGACACAGGCCAGCCACCCAGGCATCAGGCCACGGCCCCACTCAGGACAGGTTTGCAGCCAGCAGCCCCAGGGAGCTTCGGAAACTTCCTTGTGAATGCGTTTGGACCGGGACCTTTGCCGTGTGGACGGACTCCCCCACGCTCCTCTTTTGTCGATCAAGGGCCCCGGAGTGGGCTTGGAAATTCAACCCAGCCTGAGCAGATCTAGAAATTTCCGCGAACCGAAACCCATCCCTCTCACATCATCTAGGGTCAATCGGGGACCCTTTGTGAAATGAGAAATATTTGGGTCACTCTGTTTTGAGGTTGCCACGGCCACTGCCAGGAAACATCTGTTGACAACAGTATTAAAAATGGTAATAATTGCAATGCTGATAACATAAAAAAATAAAAAGAAAAGAAAAAAAAAGAAAGAGACGTACTATTCAGTAGGACATTTGTGATTTTTTGAGGCAGCTCACGCCATGCTTGAGAATAATGCCTCCAATCCATTAATCAAATTATAGGGCAAGGTTACAGTTTAGCTGGGGGCTCACGTTGGAGATGACTCTGCAGGCATCCAGGCTGTGGTACAAGCTTCCCTGCCATTTGGGTGTGTACTCCTGCGGAGCTGATGCTGCTAGAGGCCCCGTGGTGAGTCTCTGCCAAGGCCCGATGGCAGAGTGGCAGTGCGGACAGACCTCTGGGATTCTCAGCTAAATGCTGCTTGAGAAACAGTTCCTTGGAAACAGGTGGAGCTTGATAGAGATTGAGAGCCTGATGGGGGCAGTGGGGTGGGGTGGGGGTGGCGTAAAACGTGACAATGACACTTGAGATGCTTATGCTAAATTGAATATTATCAAATCAGTCATAAGGTAGCTCGGGAGTATCATCAATCTATTCTACGGTGGCAATAGTACATTTGATATTTGCAAAACAGGAACGGGGTGACAAGTAGATTGTACAAAGAGGTGGCCCAGACTCTCATGTCAGCTTCCTGCACTACCTCCTCAGTGGTGAAGGAAAATTCGCTAGTACAGAAGTACGACAGTATTTTAATAACCCATAAGTGTGCTAAATTTGACTGTCAGTCCTAAAGGCATGTGATGGCTTTTTCTCTTTGTTTCCCATAACTTTGTCTTCCCATAACAATTTCTTTTCTCTCCCAGAAACTGAATTGTTTTTAAGTTTTCTTATTTTGCTTCCATGTCAGTTGTATTCAAATGAGAACAATGATTTTTGATATCATTATCATTTATTATTTACGAAGCTCAAGCTTGATTATGGAACAATTAATATTTGAGTCACTGCTGATTATTGTCCAGGTGTTTCGAGTGAAAAAGCCAGTCTGCAGACAAGAGATTCGACTAAGCACAGAGTGACAGTTGCCGCTCTGGTCCCTGGAACCGTGTCTGTAACTTGTGGAATGCCTCAGCTGAACTGGGCCCAGCTGGGGCTTGACTCAAAAGAGGGTTGTGCTTACCTTCAGAATTAGAACGTGATCTATCACCAGGGACATTATTAGAAGTCTCATTCTACCTCAGTAGCTAGGTAAGGTGTTTGCTTATGTATTTTTATATGTATGTCTCCATGTATGTTAGTGAAATTTGCCAAAGGACTTAGGGAGAATCACTGAAGCCAAACTTTGAGGTGCTATTAGTATCATTGAATGAGCTTTAGATAATTGCTTCTGGTGCCTGGCTGCCCAAGGTCTGGGAATCAGCCCAGTGAGCTATCAGTGATTGTGTCCACTCTGCCTGGATTCTTTGTTTTTCACTCTCTCAGGCCAGCGGATTCCTTTTTGGGGGGCCTGATAACATTCGATATTGGAATGCTGCTGCTTTGTTTCTGCGCCTTCACGACTGTTTACACAGAGCATGCAGCCTTGCCATCTGTAAATACTCAAAAGTTCACTGCAAGTGGAGTGTACGCAGTCCTCTGCTTCCCTCCAGTGTGCTTGGCAAAATGCCCACAGGCCGGCTGCTTTTTCATTGTTAACCCCGGGAATGGAGTTCCTCTCCGTGGCTTCCCCCAGTTCTCTATGACCTGAGCATTCACTGGGGCATGGCCCTTCCCAGTGTGGGTTCCAGGCCCCCTCTGCATCCAGATCCGCTTGCTGGGTTTGCTTTCTCATTCGTATGCCTGAGACCAGAAGGGTACCCAGGCACTCAGCTCATTCGGTAGGGGGCGCTGGTTCCTGAGCAAGCTCTGAGATGAAGCATCCCTTCCCCATTTGAGGAAAGCCCTGGTATTTAGCTACATAAATACACATTTCTCTGACACTAACAGCCCAACGATGTTACTACTGCAAGTGCAGAGAATAATAACTCATGAAACAGATTGTATTTTTGACTCCAAGTAAAAGATGAAATACACTTGTGATAACCGATGAGTTATTTGACTCAATGAATAGGCCCTTAGTTAGATACCTGAAAACAACAATACTCCTTCCTGTAGCCTAATATTTTGAGATATTAATTTATGCTCCCTCTCTCCATAATATTTCCTCTTCTCCCTTCTCCTTTCCTGCTCCCACTATCTCAAGAGAGAGGTCTATGGAAGAGCAAAAGCCCATGTTGCCTGAGAGAAAAGGTATTTCCTGGTTTTGGTTTTTAAAAGGCTAAACTCCAGAGGCCAAAAAGGAGCTGGCTAGTCAAAGTCAAATGGCTTAAAAAAAACACAGAGCGAGAAAACTCTTCACACATTAGGAAGAGATTACCACCTGTAGGAGAGGAAAGAAGCACCAGAGATTGTATCCAGTCTACTGGGTGGGCCTGGGCGAGCAGTAAGGGCCCCACACATCTCCAACACCTACTACAGCAAAGGCAGGTCCAGTATAATACATGGTTGCAGCAGGCCTGGTGTAGAAAGCAGAACAAAACAAAAATCTGGCAGATAGTATAAAAATGTCAACAGGCCCTCTGACCTAGTGTTGGGGAGATAATTGAGCTTGGATGGGTCCCTGGCAAACCGGAGAGCCAAAAGGACAGCTCCTTCTCAGCCCCTGCGATTGTTGCCACGTGGAAAGGCGGCCCATTATTGCTAGAGTTTCTGATTTGCCTGAGAAGCCATACAATTTTGACTTTTTAGTGGACTCTCCTGACTTTTAAAAGTTGGCTCAAATGTTTTTAAAATACACCCTGGGCCAAATGAAGCACATCTGCAGGCCAGATGTAGCCTCCACGCCACTAACTCACAGCCCATAGGGCAGGCAGGACCCACAGGCCATCTCAGCAAAGGTGTGTGCCTGAGTGGGGCGGTTGGTCTGAAGGGGTCATGCAGAGAGAGGCCATGGCCGTATGCACACTGATAACCAAGCATCTTTATTACCAATGTCTTGGCCCCGTGACCTACCTCAAGACTGTGAGCAACAAATGGGAAGAGCAGTCAGCAATGAAGATAATTGTTTCACCAGCCAGGCAGGATGCAGGTTGAAAGTAGAAATAGATTTGGATCATGCAGAAAAGGGTTGCGATCATTCTTGTGCACATTTGTGAACTGAGATTTATACTTCTGTGCCCAAGGACTCATCAGGTATTGCTAACTATTCCCAGGTCAGCACAAAATGCCACCCAGCATTGCATCCACTAGACCTCACCCTCATGCCCTTAATCTTCAGGCTATCTGATAACCTGGGGGGTATGCTGCAAACTCTGATATAGGGGAGGGGATACTATTCCATAGAGAAGCTAGAAGGATTGCTGCATTTTTTATTTTTTAGCAGCTTTTGAGATATAATTTACACAGCATAAAGCTTACTGACCATAATTACAGAATCCAGTGATTCTCGTAAATTTATGGAGATGTGTAACCATCACCACAATCCAGTTTTAGAAAGTGCCCATCACTGCAGAAAGTTCACTTGTGCCCTTTCCTAGTCAATCCTTGCTCCCACCACTACGCAACCACTGATCTGCTTTCTGTCTATTAATTTTCTTTGTCTGAACATTTTCTATAAATGGACTCATAAAATATGTGGCCTTTTGTATCTGATGTTTTGCACTTAATATAATGCTTTTGAGGTTCATTCATGTATCAGTAGTTATTGCCTCCTTTTTCTTTCTACTGAGTAGTATTTCACTGTATAGATGTACCATATTTTAAAAAACACATTTACCTGTTGATAGGTATTTAGGTTGCTTCCAGTTTGGGGTTTTATGAATAATGCTGCCATGAATATTCATGTGCATGTCTGTATGTGGCACTGTCATGCTTTTGAGAAGGAATGTTTCAACATCATTCATTAGGAGTTTAGGAAAGCTGTCATTTCATAGACAGTAATACAGAAAGTAAGGTATGCTTAGGAAACAGAACCTGACAGGTTCTGCCAAGCAGCTGCTCTCTGTTGATGTCTGCTTTGGTCTTCCATCAGAAAACCAAGTCCTATTCAGGAACAATTAGACCAGGAGTTGAGAGAGAGATGAGGGGAGACATCTGGGTCTTGATGTGAGCAGATACCAATAGGTGGCCACTTCCTAAGGAGGATGTTGGCTCTCAAGGTGGAGGGTGGGGATTGGCGATTAAACCAAAGCCTTAATTATGTGTAGCCCATCAGAAGCTATCATGTCTCAAGGGGAAGTACAGCTAGAAATTGTAGGTGGCTGAGTGACCTCTGAGGTATGGATCACTACTAGAAGAGAGATCTGAGCTGGAGATTCAGTTTTTGGCACTTTCCTGAGCCACTTTTTATAATACGTAGCATAGTTAGAAATACTGGCGTATTGACAGATGAGCCTGTAGGTCATACTCCTGTCAATGCACCTTTGCAGAAATTCCTTAAGAGTTTAGTTTCCAGCAGTAATGTCTTTGTTAGTACATTTTACTCACACATGTATACTGGCATTATTAATACAAGTTTATAAGAATAAAATTAAGTTCTTTTTAGTCCAAAGCTATCTCTATTATCTTTATTACAAAATGAAATGTATGTGTAGAAAAGTAAATGACACCCAATTCAGCTACCATTTCAACTATCCCCCCAGAAGAAATATGCATGCACAAGCATCCCTGAGTGTTCTGAGAGCACTGTTTGTGTAACTATCTGAATGCCTGTTTCCTTAGCTTGGTATTTCTTGGCATTCCTGGGGAATGCATGCCCTCTCCTGGTTGTTGTCTATCACTCCACTTTGCATGTTTCTCTTCTCAGGTTGATCATCTATAGTGGTGACAAACGAAAAAAAAAAAAAAGGAAAAAAAAGAAAAGAAAATTCATTCATGAGAAACCAGACCCCCTACTCACAAATTATCTGATGCTTTCTCTGAGTCCTGGCCCTACTTGTCCCACCTTGCTCAAATCATCTGGCCATGGACTCCAGCAAAGTGTTAAGTCTGGGTGGATGCTATCATATGACTAATAAATGGTCTAAGTTTATGGCCCTTCCAAAAACAGGCCAGGGGAAATTCTTTCATCACTAGATGTGAAAACAGGAGAAAAACATTGTATTCCATAGTTTGTGACTCCCAAACAATGAGTATCATTGATCTTCTTCCTGAAAATTTAGAAACTTTTAAGTTGTCTATCTGGAATAGGCCTATAAAGACTGGTCCAAGATTGTTGTTACTCAAATTGCTTAACACTCTGATGATTGTACTGCGATGCCTTACACAGCCAGGAGCCCTGTACTACCTGGACTTGTCTACCCCACAATCAGACCTTCCATTATGTCTGCCAGTGCCCTTCTCTGAGCATCCTATGAGTAGTCCTGGGTGGTCAGTAGTAAACCTATTTTCAGGATGATTCCTGATTATCCTAATTTTTTATGCAAATCACAGAAATCCTGTGGGAGTTTATCAGGGTGAAGTAAAGGGGACATATGGCTCCCCACATGTTCCCAGCTCAAAAAGTGTCCTCTATTCTTACAGCCCAGTCCAGTTCTTTTTATTCAGTTTAATGCAACCCCTTAATGTCAACCCTCCTTTTCCTTCTTAGACTCACACTCACACAATGCTATGTGTTAAATGATCTTTCTAAAAATTAGAGGGTATAAATAAGACTAGGGCTATAACTTAAGATCATCATGAGAATTACATAAGTTAATACACAAGAGTACTCAGAATAGTGGCTAGCCCAATAGCAGATACTCAACAAATGAACATGATAATGATGGAGATGAGTATAACAATGCAAAGAAAAATCCTACTGAACTTTTCTTTTTCATTCATCTATCTGTTCTGACACCTATACTACATGTTTTCATTATTATACTCTTAAAATACAACCAGATACATGATAGAGCAACTTCTTATTTTCCCCCTGAATGTTCCTACATATAATATTTTTACGCTTTTTTCTTCTAGATGAAATTTAGAACCCTTTATGTCAAATACCAGTGAAGGTCCTGTCAGAGGTAAGATGATATGTACTAATAAAATATAAATTTGGAGAGAATTAACATGCGTACACAGTGTCTTCTCTTCCATTTCTGTGTCTCCATATATTCACACAGTGTGTCTAGTCCTTTAGTATAGATTCATTGTCATATAATTCTCACACACTGCCAGTCACATTTATTCCTGAGAGTTTTGTATTATTTGCTGCTATTGTGAATTATCCATATTATTCTAAATGGTTGCTATTTTTTTTTTACAAATGCTTTGCAAATGCTATTGAATTTATGCATTTATTTTGTATTTTAGCCAGCTTACTGAATTCTCTCATGGTTTCTCAGTTAAATTTGATAACCTGCAAAAATGATATAAGAGAAAAAGTGAGTCATAAATATTCTGAGAATATCCACCACAGCAAAGAATAATTACAGATCATTTTTTCCTGGACAATTTAAGAAAAAGAACAGAATTCAAGAAAATGGCTAACTACAGGATTGTAATGCTGGCACATTTTCTTTTTCTGGAAAAAAATACCATTTTTAAGGAACTATATACTTTGATTTAATAAATATACATATAAATGACATTTTTATTATTTCATTAACTTATTTTTTTTATAAGAACATGATCTTTCTAGCCTCAATTTTGGCAAAAAGTTACCCCTCTCTGAAATACTATTCCAGTAATTCTTTCAGAAAGAGTAGAGTCTGGAATAACTTGTTCTTATTGAACCCATGGTGGCTTCATTGATGGTCATTTCCTTTCCTAAGTAAATTTGCAATTCACTCTAAAACTTTCCCTAGAGTTGTTCGTAGACTTACCAACTATATTTTGTGGCTTGTACATTCTCTCTATAGTGTATGTATATGAGGGCTGTTGGAAAAACCCAGCCATGAATGCCTCTGTTTTTTTATATTACATGGTTAGATACTTTTCAGACAGTCCTCATGTATGTGTGTATATCTATATCTGTATCTGTATCTGTATCTATATATCTATATCTATATCTGTGTGTGTGTGTGTGTGTGTGCATGTGTGCCCCTGAGTCCTGAAACAAAGCTCCAAACCCTTGCAATTTCCTAACTGATAAGAACACTAAAAGCATCTCTTATTCTAATATTTGTCTTTGACCCCATCAATGACACAAGCCCCTTGTAAGTTTCTAAGCAATAAGAACATTAGTAGCATCTCTTATTCTACTGAGGTGACTCTGGGTGGCTCCTGGATGGGAGCTGGTCACCAGAAAGACCAAGCCATGATTAGAAGCTTGGAATTTTCAGCCCTCCACCACTTCTTTAGAGAGGGGAGAGGAGATGGAAATAGAGTTAATATTTGATCGAGCCTATGTGATGAAGCCTCCATAAAACCTCCAATAGCATGGGGTTTGGAGAGCTTCCAGGTTAGTGAGTACACCCGCCCTGGGAGGGTGATGCATCCCAATTTCATGGGGACAGAAACTCTTTTACTCTGAATCTCTCAGATCTTGCTCTAATGACTTCATTTGGCTGTTATCTGTCCTTTATCATACCTTTCTGTAAACTAGTAAATGTCTTTCCTTGAGTGCTGTGAGCTGCTCTAGCAAATTAATTAAACCTGAAGAAGGGCTTGTGGGAACCTCTGATTTGTAGCCAAATCAGACAGAATTTGTGGGTAACCTGGAGACCTACTACTTGCAATTGACACCTGAAGTGGGTGGGAGCAGTCGTGTGGGACTCTGCCCTTAACCTGTGGGATCTAACGCTATCTCCAGGTAGGTAGTGTTAGAATTGAGTTGTTGTGGAACCCCCCACTGGTGTAGTAGGGACTAGCTTGGTGTGGGGGAAAACCTCTAAGCATTGTGATCAGAGTGTTGGAAGTGAAGTGTTCTCTGTGAGTAGTAAGGAGGCACACAGGAAAGACAGACGTAGGAGGAAAGGATACCTGGGCTCTCTTTCTGACACAAGGTGATTTGAGCTTTCTTCCTACACTTTTATAACAGAATAGTAACCATACCTCAGGGTCATTTGGAGAAGCAGATGAGGGAACTAATATTTATTGACTGCTTATATTAATTAATGATTAAATGGTAGGATGTATCTCAGTTTTCTTAGCAACACTAATATATATAATGGCTCATGTACTTTGAAGGAAGAAATGGAAGTTCAAAGATGATTAGAAATTTATTCAGGATCACAGAATTATTAAGCAGCAAAGGAAAGATTCATTCTCAGGTCTTGCTAACAGATTTCTATCACAGTCCCAACCTATCATCCCATATTTCAGTATAAAAAAATACAGTTGAAAGAACCCCTGAATTTTTCTAAAAATTAATCAAGTATAGTAAAGATAGTTACATTTTAGTTCTAAATATATTCTCTATAAAATATTATAGTTGGCATAAGTTGAAGAAAGGCATAATTCATAAATTTAATTACCTGTGTATTTGCTCTCAGAAGCATTGATAAATTAACTCTGAGATTGACTTTTCAGTCAATGTATCACATGTACAAGTACATAATGGCACAGTGGACATACACCTTACAGACTGTCATCTTTTGAGAAACACTGATTTCAATTTTTGAGGGAAAGAAATAGATTTAAAATTGTTTCACTCCATTTTTAGAGATCCTTCTATGATGAAGTGTATTCTTTTTATTTCCCTAAATCACTGTGTTATAATTTCAACAGTGCTCACAGAGTTTTGCCATTAGTACAACAAAGGATTCTTTCAAGGAACTGACCAACAAAACAAAAAATTACTGGTAATGATATTTTGGTTCACTTTATTAAAACAAAGATTTCATTTATGCTTATTGTTGATCACCTCCTTAAAATCTACTCAAATAGAAGTCAAATGATCCTGTTTATTTTGGTGAAAATGTATCTGTAACTTTAAAACGTCAGCTGTTTCACTGAATAGTCCTATTTGATCAGATTTGGGTCTTGGAAAGCAAAGTAACACATCAGTCATAAAACTAAAAAAGTAAAAAAATAGTAAAAAAAAATGTAAAGGCAATGAAAAGACACGGGCTGCCCCCTTTATGTCTAGGTGAGGTTGAGGACTCTCAGAGCCTGCCTACTACCCCAAGGGAGCTTCCCTCTACACCTGCCAAGGTAAAGGTGCAGAGCATAGGCGAGAAGGCCAGCACCAAAGCTGATCCTTTTGCTGCTCTGATTGCTGTCAGTGAGGACAGAAGAAATTCAAGGCCTATTTATTCTCCCTTTTAAAATGTAGGTATCTACTCCCCCAAATTTATACATGCACTTTGTGTTCATTGCAGCATTGTTCACGTGGCCAAGACGTGAAAACAACCTAAGTGTCCTGCTACGTATGATTGGATAAAGATGGAGTGCCTATAAACAATGGAATAATAGTCAGCCATAAAAAGTGATGAAATATTACAATTTGTGACAACCCGGATGGATCTTGAGAATATCATACTAAGTGAAATAAATCAGATGGAGAAGAACAAGAACCATACAATTTTCACTCATACTCGTATGTGGGACATAAAACACAAAGAAGCAAATGAACAAACAAAACGAACAAATCGTAGATGCAGACAGCAGAATGGTGATTGATTACCAGAGGGGAAGCCGGGATGAGGGGAGGGTAAAGAAGGTAAAGGGCATCAAATACGTGGTGATGGGAGGAGACGAGACTCTGGGTGGTGAGCACACAATGTCATGTACAGATAATGTATTATAGAACGGCACACCTGAAACTTGTATGATGTTATTAATCAATGTTACCCCAATACATTGAACTTAAAAATGTGTCAGAATGCAAACCCTACCCCCTTGTTAGAATTCAAACCCGAGTCCTCCATAATCCTGCCCCTGGCTACCTCTCAGACCTCGTCTCTTTCCCTGTCACCTCTCACTAGCGCCCACCACTCTCAGGCACACTAGGCATGCTCCTGTCTCAATGACTTTGCCATTGCTCTACGCTGTGCCTGAAGCTCTCTTTCTCAGATACAGTCACTCAGTTTGCGCCCAAACTTCCTGTTCTCTGTTCATGTCGGCTTATTGGGGAGGTCTTTCTTGAATATACAGTTTAAAATAGAATCTCTTCTCCCCCCCCCCCATCACTTTGTTTCCTTACATTGCTTGTCTTCCTGCCCCTTAATTACCACCTTGCATAGGATGTATTATTTATTTGTTATCTCTCTGCCTCTGCCAGATTCGGAAGCTCCAGAAGAATGCAGACATTTATTTCATTATATTTTCCCCAGAACTATGCCCCTGGCACATTGTAGGACCTCAAAAGACTGGTTAAAGAAATTGTTAAATGAAATTAGCAAGATTTTTTTTCTTTCTTTTTTTTTTTAACTTGAAACATCCCAAGTGATCAACAGAGTAGATTTATTGCTTTAATGACCAGGGGATGGAAGTGAAGTGATAGAGAGGTCAGTGACTGGAAAATGTAGGAGAGCATTTCAGAAGGAAGGGACTTATGACACGAGACTTGAGTTATCCCAAGAAGGGAGAGAACTCTGAAGTCAAACTATGATCACTATGCCAGTTTTCAACTTTCGAGGTGGGGTGGGAGAGGGCATTTTTTCACTTACTTCTACAGGTCCTCTGTTTCCTCTTTTGAAAAGATTTAAGCTTTACAATCATGAAGTGAAACTGATACCATCTCCTTCTTAAAAGGAAACAGAAGCACCACCACCATGCTTTCTTTAACTCTAGACATGCCTATTTAGAAAATTACTTTTGTCTGCTTTCTTTTTAACTATAGCTTCCATAAATGGCTTTGCACTTTTCAATATAGAAAATGCTTAAGGGAATATATCTAGAACAATCTGATCTGATACTTGGGGTTTTATAACACACATTTTTGTTCAGGAAAAAGGAATAATAAGCTAGCTAAGAATAATAATGTAAAAAATAGCATGTTGTGAGAGCATACTATTATTCACTTAAATATCTCTGAAAATCATACTTCCTTTATTATTCTTATGAAGCCAAAAATATGCCTACCATTATATAAGCAACTTCTTATCTATATCTTGTATTTTTATGAGTAAGATAGCTATGTTCTGACTTGCTGTTCTATTTTATTGTGCTGAATTAAAGTTTTCAATCTTTCATAGAAAAAAAGACAGAGTACTGAAATAGATTTAAGCTTTTAGAATACACACACACATCTGTATGTATGTACACATGCATACATACATATTTGAGGAATTGTGATTAAAATTTTTATTTCCATAGTGATTCACCGCCCTGTGGGCAGCTAAGAGCAAAATGAATTTTCTAAAAGGTACGATATCAGTGAAGTAGATTGTAATTGAGTTCTGAACATGAACAAAACATGAAAAAAGATAAATTTAGTTGGCAGATTGCTCAAATATGTTATGGGTAGAGTTTAATGTCATTTTAATGTTTTCTTTCTTTTAATTTTTGTTACATTTATTAGGGTGACATTGGTTAGTAAAATTACATAGTTTTCAGGTGTACAATTCTATAATACCTCATCTATATATTGTGTTGTGTGTTCACCACCCGGAGTCAGTCCCCCTCCCATCACCATAAAGGGGGTCAAATATAACATTCTTGTTCCACATGAGAAATGGCATTCCTTAAATATTTTTAAGACTAAATGTGTTGGTAACGCCCTGGCCACTTCTGTCCTGAAATCAGTTTTTATTGGTTAGCTTGTCATTATTGTAAGGAAATTATTTATCTTTACCGCTGGGGTATATAGGCTACAGCATGTACACAGATTGGATATTTAGTTACCATACTTGGGCACTGCTTTGCTAATTGAATATTTTCCTCATTTCCTTCAAAACGTAGTCTCTTTTTTTGTATACTGATATATCTTTTAAGTGTTAAAGCATAAAAAATAAAATTTAATCCCTAATTTTGAAATTTTTTTCTAATTAAGAAAAAAGAAATGTCCTCAGTTATAAATATTTTAAATTATTATATATTTTTAAAATCAAGTTCTTGACTAGAATTACATGCATTTTAAAATACTACTAGAATAAACATTAAATAAGTCTATTAAATCTAGCTACCTTTATCACCTAACCCTTTTAATTAACTTTTCACTTGCCAAAACAAGAGAAAAATACTCTATTTGATTCTCAAATTGTTTTTAGAAATTTTTTCTAGAGAAGTAAAGAGTATCTACAATAGATAACATACCTTAGAGTATTTAGCTTAATTCTCCCTTTCAAGTTGTTTAGTTATGTTTCATCAATTTTACTTCAAAATATTTATAATTATATTAATAGATCCAATTCTTTGCACATTTATTGTGTCCTAAAGAGGACTCTTTCTATACGGTCAGTGCTATGATAGTTCCATTGCCCAGGGGAAAAACTCTGAAAAAGTAAAAAACATTAAGCTGATAAGTGGAGTAAGCAGAGTTTTAACAAAGATCAGTCTCACTCTAAGCCTACACATAAAACTGTTACATATTACTCAGAGAAAGATCGTTATGTGTATTGGTTCCCCTACTAAGTGTCACATATTGTGCCAGGTGGCTTGCATGATATTCATTCCTCACTGTCCTTTAATAGCACTGTTGGACCGATGAGCAATCTGTGCTCCAGAAATCTAAATTCTCCTCCCAGAACTAGACCTATAACCCTTAGAAACACATGTAACCCCTTTAAGAATCAACCTTTTAGATCAATCAGCCCTGGGCTCCTGATTCTCTGACTAATGATAACAGTCTCCATCTGTGAAACATAAAATATCTAGGAGGGTCCCCAGCAGTTCCTGCCATTGCACATAATGCTCTGCTCCACAATCCAGCACCCATGTCTTGTAAAATTCCCTGCTGGAATTTCCTCTGCCCCAGTATCAGACTCTGATTTCGGTAAGAGCCTCTCTTTTAACCCAGATGCTCTGGAGAACATGCACACAGATTCTTTTCCTAAAAAGATTTCAGATGCTTTGTCAGGATCATTTCCAAGTTAACGCCCAGCTTTATTTCTGGTTCTATGCTCAATTCTCCATAGTGCACAGTTGCTTTAACTGAGACATTTCTATTTGAAGTGGGTGTTGGCAGTAACATCTCATAAAGAAATATCCTATTGTATATGGACTTCACCTACTTCCAGCTGAAGAAACAAAATGAAGGAACAAGAAAAAGGGAACTGACAGTAAACAGCTCGCCCTGCTCTCCGCAGAGAAAGTCTTCCTATGGCGGATGACCCAGGAGATGAGGGGGAAAAGCCAAGAGAAACACCCCAGATTGAACTGAATGCCTTGCCGTGGACAATCCTAGGAATATTTCCGTACATGTTGGCAGATACTAGAAGTGACACGAAAGGGAAGAAAGAAGCTTAAAATGGAATGCAAGGAAGGGAAGACATGAAACGATGAAGAAAAGCCTTAGAAATGATAGCCAGCTCAAAGAGCCTGAGAGCACTTAAAGTTGGTTAAACAGGGATTCTGCTTTCCTCTCAGGAGGGAAGGATGAAAATGAGTGAAGTTCTAAATGGAGTTCATGATTCCACTGGCAGGCGTTCTGAATGTGGAGAAGTCATGTTTATGGACATGGAGGTAAGGGCTGGAGAAGGCAAGGCAGGGGGCGCTCGCACCGTTCAAGGTTGTGACGCATGGACGCCCCCTGGTGGCCAACATCAACTCTACTTCTAGCTGCTTCCTGTTTCAGGGAGAGGACACCAACACGTTTTTTAAAAAAAGACCTGAAGACATGAAGTCACTGCCATTGCTTCCCCCACGACCTAGTCTATAACAGTTCGTGCTCTCTTCCCAGGCTCCTTTACTGGTGGGAGGCTGTATTTGTCTCAGTAGGTGCTTAACTCTTATGGAAGAGAGTAGGAAATAACTTCATAAGGATAGCATTTTGCACTTTTATGTATAATAGTATTTTTCCTGTTGAAAAGATCAGCTCATCCTTAAATTGTAATTTGCATATTTGATTGGCAGCATTATGTAGAAAGTTAAGCACCCAGTTATTCTTATAAGAAACTCAACAACTACTTGACAGAATTCCACTTTTTCCCCCTCATGGAAGTGTGATTTGACGAGATGTTTTCTTACAACTACACTGTACTGAGAGTCAGCCAAGTGACTGCATCCCACAGCGAAGAAATTGTATGTTGAGAGGATGGAAAGAGATAGTAGAGGAAAAGAATAAAAGAGAACGTTTTGCAACTTAAACAGCTATTGCCTTGGTCTCAAAACCTTGGGACTCAACAAAACTGTGGATGTAAAGAGCTACTGATAATATTTATAACAAATTGTCTCTTTAGGTTTTCCATCATTGTTAATGAGATTGCAGAAAATCTGTCTTCATGGTGCTAACGGGTAAAATCACCATGTTTAGTGGGAATGTTTTACACAATTAAATAATCTCAAAATAACCAACCCTATGCTTCTGCCTTACAGCACTAAAGGACAGTTACACAGAACTACATTTAGACTCATGTAGTCACAGGTTCTAAATTCACCCTCAATTCTTTTCTTCCCTGATAACGGGCTCATCCAAGTAATTTATAATGACAGTGTCTGCTTCCTAAACACTGACGATCCAACACAATCACAGCATAAGCAAATGTGAAAGAAATACGAGTTTTTAATTTAACCTCTACTTTCTTCTGTCAGAAATGTCCTCATTAATTTCACACCTATTTATATTTTAATATCTCCAATTGAAGAGTTCATCATGGGCCCCTCTTCAAACCTTAATAAATGGAAGATGTGTATAATTGTCAAGAGGAAGGACAAGTGTAGATGAAGAAAAGATTCATGGCGTAGGCTGTCATCAGTGCATTCCCAGTTGATGTGTATGTTGCCAGTAATGTGGTGCTGGTGATTTCTATATACTACTAGTGTCTTCCAGTAGCCAATCACAAAAGGACCCTTAAAAAGGGTGATAATACGAATAGTTCTTTGGAAGACAGGTTTTCCAAAGGGAAGAAAAGCAGTGTTGAGTGAGACATGAAAAGTCTGCGTGTTTAGTCTTCTGCTGCCTCACCTTTTCTAGTCCTTCTGCGGTGCCAGGGAAGCCTCCAAGTCAGCCAGACATACTCGCGTGTGTAATAGCAGTTTTTCTAGCGTGAGTTTGTGAAACTAACTGTCCAACCTCATATAACACCTCCACAAATTTCGCCTTCTTTGTTTTTTATGTCTACAATGACTTACTTAAAATTTGTCTTTAACTTCACTTCTATTTGGCTATATTCTAGGCAATACAATGCATGAAGTCACAATCTGGATTTTAGTTTTTATAATACTATTAAACTAATAACTATTAAAGTAAAAAAGTCTACTACTGAAATTTTCTAAAATTTGGAAGTCGAAGGGAAGATAGTTAAAACTGTAGTCTTCTGTAATGTGAAGCATCTCCATGGGTTTGTCTTGTCTTTGCTCTCACTGTCTCTCTCACACGCACATAATGGCAACGCGCCTTTATGTATATTGCTCTAAAAGTTTAAGACAGAAATAGTATAAAGAGAGGAAATATAAAAAACTATAACACTTGAAAGAATTCAAAGCAACTTCATATATGAACTTCCACTTCTGACCATAATGGAATAACAACGGCCAGACTCAACCTCCTGCTATAAATACAGAAAACTGAGTAGAGTATATAAAGTAACTATTTTTGGACTTTAATCAATAGGCAGCGCAGGACTGTGATCCTTAAGAAATGGGGGGGGGGGGGAATGACATGAGCTTTACCATTCCCTAGCTTCCTACCTAGAGGCGCTGCAAGGTGTGACTATCAACCAGGTGTTAATTATATTCCTTTCCATCCATGAACTAGCAACATGAAATGAAATAACTGTAAATTGAAGCACATTCAAAACATATGCTTTGAAAGCTGTTTTATGGCATCTTTTTCATTCTTTGTCATCACGTAAGTAAGATCCCTGTGCCTTTGCTTGCCATGTCCCGAACAAGCCAAGTCCCCTGCTGCCAGACTGGCTCACATCACCCCTCCTTTCAGGTGTTCTTCTCCACTCGGAGCCCCGGGCAAGTTGGTTTTTCCATCCTCTGGAGCCTGGTGAGACCTATTTCTACTAATCATTGGGTTTAGCCTGTCCTTGTTCTGTCATTGATGTGTTTGTGTCCGTGCAATCCAGGCTGGCCAAAGAATGTGTTTATAAGGACCATTTTCCAACTAGTTGTCTGTACCTCAGAACTGAAATGGCCCCCAAAACCATATTAGATGCTTAACTGCTCATTCTGGAAGCCAGGGTACGAATAGTTGTGCAAGTACCTTACAGATCTTCTCTATGGAATCTTGGATCACTGCATGGTTTTGTGAATACCTACTTAGTCTGGTCGATAGACCGCTGGGGAAGAGTGGTCATGGAATCACGCTACAGCCTTTCTACACCCTTGTGCAAAGAGTGATAGGCTGTCTATAATGCCGTGACTTCTAAACCAACGTAACCCACATTAAGAAATGCAATTTACCTTTTAAACTACTGTGCACACATTAAGTGAAACTAAATTTTACAACATCGTATTTTCTCTTATAATATCTGAGAAATTCTGTCTACTGCAATTCTATTCTCTTTTATTCTGTTTGATTTTTTTGATGTTGGCTATGGAGCACTAAATTATTTTCATATATTCCCTGAGAATTAGAGGGTACTTAAAGGTACATACAACGGCCTGTCATTCTCTCCCCTTATATTTGTTTTTATTCTTGTATAAAATCTTCCATATGTGATTTACTTTGGTATTGGTCTTCCCAATAAAATGCCTGGATGTTGCAACGTTAAAATAATAAGACTGCAGAGATAAAGGTAAAAAAAAACTAAGGAGATTTCTCTTTAATGAGAAATACTGTGCATCAGGGCCATAGTTCTCCAAATTCTTAATGTTGCCTTTTAATTTTACTTGTAATTAGCACCATGATGGCCACCAGACATCTCCCTCCCACATTACACCAATTATAAATTTGTTTTTACAGTGACTGGTCACTTCATAAACATGAAGCATGAAAGATACACTTCCTGTGTTATTCTCCACAGACAGCTGGTGAGAAAAAGTCTGATTCTTTATACAAAGTCTCCTTGTTGTCAGTACATATGGTCTGTCATTTCCAGACAGGGTGTCACCCCAGAAGCTGGCAACAAGGTACAGGAAAATGTCAGCCCTTGCTACTGAAGCTAAATGCAGTTCACTGCTTAGAGCAGTCCAGCCCCTAGTCCTAAACCTAGATGGGCATGTATGTGAACTTACTGTTGATAGAACAATATCTTCCCAGTTTTAAGGAGTCAAGTGTCACTTTAATGTAGGAAAAGACTAAATGCATAGCAGAAGGCAGTGGAGAAAGATAATGACTGAATAAGTGTTAGTGTCTTAAGCAGAACTCCAGACTTAATATAAATAGCATGACACCTTTTTTATTTTTTCAGGGGATCTGGGAAGAACAGTTTATTACCTTAGCCTGATGACATTTCTGATTAATCTAACTCTTTTTGTTCTGACTACAGCCTTCTGATAGATTTCCAAAGGGGATAGTTTATAATATTAAACATTTTAATCTTTTGACAGTTCTTTATCGGTATAAGTTAATGCAATAGAATTTTGGCTTATAAATGGAAGATCACAGATGTTTAAAGAGGTTAAGAAACTTTTAAGAGCATTTCAATTTCTTTCTTTTACAGATCTGGAAATTGAGAACCAGAGGGTGATGTAACTTTCCGAAACCATGGATTACAAGTTAATCTGGGTTGAGATAGTCTCCCCACACTAGATTACTCTAGAGCAAATGGAAATAATTAACAATCTTCCCACATCCGATTATTCCAGTTTCACTGGGGGGAAAAATGTCATTTCTAAACATGAAAGTCTGATACTTTTTTACCATTAAAACACCACCAAAGGATAGCCAGTGAGCACAACCTGAACAACAAGAATTTTGCTCTAGGGTTGGAGAAATCTGAATTTAACACAGATGTGTGACATTAAGAAATTTGTATGAATTACCTAAACTTCACTGTTCTTATCTTTAAAATGGGAATATTAATACTAATACTAATTATACCTAACCCATTTGTAAATAAACAACTTAAGAAATACATAATGGGTACCCAATAAATATTAATTATTAACACATCATTTCATTGTACCTTAGTCTGAGCTCCCTATAAATCTAAGTCACCCTCTAAGGGGCTCTGGTGGCAGCTGTAGTCTGAGGGAAGCTGGTTTACTAGACACAGAGAGAGTGGAGTTGGAGATGGGGAAGGGCAGTAGGATCACATCAAGGAGTCCAATTTCAAGGCAACTTTTAGGCCAAGAAGACCGGGCAGGCATGAAAAACCAGCTGTGGAGCAAAACATCAATCACAGGGTGGGGAGGGGATGCTAAGACCTCAATCAGGAGGCATTCCATCTCAACACAGGATGGAGATAGGTGGGGAAGGGGATGTTATGGGCTCTGAGCCCACAAACTGCCCTATCCCAATTTACCTTAAATCTATTCATTCTATTAAAATCTAACTTACTTGAAACAGACTCTACAGAACAACTACTTCAAGTAAATCATGGATCTCATCACACTGAAGGTTTGTACCAATCGGCTTTTGTGATTTAAAAATCTAACCCTTAGTGATTGCTTTCTGCATTCTTCGGATTTCAGCAGTCATTCTTAGAAAGAGATTTTGGGCTTCTCAGCTCTGTACCAGGGACAAAAATACCACACTTTGGCCTGGTTCAGCCCTTGAGTATTGCTCAAAGATACAGAAATTACAACAACCAGCAGTGGCTTAATACTTGAAGAAAAATTCTCGAAGGGCAGCCATAAAATTATGTAACTTTGACTGCATTCACTCCATAGTCACCAGAACATTTGTTATATTTATATTCTGCTATTTGTTCACACGTCGTAAGCTCTGAGTAAAGGGGAACAGATGTGCTCGTCTTTAGTCTGCACAACATTGTATGGTTACCCTAGTGAAGTTCTGCTTAGGAACATAAAATCTGCAACTTCCTGCATGCAGATGGAATTTCGTGCCAACTCTACCCAAGGCTGGGGTCCTGGTCCACCAGTTCTCTCTCCTACTGCTTTTCAACCTGGTCTCTGGGTCTAATCATTGAGACTCCACACGTCTCCTGTAGCCCTTATCCCATTTGTTTCTCTTTACTACGTATTTTGTGCTCCAGTCAAGCCACATCCTGGATTCTTCCATTAATTCACTCATCCAATCAATAAACCTTAATTGTATGCATAAATAGTAACAAACACTAACAAGTTGCTAAGGACTAAAGAAGTCTTATTTCTGCTCTCACGTTGGCTCACAGTCTAGTGGTAGGAGACAGACAAGGTGACAGTCCCAACATGGTGAGAAAAGTTTACAAGCTCCTAGCAGACAGGAAGTCTACCCTGTGTCACAGATATCACTCACACTCCCCAGCACACCTATGCTTCCCACGTGGCTGGAACGTAAATCAAGGTGATTTTAAATTGAACTGATATTTCAGAATGGGAAAATCCCACGTCCTTTATTTGGGAAGAATAGCAAAGAAAGTGGACTATCTAAGGCAGAAAGGTCTTTTCTGAGAAATGTTGTGATTACTTGAAGTAAGTACAAAGGGGCTAGAGAGAGAATGAGCAAGAATTTGTGGGCTGACTCAGGAGAACCTCAAATAAGAGGTTCTCAGGCAGAAACAGGAATTCCCAGAGAGCATGGCAAAGAACAGTCTCTCAAGTCATTCTTTTTGGTTTGGAGGCCCTGGCATTTGACACAACCACTGCTTCCCCTCGTACCATTCCCTTGAGGGAAACCCATCCTGACTTCACCCTGCTTTACCCCATGGCAAAAGATCTGTGACCTCCCAATGGCTTCTACCATCACAGGCAACACTCAGTGTCTCTCTCAGCACAAATGTAGCTTAACATTTTGTGGCTTTACTGGCCACACTGTTGGTACAAAAATACGTTTTGCACAGTGACTACTGTTGTGTTAGAGGTTCTCACTTTCTATGATGATAAAAATGAGTGCTAAGATTCCCAGAGCTTAAAAATCGACGGTACAAAGCACATCCTATTGAAAAGGAAATACATTCTCTCTTGTGTTCCCTTTATCATGAATCTTCAGAGAGAATAATCACTTAAGGGTATATGCTGCAAGGACATGCTTAAGTCTGCTAAGTCTGCTGACAGAGTATGCAAAGTAGTCAAAGAAATTAATGGGGTGTTAATACTATGGGCTGTGCTAAGGCAAATTATTTAGGTCACATAGAATTTTGTGGATCTAATGGACTTGGAAATTTTAATTTTGGCAGAAAATTGGCAAAGCTGACTTTTATTTATAACATGGCAGGCTGGAGTTTGGAGATGACCTGGAGCAGTGGCTTACAGATTTAAGTGAAGACACCACTTTACCACTAAGTGCTGCCTTTGTAAACAAGCAGAGTGGGGGATCAGCCATTTGCTGTGGTCAGAGAATGAGGGGAGCCACATCTCTGGAATTCTCTTCTGCTAATAGCATGTGCCTTAAGTTTTACTGGTGGAGTAAACTCTCAATTTAAATATAGATAGCTGGCCAGAGTAATTTTAGATACAATTAGCTACTGGGCATCTATAGCTTCTGTTGAAGAAAAAAAATTCATCACTGAGATAATGTAGGGAATGAAAAATCAAGCATTAATTACATGCTTTCCAAGTACAAGCCACTTTACGTTTATCTTTCTTAATTTGTACAAAAACTATAAACTGTGCGGGGTGGCAGGGCTGGCTGCCACTGGCCTATAGGATGCTTCAGTGAAAACTGGAAAAGGTTCCCAATAGTCTGAACAGACAAGGTCACAGGGCATGTGGCTTAGGGAGGGGTGTGCCGTCTGGGTTTTAGTGTCACCTCACCCCTGTTCATGCTACACAAGTTCTGTAACTGCTCATGCTGCGCTAGAAATTGGTATTATCTTAAGTAAAGAAAGGGAGGCTCGGGGGGGGGGCTGCTTTTCAAAGGCAGATGGCACGTAAGTGGTACAATCTGTATTTGAACGCAGACCCACTAGGTTTCAAACTTGTAATTCATTTCTTCATCTTTAAAGTTAGAATAAATATTTATCATAGCATTATGGGGAAGGGGCTAAAGAAGATGATTCACGTAAAGAATTTTAACTATACCTAGTACACCCTATTGTATTATACTATGCATATACTACCTTCCATACCTATTTGAACTGGCAAGGGTTAAGTAACAGCTGGTTCTGCGACCTTTCCTCTAGTTTGGGGGACACCTGAGGATTTGAACCTTGGTCAGTCCTGAGAGATTATCTCAAAGACTTGTTTAAGAGTTTATCTACACCACATCCAACCTAAGTGGCACTCTTTCCAAGGACTGTGTTCTGGACCAAGCATTGTGATTACCTGGTCTTTGGGATGGATGATGAGTAACCTGAGGGGCTGGGCATTGGGCAGGTCACCTGAATGAGAGAGAAAGGTCAGCGTTCACTAGGTGTGGATGGTGAAGGAAACATTCAGCTGTTGTCTTCCCTGTCCTTAACACACTGCTTCTCATTATAACCACACACATGTCCCAAATGTAAAATGACTGGAACATCAGAAACTGCCTGGGAACATGAGACCTCTAGTGTGCAGCTGCTGTGCATGATTTGTTGTTTTCTGTCCTGTGTTAAAAGTCAGATATACTTGGGGCTGAGTGCAGCCCACTTTGCCTTAAGGGGTTTATCATCATCTGAACCCAAGACCATAGATTACTGGGCACAGTAGAGGTCAGGAGAGAGGAACAGAAGAGACTCTGTCTGAGGAGAGAGATAGGTCTTCAAATACACTAAGAAGTTTTCTGGTTTTAAGAAAATGGATCCATGCAGCCTCCAGGCCCTTGGTACCCTCTGCTTTGCATAAGCAAAAGACAGTTGCCCAGCAGCCCCTGAAAGAGGCCACAGTTGTACATTGGCTGGATCCCAGTTGCCAACTGGTCTTTGTACTGCAGTGTTAGAGCAGGGCATAGATATAAAACAGTATTTCTTATCTGCTTGCTATGTGCCAGAAGTTGTCTTTGGTGAAATCTCTTACAATTATCTAAAAACCAAAGCCAAATAGGGGATATTTTCCCTATTTTTATAGGCGATGGAGCTGAAGCTCAGTGGCACTAAGTGAATTGCTCAAGGGCGGTCAGAGGAAGTGGTAGAGTTAGTACTTAAGCATAGGCTGACTAATGCCAAAGTCCTTTCGCTTCCTCTATCCCACTGAAGTACTAATGCTATTCACTTGTGCTGGTGGAGTGTTTTATCCAAAACACCTATATCCATTGGTAGATGACATTTATTGAGGACTTACTACGTGCTAGGCATTGGGCTTTTAGGAATATTGCCTCATTTCATGGTCATGACATACTTAGGAGGTAGATCCCACTATCATCACCTTTCACAAATGAAGAAGCTGACCCAGAGAGGTTAATGAACCTGCCCAAAGTCACACAACAGGAAGTCAACCAGCTAGCTCATGGTGAAACCATATAGATGAAAGCATCTAGAACTCCTGTTGCAATCGGAGAGTGAGTTCCTCTAGGATGGGAACCACATTTCAATATGTGTGCACCTCTCTAGGACATTTAAGAGTAGACACTCAGCAAAGATTGCTAAATGGACTATGACAGAAGGTGGCTTCCTATAGCTTTGCCAGGGAGATGTAGTCTGAAAATTGGACTGGACAACTCTTTATAATAGAAGAAGACTGAAAACAAACCAAAATGCCTATCAGGATGGATCTAATAATCTAGAAGTGCCCAAATAGTGGATTACTATACAGGCTTTAAAGAATTAGAAATATGAATACTTCTCCATATTTCAATAGGGTTATTGCCAAGATATATAGTTAATTAAAAAAATTTAAAAAGCAAGTTGTACAATAGTGTGGGTAAGTATGCTACCTTTTGCGCAATGAAGGCAGGGGTGCTATATGTGATTTAAGCAAAACCTAATAAATATGTTACCTGTAAGAGAGGGAAAAACAGAGAATAGGGGCAGGGATGGAAACTAGACTTCCCTAAGATTGAATATACCTTGCCTTATGGTTTTGATTTTGAAGTCATTCCCGTATTTCACATAATTTAAAAAGTTAAGTCAAAGCCAACTCCTAAAAATAATGATTATAGAAACCTGAACCAAACATATATCAAGTAGGCAATGACATGAGGAAGATTCATTTCAAGTGGCTTTAAACCATGGTATTTTGACTGTACATTCTAAGGATAAAAAAGAAAACCACAAAGAAATTTTAAAATGAATTCAGTAGGTTTGTTATTACTGGAAATACTGTAGTTATTTTGAAGCTATTACATATAAAGAACAAGAGAGAATGAGCATGAGAGAGAAATAAAGCAAATAATGCATTGTGTTAATGTTTTCATAAACCAAGATATTTTCAGAAGAAAAACGACACATAATATAAAACCAAGGAATTTAAGTGAAAATACTGGAATCTTTTATTTGAATTGATGAAAATATCAGCATGAACTTAAGAATGATGTTTATTTTTCTAAAAAATACGTGTTTTCTCACTCGTTCCACTAAAAAGAACCTAGAATTAATGAGCACCTAGAAAGGATGGACACTCCTAGTATTCAGATTGTGGTTTATAAAAATAGATTCCCATTAGAAGGAATGAAGACTCCTTGGAGAACTGCTGATTCCAGGTCCGGAGCAGGAAATGTGCCAGATAAATTTTGAGCACATTGTTGTACCTGAAAGCAAAGAACTTACGAAAGACAGCCGGGTGGTGTCAAGGAGCACAGGAGCAAGCTTGGAGGAGCTCCCATTGGCCAGCACTGAGAGAATGCAAGTATCAAAATAATAGTAATAGTAATAGTAATAATAATTGTTGTGAATTGAGCATGTTAAATTAAAAAAAAATCAATGAAGTTATGATGATATAAAAAAATAAAAACCTAATGGTTACATTTGGAGTTTGCTAGAATATCAAGTCATTGCTCTGAAACTTGGTAAGTAAAAAGAAGACTTAGGCATTTATCCTGCCTTTCCTGTAAGGACCAAATTTTAAGGCAACCAAATAGCTGATAAAGAAAGGTTTCTTATAAGGAAGAAGAAACTATAGGCTTTAAAAAATATCTCATTTGGAAATTCCTAATGAAGTAATAGATGTAATCAATGGTAATGAATGATTGCTATAACCATTAGGTGAAAATTGTTGTGTGTTGGGAGGTGGGGTTAGCAGATGGATGAGATTGACAGCACCTGGACCCAGTAATCAATGGAGCATTACTGAAAGTGTGGCATACAGATGTTGTATTCTTCTTGGTGTTATGGAATGGTAAGTATGTAGCACCAAGCGGGGGAAGTTACTGAATCATTACCTAGGAACTTACAGGAAATACGGGAGATAAGTAGACTCAGCCAAATCCAGAATGTGAGCAACTATAAATGACAAATGACCCTGTTTCTTCAATAAATAAATGGCATAGAAAGGGGTGTTGTAGATAAACAAACAAACAAATAAACAAAAACTTGAGATGTATAAATGAAAGCAATATTTGGTTCTTGCTTGCTGTCTAATTCAAACAAACCAATTATAAAAATATATTTTTTAGATAATTGGAAAAAATTGAACATAATCTGTATACTAGCTATTACTTATTAATTTTGTTACATGAAATAATAATGTTACTGTTACACTAACAAACAGCATCGCCTATGGAAGGTACAAACTGAAACCTATCAGGTAAAATGACGAGGGAAAGACGTCACAAGAACAGCAGCGAGTGACAGAAACGCTGTAAGTTTGGGGAGGAGGCTGAAGAATTCATTAAATCCCTTCTTCTATGCAGCGTATGAAACTCTGAAATAGGTTGCTTTCTTTGGGCCTTTGATATAAATGTAACTTTCTACAATGGTACTTTTAATTGAAGAAATAAAGAGCTCTCACGGGAACTGTGGCTTCGCTGTGTTGTGGCTGTGTCGGGGGGCGCCTGTGGCCACCCCCGCCCACGGGCAGTCTGCATTGGTAAAGTCGTACACTGTTCTTTCCCCATTCTAGTGCTCATTGGACAAAGACATTCGAGTGCGTGTCACAGTCCTAGACACTGCGGATACAGACGTGGACTTGAGAGACAAGGCCCTTGCTTTCATGGACATTAAACCAATAAATAAACACAATGATTATACAGGAAAGATAACCAGGAGGGGCAGGAGGGCGGGGCGAGCCGCGTTAGATCGTCAGGGAAGCCGCTCTGGGAAGCCAAACTCGGATGAGCGCAGCGCCAAGTGCAAAGAAGCGGGGCGAGCGACCTCCTGGCAGAGGGCGCAGTGAGTGCGGGGACTCGGGGCTAAAATCTGGCCTCAGATACCCGAGGGCAGAAGGAAAGGGGTGGCGCCAGTGCACTGGAAGCAAATGGGCTGGGAAATCGGTGGTACCACGTGAGATGAGGGAGAGCGTCACGGCCTGGGGGCGGGTAGCCACGCGCCTGCTTTTGCTAGTGGGGTGTCCGTTTGTGCCTGCTGTCCCATTGGGATGACCCATTGGGTCCCTTTCACATCACAGGGTCGCAGGCCAGGTGACATGGTCATTCTATAGACTTCGGATTCTATTCCAAGTGCAGCGAGGGGAGGTAAATAAGGCCCTGGGCAACTTTTGAACTAGAGAAAGACAAGATTAACGTTTTGAAAGAGCACCGTGTTTATGCAAACTATCAGATGGTTTCCCCCTGTATACTAACACAGATAACAGGTACCCTTAATTTACTGGGCCAACCCAGGTGGTTTTCCCAGTGTCCACCCCAGTACATTTATTTCCCTGACCACATAACCACACGAGTCACCAAATAAACATGGGCTAATGCAAATAGACATCCTTATACTATTTGCTACCTCAAAGCAGTGGGAAAGTATATAATAAAAAATCAATAATATTTTGTAAAATTCCTCTACTGAATGTTTTTCCTTATCTCCTTCTATCATGGAATTAAATCAATAGTCTGTTCATCTTCAGGTAACACAGCGAGAGCAATTTTTAGGTAATATGACGACGGCACAGGGCTGGTAGCATTAGATTAGGAGGAAGGCACATGACTGGAACGATTTGTCTAAACCTGTCTGGCCTCCGTTGTATCAACTATGTAAAAATGAAGTGGAAAGTTTCTTTTCATTTCTGCCACTTTCACCCTAAAATCGTCAATAATGACTTGATGATAAAAGACAAAAGAAGGAGTTGGGGAGAAAGTGGAAGGGAAGACTGGGAGAGGAGGAGGAGGAGGCGGAGGGGGGGGATGGGGGGGGCGAGAAGTGAGCTGTGACGGAAGCAGAGAGGAGGGGAGGGGAGAAGGAAGGGGAGGGAGAGAGGGGCAGGTTGGGAGAGGAAGAGCGGGGAGGAGGGCAGAGGAAGAGGGGAGTTGGGAAAAAGATTTTGGATTGAGGCTCGTGTGATGATTCAGTCAGGGTTTTCAGCTGCAAGCAACAGAAATTCACTTGCTTATTTATGCAGGAATACAGTTTACCCCCAAGTGCACTCGGGGGCTTTGCCAGGAACAGAGGTCATCTTTCCGCTGCCCGAAGCAAGCCCAGCCGAACCGGCCTTCTGGAAACAGTGATGCCACCATTTCTAGACACAGACCCTGAGGCTTGTGCCACCAACACTCATGCAGGCAGGTCACTGATGGGAGGTCTGGCCAGCCTAGCCTGATGAATATCTTTGCATCCTCGTGCCCAAATCAGCATCCTCAACGATAGCATCTCAGTGGCACAGGCCTCTGCCTTGGCTTCAAGGGACATGGAGGAAGAAATCTTCAGGTTCTTTTGTGGGAGGGGGCCCCTGACTCCCACAGGTACCCGTAAGGAGAATTTTCCCTGCGTCGAAAGGAGATTGAATGCTGGACTTTGGGAAAAAAGGACCCATGTTCATTATAAGAAGGACAGATTGATATATTTGCCTTGTGGTTAAAAAAAAAATATCGCCCTAAAAATAGTGACCTCATAACCTAGAATCAGATGAGCAAAGTAGCGTGCTACTCAGTTCTGGTATTTTCAAGGGTCTGTTGTTTGGTGTTGGGGGAGAGGCCAGAGGCCAACAAGCCCCTTCTCCTTCCCACAGAGAGATGAGGCTGAGGAAGAGCGTGTCAGCCGAGGCAGTTTTCAAAAAGCAAGGCCCCAGTCTCAAGTTAGGGGGTGCAAGCGCCCTGGGAAAGCTCCACTTTCCCTTTAAGTGTCATGTCCTCGGAGAGAAACAGGAAGCGCACTTCCTTATCGGCCAAAGCAGAAAGAGTCCTTTCAGGCGGCCCCACCCCTGAGAATGAACTTTGCTCGGCCCAAACGTGTGTGTGTGTGTGTGTGTGTGTGTGTGTGTGTGTGTGTAGCTCATGTGTGCTCTAATTGAATCTTTCACGGCTGCACAGCTGGGAGACCCAAATCTCACTTCCTTGCTATTCTACAGTCTGCAGTTCGTTGTTCTGCCAAGGCGGAGGGTGACTTACAGAGGAGAAAACAACCACCACCACAACAAAATCTGCAAAGGAGCGAAACCAGAGCCACGATCTGACATTTTGGCGTGGCAGTTTAGTCATTGTAATCCTGCTGCTTAAAATAATTTGTCTGGACCCAACACTCAATTTCTTTTAAGGTAATTTATAATCATGGAAACCACACAGATCCCTGAGGTCAGGGAGTCACAGAAAGACCACATCCTTTGTTTTCATTTCTCAGCTCCAAGTATCTTGAGCTGCTTATTCTGCCTGGTTCCAAGATGTACAAATCATCCCGAGCGGCTGGGTTGTGCAAGAATGTTTCAACTGGCATGACGCCGGCTCCATCAGTGTAAATGACTAAACTATTTTCTGATCAACCAGATGATCATCGTATGTGGCTCTCACGAAACCATATCCTGAGCTGGCAGAGGGAGGCTTGCAAAGGTGCTGTGTTTGAGAGTCACTCGAAGATTGAGTTTTGCAGGAGTTGGTCTTCTTACACTGACACCTAGGAGCAACCTCGGGCGAGGGAGAGGGCGTCGTCAGAGTGTCTGTGGACCAGGAAGTGCTTTATCGCTGCACCTGCCTTCACTTTCTCTCCAACAACAGACTGGGCAGCGCTCTCATATTAGCCTTTTCCTGCCTGCAGCCCAGACATCCTCACTCAAGCCGAACACGAGTGCAGGCCCTTGTCTGCACAGAGCTAAGGATGCTCTCTCTGGACATGCAAATACACAGTGGCCACGAGTCAGGCCTGTCTGTCCACTCTTGCCTAAAAAGGAACCATATTTGTTAAGAATCCCTTGAAGACTTACCAAAAGTCCAGTATTTACAGAATTTATTTCAAAGGCTAGCAGTTTAGTGAAGGTGTCACACGGTGTGGTTTATTTCTGTTAGGTTTGCTTTGTTTTCTCCGAGATCAGCCTACACGCTTAGGAACTAACTCCCTTTGGAACTTGGAGATTAACCCTTAAAGGAAATGGGAAACAAGTAATTTATATAGAAAGAGTTCAGATTTGAATTGTCTGGATTGACTTTGTGGATTAGAAGTTTGAAACTTTGGGATCAATTTTCAACTAAAAACTCTTCCGTATGTGAGTTATTGGGCTAAATCTAAGGATAGAGGAAAATTTGATCTTTTATTTCCCTCTTTGTCTTTTTTTTTTTTTTTTTTTTTTTTTTTTTTTTTTTTTGGTTAGTTTTGTTTCTAGACTTGGAATTCAAAAAGTGCTACTTATTTGGAATTATCTACCTTGACAAGTTGAGGAAAGCCTTCCTGCTCCTAGCCTGAATGTGGAACTAATGAATACTGAAGAAGTTGAGCACTATTAGTTTACTCTCACACTTATTAGCTAAGTACTTGAGATAAATCAATGACCTTAGAATTTTATTCTGAGCAATTGTCAGATAGGACATGTGGAAGCAAAAGAGGGAGACAGGAGAGAAGAGAGAGGTAGAGGTGATCAAGATAGAGACAGAGGGAAAGAGAAAGAGGGAGAGAAAGAGGAAGAGCTTGCAGATATTCTAAAATTGTCATTTGTGATTTACTCTATTTCAGAGATATCCTCATCCTTGGAAGGCCAAGGGGCGCCAAAGAGAAGTGCCCCAGGGAAGGAAGAATTGATTGTCCACTTTGGACCAAGCCAAAGGAAGAAAGGTTTTCAGTTTGATCTCTCATTTCCCTCTGCTTCAACACAGCTCAGGTGGTTAGGTGAGGTCTGGAGAATTTACTTCTTGGAAGAAACAATGGGAGTCAAACAGGAATTGGAATAGCCTTTTTTCCAGCCCAGGTCCCCTGCTCAAGGGACCCTTGAGTTTCCCTTCTATAGAAGATAGACCAGGAATACATTTATGCCTGAAATTCAAATTTTTAAAATTACGTGCATTTGCCTGGAGTATCTTATGTACTGGAAACAGAGGACAGAGTGCCAATGGAAGATCAGCGGTGGGCGTCTCGGTCTCAGCCCTGTCGTAACAGGCCATTTGCATAACCCTGTTCCTTAAAGTCAACCAACTCTTATCTTCCGGGAACTTGGTTGTGTAGCAACCATTCCCAGCACATATGGGCTTCTTAATCAGGTGGAAAAACACTAAATAGCTTTCTCACCCAGTGATCTATAGATGCAAATATGTATCTAGAATGAAAGCACACACTTAAAATAAGGCCTGTTCTTCTGAGCACATGACATAGACGTTGAATGTTGGTGGGGGGGAGCTGCAATCAGTAAGTCAGAGGGTCACAGACACTTGGGAGGAGAGACCCAGTCCCTTTTATTTACCAGCAAATAAAAACAACTAAAAGAATTTGCTTTGCATCAGACACGAAAGCAAATTCTTCTGCATGGGGGCCGCTGATGTCTGGTTGAAGCTCTTGTGAATTCCAACAACATTTAGAATCCCTTTAACTTCAGACTGGTGGACCAGAGATCTTCAAAACGGGGGGCCTTGGGTGTGTTCCTTGACTCATCCAATTATAAAGAAGCTACCACTTTAAAATAGAAAGATTTCACCTAAAAATCTGAATCTCATCTTCCCTTGAAAAATCGGAAGCTAAGGGAATGATGTGTTTACATATTTTTATGTGACAACAATATCCTGGGTGGAGAAGCAGCTGCCCCCATTAGGCAGGACAGGAGCTTTCTAGAACAACTCAAATTCTATCACTCCCTTTGTCTCCAACCCTCAGGTGGAGCAACAATCGCCAGTCATCACACCAGCACGGCCTGTGTCTTTTTTTTTTCTTTTTCCTTTTAACTTGAGAAATAGTTTCCTATTGCTCATGTCTCTATCAATCATGGTGTAACAAATGCCATGCCCTGACAACATCACCACATGCTTCCAGGAAAATGGAAAGTGCATATCTTCAGGGAAATACAAAATAGTTCTACACGTTTAATAGGCAAAACTTCTGCTTGCTTCATTCAGGGCTCTGTCTGTTTCCTGCAGGCAACTGAGTGTTTTGAATGCTGAGGCAGGGTTTGCCATAAGTTGTACTTTATCCTTACACACCCACAGGTCCTATGAATTGCTGCAATCAGGGAGGTTCTCAGGGTGATATAGAATATCACTGTAGACAGAGGAAAACCATACCCAGGACTTAGGAACTTCGAATCATTTTGAGTTTCTTTAGTCACTTGTATCCTAAATTACAGAAATGTATATTATGTTTTAATGGACTTGAGGTATATGAGTCCAAGTAACACAGGCTCCAAACTGTGAAATTCTCAACTTACCCATAAGAAGTCAACTTACATTGCCTTAACTCAAAAACTGTGCATTTGTGCCCTTAGCATTTACACCAGGCTCCAGATTTAAAGAGTAAGAAATGCAACAAGGATCCAGGATTTTCCTTTTCCCCATGAACAAAGGTTGGGGGTTACCTTTTTGGTGGGGGCCAATTTAGTCCAAACAACTTCCCCCCTCGACCACTTCTCCGACAACCTCCCGAAGGTGTGAGATGATATACAATTTCCCTTATTACATAATATTTTCCTCTATGAGTTATTTCCTTGTCCTATACCACTGTCCAAAAGCTTTAAGTACTTTTTCACCATGTTGAAATTGATGGTAGTGTATTAGTTATAGTTTCATAGCCTGAAATGTAAATAATTCTTCTCCGTTAAAACATAATAGAAAAGAAATTTAAAAGGAAGGTTTATGTTGGTTCCATCCACCAGACAATTAGATTGGGAATGAGCCAAGGGACCTTCTAGAAGTGGAATGATAGAAGACTGAAAGACACGAGCATCCACTTTCTTAAAAATTGTCGTGTGTTGACGCAAGGCCCATGAACAAACAATGCATTTGCATGCAAGAGAGAAAACACGCAGCTCGCATGCACACCCGGGGTTGGAGCGGGGTGCTTGTGGCTGTGAGGCCGGACCGACGCGGGCTACAGGCACACTTTATTTAGCACTGTCTCCAAGAGTGCGATCTGTGTTATTGCTGTTCTCTCAAAAACACACCGACCAGCACAGAGTCCTGTTTCTGCAGTGAATTGTGCATGGAATGGATCACTTGTCTCACGGCCTTTAGCTTTCTGCGTTCCCCCCATAACAGCGCAGTGGGCTCCTTCCCACCAACCTCCTAGCTTACTTGCCTATGATCTCATTTCCTTTCCGTTTTTCTTGTTTTGAGAATACTTTTGGAACCTAATGCAGATAAAGCGTGGATGACAATGCCATAGATGCCGCAGAGATACCGAGAAAATTGCAAACTGATACAAAGGCCAGCCCTTCAGGGTTTTGGTCAGTTAGGAAGTTGGGGGCAGGACAGCCAAGTAAGACGGTGGAGTCTGTGTGAAGATCTCAGCCAACGACGAAGGTTGGGACAGACACAGCCCTGCTTTGCTCACCCAGTCCCCTGCAGCGGGGTACTTCCCCTGGGGAAAAGAGAGCCTTTTCCCTCTTCACAAAGGGGTTAGTGTTACTTAGGCTTTTCCCTGAGAGGGGCTGTCTATGCCCAAAGGGTTCATTCTTTAGAGGTAACTCTTATTTCTAATTTGCACAAAAACGTCCTATGGGCTACAGTGGTCCTTAGCTGATGAAAGTCTTTGAAGATCACGTAGGACAGCATGGACAGCACACTGCCTTGGAGAACGTGGCCACCACGGACCGGACAGTGCATACCTGGGCCGGGGCGTGGGGTTGCGGGCAAGGAGTATTGCTTCAGGGAATGCTTCGAAAACCCAGTGACATGGGAACAGAATGTTCTCGTGTCCTTCGTAGGGGTTGTGCTCTGACACACAGCCTGGAGTCGGTGCAGGATATCACGCTGGGTGACATAGCCACTGCCCACTCCCCCGCGTGTTCCTAGTCACCTCCACCTCCCCTAACGTGGTATCTCTGTAGCCGCACTGGGGCCTGGAGAAGTCTGCTCTGAAGGACATTTTGAAGGAGGAAAAGATTGTAGGTTGGATCCTGTGAAGTAAGCACTTGCTGCTACTAAGAGATAATTTTAAAACATAAAGTCTGCTTTTAAAGATGAAGGCAGTCCACAAAATGTTTTCTGGTCAATGGGAAAAGACAACGAGAAGACTCTCCTCTGTCCCCTACCACTCATCAAACCTCTGGTTTGCAGGAGTGTCAGTAAAAGTCCCAGAGTTCAGCATGAAAGCTCACTTCTGCCTCGGAAAGCGTACGCGTGTGCCTGACTGTCCTTATCACATCGATGTCATCCAGCTTCAACATTAATATCTTCAGTGGCTGGAAATACTTGCGCAAGTCAACTTTATCTGCGGGTTGCCGGAGAGACTAGAACCGGTGGGGGGAAGGGATTGCAGAGGGCGGGGAAGGAAAGCAGGCCTGGGCTTTCTGGGGACACTTGCCCAGCTCTGTCATCCGCGCCAATACTTGTGGGGGCTGTTTGTCCTTCCTGTGTGCTTCCTTGAGTACAAAAACTCAGCCAAAAATCCAGAGAAATTTACTTCCAAGTTGTACAAGTGCTTCTTTGAGAGCTGTTACAATAGCTAAAGCGGTCCAAATCCTGAGATGGGTTTGGAGCACAAAAGAGCTTCCTTGGAACAGTGTGTCCAGAAATGTGTTTTTAATTTTAAAACTGACCACCTGCATCTTCTATGCTGTCCTGAGGCGGCTGAGTGGGAAGCACAGAGCCGGGGGTGGGGGTGGGGGGGGTTGGCCAGGGAGAGTGGAGGAAGACAAGGCAGGAACAAACGTCAGAGTATCTCTGTCCTCTGAAGCCTGAAGACAGGCACAGAACGACCTATATAAATATGCAAGGGGTGTGCGTGCGTGCGTGTGTGTGAAGGGAGCTGTGAGTGGGAGTTTTAAGGTATATTGTTAAAAGGATACCTGGTTGTAAAGAACATTTTGTTGTCAAATGAGAAAATTTGAATATGCAGTCTATTTTAGCTAATATTAGAGAGCTGTGACATTTAAGTGTGATATTATTTTGAACATGTAAGGAAAGTCTTTTTTTCTTTTTTAGAAAAGTATACTAGTTCTTTTTTTCATTTAGAGGTCCATAGAGGTAGACTTTCACATTTGTAATTTATGTAAATATACTTGAACATAAAAATAATAATCAAAACAAGTTAGAATAGAAAAGGAGTTTAAAGGGAGTACCTCAGAAGTAACTGTAGTGATACTCAGCAATGAGGTATGTAGCACTTTTTCTAGGATGAGTTCATGAAATTAATTGCCTGACCTTGTATGTGCATATATGTGTGTATGTGTGTGTATTATATATAGTGTATATTATATATATTATGTATATATGATATATATCAGATTTTATATATAGATTGTCTAGAAAGGATCCAGTCAGGTAACTGTTCTTGTTATATTGACAGTGACTGGATTTTTTTCTGGACAGCCTATATGTATATTTGTGTGTGTGTATACATATATACATACACACATATACACACACATACATACATATACGAGGGCTGTCTAGAAAAAATCCAGCTACAGATGCCTCTATTTTTCATATTACATGGCTGGATACTTTCCAGACAGCACACACACACACACACACACACACACCAGAATTGTTAAACATTTTAGGAAAACACATTTTGAACAGAAGAAATTGCAATAAGAAAGAACCAGCCAGTAAGGGAGCTAGCAGATTTTTAAGCTCTTTAAGTATAAGGGTCGGTGTCTACCTTTCTTTTTAGTATCTACTTATACAGAACAGCACTCGAAACTACAAATGTCTAAATGAATGGAGGAAGCTGTGCCAGCCTTGCTCCAACTCTCAGCCTGTTTACCTGCAACCACATCTGATAAGGTCTTTCATATGTCCTTTCCTATCTTCTTTTACTATGTCGGTTGTAGGCGAAGTTTCAAAGCTCTTTACCTCTGAAAGCAAAGCCAGTGATGCCACTGAGCCCAGCGGAATTGTGTTCATGCACTGTTGGTCGGTAGAAATGTATGTGAGGAGTCTAAGGATAGACGTTTTGACAGTAAAGGTTCTTCTCTGTTTTTGCTTCTTGTACACCTCAGGAAAGAATAGGTCATGCATTAAATATACTGCTTGTTAACAATAATTGCACTAAGCCTCTTAATTTTAATTAAATCCAGTATTTAATGTTTTTCACCTGAAGAAAAATGAACAGGAAGACAGCATTTAGCTGATTTAAATCCTTCAGCCATACTGCAAAAGTTTAATCTCTCTTTGTATTCATTCATGTATTCATTTATTCATTCCACAAACATTCACTGTCACCCAGTAGTGTACAAGCCCAACATTAGATTTTGGAGAAAAAAGAGAAGTGATAACAATCATGGTCATTGCTATCATGGAAATCAGTGTCTGGTACGTGATTCTGCTGCCAGGATGCACGATTCAATTTGTAATGCTTATTTCTGACCCTCATCTCACCCCCATATTTTTGGTTAGCTTGAAACTTGTATTTTGTAAAAATTGGAACTGTTTCTATGGATGTTAATTCTTCTCCCACCCCAGTTTCTGGCTGGTAGTCAGAGTGGGGAGCCAGAGTATCACCGGATGGCTTGCTGCTGTTGTGTCTCTGGGCGACACCCCAAGTGGAGGCTCTGAGAGCAGTCTGAGGAAGCCTGTCTTTTATAACCATTTCAAATCTGGCTTTACAAAAGAAAAATTTTCATTTGGAAGTTATGGTGGCTGAGGGACTAATTCTTTGGTGCAAGAGGAGCCTAAAGTTTTAGGTCTTGCATTAAAAAAATATCTCAGTTCAGAGAGGATTAATGACCACATCTGACATTTTTGGCATTATTATTTAATTTTCAGAGGTATGCACTTCCCTGAATTGTATATCCTTACAGGCAAAGACATGTTACATTAAAAAATATAAAGACTTTAAATACACTTAATACAGCCCACTTTGAACATTTGAGCCTCATTTGTGATTATCACTCTCTGTGTCCCTCTTTGTAGAAGTCAGCCACATCAAACTCCATCAGGCTGGACCAGGTGGTTGAATCTCAAGGACCTGCTTCACAGTTCTTGCTGTCATTTGTTTGATGTCATCTGAAGTCCCTTTCATTTTCTATAGGTCTAGTATATACATATATATGGTACTCAGTGGACGCTGAGGGGCTTTCGCTTCTAAGGCCCCATGACTGTCCTTGAAGAGGTGCAGTTTCATAACATTGCTTACAGTTCTTTGATTACGTATTACGCATTACACATGCTCATCCATACAACGGAATGGAACACAGCGGTATAAATGATGCTATATAGTAATGTGCAGTTTTTTCTGGACAAGGTGATCAAAGTTACATTCAACCTTTGTAATGTACTTGTATCAATGTACTATTGTTTATAGATTCTCTAAGAAGTTGTCAGGAAATTCTCCAAGAGTTTTTCAAATTCTATAATAGTATAGAGAAGAGGAGGGAGATACTCCTTTACTAACAATGTGGTAAAGTTACCTTGTTGAGCAATTTTAATCAAGAGTGCCAATTACAAGAGTTTTACTTTCTGCTCTGTGTTTAATTTTGCAGAGTAAAATTTGTTAGTATGTGACTACTGTTTTAGTACTAATAGTTCTAGTTAAGTTTAAATTCAGTACTGACGAAAGAAATGACATCAGTTAGCTCACACATAGGCAAGGAGAAAAATTATTCAAATTAAGTTTTATACATCCTCATGTATATTTTATCTTGACTTTTCTTTCTCAGTTTTTAATCTATATGCCCACTCAACATTTTTAAAAGATAATTCACTTGAGGAAAGAAGAGAGCATCCAAGAATTAAAACTCTCATTTATTTCTATTCACTTTTTTTTAAAAAGTGGGAGGTAGTTAAAAATGGAGATTGACAGACAGGAAGGGGGAGATGTAGAAGGAGAGAGAGAAGAAACAGTCACCTTCAATCAAAAGGAAGGCAAAATGCAGAGTCCTCCTCTTGTTGGGGTTGCACTGGGCTTTCTTGGGACCCCAGATTGTTCTTATTGAGATTATCACTAAAATAATAGCTTGGAAAGAATAGAAATTCACACCTGAAACTGAGATTTTGTTTCTTGGATGAGACCTAGCTGTGTACTCAGATAGCTCATGCGGATGAGCAGGTAGGCTCCTAGATACCTTAACGAGGACTTGATTTCTCTCTACCTTAGATTTAAACTTAGACACTATGACTCTGGTGACCAGATGACCAGAAATTTAACCTTCTTTCAGTTCCCACAAAATAAACCCAACTTGCTTGCTCGTCATTAGTTCTGCTCCGTCATGAAAACCAACGGTCGCACCTGTGGTAACTCAGCCTGCCTTTGTTTACCAGTCTCTTTCAGGTAATCATTCAGCTAATTCAGGCTTTCCCCTGGTTGGGGGAAGTTCAACCTCCCAGGCAGAGCTGCTTTCTACCAAGTTTTCAACCTTCCTTCCCCCCGGGGTGGGCAACCTGGGTGGGAAGCAGCGTCACCAGTGTGTGGCTGAGGGGAAGGAGTGGCACTGCGTCTTGTCCTGCATCTTCTCTGGCGTCTGGGAGGTGCTGCACACTTCCGCAGTCCTTGGCTCTGCCCCCAGCACGTCTGCTGCTGACGTGTGCCAATCTCCCCTTTCCCTCTGGATCCAGCAGAGAAGAAATGTACAGCAATCTGAATGATTTGGGGAAATAAAACAAAAATGAACACAACTCATCTGGGTTTAGTTTTCTCCTTCCACAACACAAGTGCTTGATGGAGAACATACTGAAAGGATGGTAGAAACATGACCCTATTATCACCTCCTTTAAATATCAACCAACACACAGACACTAGTATTTGCTTCCACGAATAAACGCAAAGGTGAATTTCATTTCCTAACCAAAAGTGTTCTGTAAAGCATTTTAAAATTGATTATAATTATACTCGTCATTACACAAAACTGCAAAACCATCCATTAATTTATTCTCTCAGTAATATTTATTGAGACTCTATTATGTTACCAATTACTTGGGGGAGGTTAAGATAAATTAGATCCCGCCCTCACTGAATTTACAGTGGATTGGCAGAAAAGAGTTGTTAAAAGAGCTATTAGAATGAAATGTAATGATTTACGATAAGGGAGATGCATGAGGCTGGCAGACACTGGGCAGTGGGAGTGGGATTGCGTTTGAAACCCGAAGAACATCCAAAGGTAAATCTCTCTATGCCAGAGAGAGAATAGCACGAGACAGGCCTGAAGCTAGGAAGGCCAGACACTAACAGAAACCAATTGAACCTCATCATAGCTAATGGATAGTTGTGGCCCAAATGGAGACTGGAGAGAGGCCAGCACTGGACCTTAAGGAGCATGTACAGGATTTTAGAATTAGTCCCAAGAGCATTCGTAAACCATTTGTTAGAGATTTATTAAAACCAATGATCTGGCTGGAGAACGTATTCGATTATAGGTGGCCCTGAGTGTCTATGGGAGATCGGCTGATTCCTGGGCGAGCTGATTGCAGGGGACCAAAGGAAGGATAGACAGGTTCAGGAGACATTAAGAAAGTAAACTCCACCAGACGCAGTGATGGATGAGATACGAGAGTGATGGGAAGGGAAGAGTGGTGACACCTGACTTCTCCCTTTGGTAGGGGTATTCCAGGTAAGAGGATGTGGAACAACAAAGGAAAGGAGCAAAGTGGGGATGACTGCGGATATGTTGATTGGGAGGAGGCTGTAGAGAATCGATGGGGTTATTTCCGGGAGACAGTTGACTAGATAGGACTAACGTTCAGTGAAAGCACTGAGTTGGAAGTGCTTGGTGAAGCCATCTAACATACTTGGTAACTAAACCCCTGGGATCAGATGGGACGGCCTAAGAGGAGAATAAAGAACTAGACCTAAAATCAGGACTTGAGGAAAGATGACATTTAAGGAAGTATAAAGAAGAAGGCTATAATGAAAAGGAGACTTGGAGAGGAAAAAGCCAACATGGGTAGAAGAAAAGCACCTGAGAAGCCAAAGAGACAGGGTTTTAAAAAAGGGGGTGTGGTCAAAATTGTCTAATGTTGCTGAGAAGTTCCTGTAAAATAACTTTCTAAAAATCACCACCGACCATCAGTGGAGTGGTCTGGCCAGAAGACCATTTCAAGGGAAATGAAGTGAAGATATGGATTGAGTAGAGAAGGGAGTGGGAAAATGTACACTGAGCACAGCTACTGACTCAAAAAAACCTGTCTAGTATTTACATGTGTTTCCCTGGTTTGAAATGCCTGCCCTGCATAAAGGAATTCAAGCTCTTAGAAAAGAGATCAGTGTCACAGTCCATTCATCCAGGCATACAGCTGAGAGTGCTGAAGGGGGCTGAATTTGTAGAGACCAGGGCTCTGAGTATAGTCTGGACACACATTGTATTTGCCTTTCTGTTTAGCTTCAGTGTTTCAAAAATCTGAGGGCCTGTGAGGGCACTGCTTTAACCCCAACTGTCCTATTGACGCTCCAGCATTGTGCCAAGAGCCTTTGCCAGCCTGCTTGGGAGCTGGCAGCTGCTGGAGCATTGGACCCACCGAGATGTCTAGTAAGCCCTGCTCTTTTGTGCATGTAATGGCAGTCCCTCTGGCACTGCCCGGGGCTCTCACTTCATTGTCATTTCAGCAAGTGGAATGAAATTTAAAGTAGGATAAGATTCCCAAGTAGGCACTGAGCTTGCTTTGAGTTTGTAATTAGGGCAGACTTGTTACTGAGATCCTGGCACTTACAATAATTTCTGTTACAAAGTTGGTATAAATAGAATAAATAATTGTGTCCTTCAATACAGATAGTCCAGACCTGCCTCAACCATATCATGGTAAAAGAAGTATGGGATTGTTCTTAAGGAGTTGCTGAATGCCTAACTTATTTTAGAATACTGGTGTCCAAATTAAAAAAAAATTATCAAATCTAAATCTGAATTCCATGGGGGCTTTCTGCAAGTGGCCTTTTGCACATGTGAAATGCCTGCTTTGTTTTTGCATTTTTAACAGTTTTTTTGAATTAGATGTCAAGACAACCCTCGGTTTCTTGGGGCCAGCATCGGCATCAGGCTGGTTCTGAAGAACTGTGGTCTTTCAGCTAGACACCCACACTTCTCACTGAATTGCTCGCCTCTGAAAACAATGAGGCAATTCATTATCCAAGTGTCCTCCAGGGACACACAGCATCAGACCCAAGTTGAGATCTTCAAATAAGGGAGCCTTTCAATGTTTGTCTAAAACTCTTTAACCCACCCGCAGAAAGAACAGGCGCCATTTACAAGCTGGGAGAGTGGACTGCAACAGAAGACAGGAGGAAGGGAAAGCAGAAAGCTGATATCTATTTATCTGATTCTCCAAGCTCACTCGAAAGCCAGTATTAATCACGGGCAGAAGTGTGTCTTGTTCAAACAGCGCATATGCTGACTGGCCGTGGGGCTCTGGGCTGTGTTTGAATGGAGCGGAGGGGAGTCTCTGGGTGTCAGCCTCTTCGTGCCTTATCATGTTCCAAGTGGATTAACCTTGCTGAGCGGTGATGCAGTGATCTGTGTCTGTAACAAGTTGTGACGGCTATCTGTGTACTTTCTGCACCACATGAGGGGAGGTATTACAGCCACTGAATGCTAAGCCTGGATGACTCATTGTGCTGAGTCTTATTCCTAGCAACTAGGAAGAGAAAAGCTCACCAGCCAGCCTTTTTTTTTTTTTTCTTATGCCCAGAACAAGTCATGTACATTTTTCAAGCACTTGCCTTCTATTTAGGCCTAAATCTTAGTTTACGCTCTGGTACACTGGCTTATCATTATTGCCCACTCCGTGTTTGTTTTTTCCACCAGACAGTGAACTTCTCCAGTAAAGGAATGTATATTTCCTTGTCTGGGATCTACCATTTTATCCCCAGCACTTGGCACCCCAGTGTTAGGAGCTTTGTAGGTGCTCAGTAAATAATTGCTGAGTAGATGAATAATTGAAAAGATCTTTGCTATTGAAGCAAATCGATAGTTATCTCTAAATATGTTAATGATTTGAAAATACCATTTTTTTTTTCCTGCTTGCTTACTGACACTTAAAGTATTTCCCAAGGCCATACAAGGAAAGGCAATTACCTCTTCTGTCATCATTACTATATGAGAATGATTGACTAAATAACAATAGTTTTGCACTTCATAAGCCCAACTGCCATCATGTTCACTTCCTGATTTTTAATCAGCAGCCTTATTCTTACTCTAGAATAAAGCAGGGAGAACTTCAGGTGTTTCCTGATCCAATTTATTTTACCTGTGAGAAAGCTGACACCTCCATAGGTGAGATACGGGTGGTCCACAGTGAACTTGTGGCAAAGCCGAGACCAGAATTCAGGCCTCGCTCTTCCAGAAACTGTGACACCAAGGGCCAACCTTTACAATTATGAATGAGTAACAAGCACTGAAATAGTAAATCCCATGCTCCAAGTCCACATACTAGAAGTCAGGAATGAGCCAAGGCTGGAAAAACAGCCTATAAAGTCCTAGTCCTATTGAGGATCTCTGAATTTTCTCCATGACTTCTATAAGCAATATGTGCACACACATTCTGTGTGGGGTTCTCATGAGGAACCAGAGAACTGTGTAATATCAGGATTGAGAGGGAGCTTAGATTCCACTGAACCACACCCTTCTTTGTTCTTGGTTATTATACCTCCAGTTCCTGGGAACTCACAAGAATCACTTCCTGTTCTTAGCACATTATTGAACAGCTCTAATTATTCAAATTCATTCTTTAGGTGATACTTACGTCTATGCTTCCTCTACTTTTCCTCATTGGTTCAATTTGTGTCTTTGGGGCTAGGGAGAGAATAGGTCTAAGCCCTCTTGAGTATGCCAACAAAACCACTATATGAACTCATTTATTGTCTCCAGAATCATCTCTCTTTCAGTATCAATATCTGTCCACTGTATTTTTATCATCATAGATACTTTATGACTCAATAGTAGATACAGAAAGAATATCTTTAACTACCTGAAAACTAACCCAGAAACCAAAATGATACAAAAACATGGAAAACAGTAACAATACACAAATTAAATAAATACAGCATAAAAAGTTATAAAAACAAGCCCAGTGAATGATCATAATACAGTTGATCAATTCACAAACAAGTATAAGGACCCTGGGGATAAAAGTAAGGGTGGTAGAGAGAATGGGTGGGTGAGATGAATTTCTGCCGAAGTTACTCAGCTACAACGTTTAAGTAGCCCTTCGATGATCACTAAGGGTTACTTTCATGTCTGAGGTATACGAATGCTAAAATAAAAATAGTTTTATAACTTTAGAGAGCTTCAGCATCTTCGAGAATGACTCAAAGCCATTGAGTATGAGATGCACACCACGTTGCATTGGTTGTTTCAGGAGACTATGAGATAAAAATGCTTGAGATAACTGCCAAGAGTTGAGAAACCATCAAAAAACTGACCAAATTTATGTAGAAAGCACTGAAAATTAAATGTATGGCCACCTTCTCCAGTTTCCTGTGGTTTCAGGGGCAGAACCAATGAGCCCCCACGCCTGTCTTTAGTGAGCCACCTACTTATTTTGTGAAGAAATCAAGTCGCTGTAAAGTAAAATTAGGATACGAGAGTAGAGAAGTTCGTTGGAAGCTAAATATAAGGTGATGGAAAGAGAAGTCACATTAGGTGGTGAACTTATTATACATCAAGTTGACAATGCACTGTAGAATTATATGCCTGAAACCTATGTAATCCTTGCTAACAGATGTCACCCCAATAAGTCTAACAATAAAAATGAATTTAAAAAAAAAAACAAAAAAAAAAACAAAAGTTGCTGAGCATACGAGTTGAGGGTAGGGCAATCGACAACAAAACAAATCTGTAAAGTAGAGTAAGGCATTAGAGAGCTTGCTTGTAGTCTGGGGTAGACAATAAATAACGAAGAGAACCATCAAAAAGGCTATAGTGATCTTTGCTAAATTATAGACTTCTATAACTGTGGTGCACAGTTTTGACAAAGATTTTTTTCATCCACCCACCTCCTCCAGAGCCTAAACACATGATAGCACATTTCAACAATATGTTTTTGATTCAGAAATACAATGGAAATAGCCTGAAGAAATGAGATTGCTTTCAATAGGGTAAAGATGCATTGGATTGGTGCCTCCTTTGGTGCTTGTCTTTGACAGGAAGATTACCGTTTCCTGGCAGGTGACTACCACTCCTGACAACATTCCTTCTGAATAAAAAAGGTCCATTTCCTTTTTCTTTCCCTCTCCCTAATGTTTTGGACTCTAGTCATTTTAACTCTATTTTTAATCACAGAAATCAAGAAATGACGAGGCACCCTCTAATCTGGGGTGAGGTAACGAATGCGTCTGCTTTGGTCCCTGCAAGTCTACCTGTGAAGTCTCAAAGCAACATTTTGTGCATACAATTCCCATAATGTTATTAATATTCTCCATTGCAGGAAAACGGCAAATATTATACCCTCACATCTTAATTACTTGGAGAAGATATTCTTTCTCTCTTATACATAGTATAAACAGCAAGTCAGCTTTCTGTAATAGGATTTTTTTCTTGTTTTCTTTTTAATGTACTTTATTTTTTAGAGCAGTTTTGGGTTCACAGCCAAACTGAGTGGAAAGTACTGAGTTCTCATATACTCCCTAGTCCTACACAAGCACAACCTCCCATACAATAAATATCCTACCCCAGCGTGATGCATTTGTTTCAGTTGAATCAACTTGCATTGACATATCAATTTTATTTATGTTTAAAGTATGTCGTCCTGTTGAGCATTTGTGGTTATACTCCATAACTCAGATCATGGAAATAAATTTTAACTGTATTATCAGTAAAATTTTATATTCCAGAGTATTCAATGTATTGCTTATTTTTATTCAATCAAATGGATGATTAGCAAAAAACATCAAATAATCTGAAGTCTGATGCTCAAGTAGTTTAGGTATTTCATTTTTTATCAGATGCCATTGAAGCATCCTGGAGGGTCAAGTTTTACATGACCAAGAGAAAGAATGAGACAGGTTCACACTCTCTGGGTTTTGTGATTTTGTCATATTCTTGGCAATCTTCAAGACCAGGCTTTTAATTTGTCTTTGAAACTGTGTTTTAGATACTGTTACTATAAAAACTTCTCTGTGAGAAATGTAAAATTCCATAACATTTAAAATATAAATAAGCTGTTTAAGGCCCTGTTGTTTTATAAATAAAAAACAATTCATACACAGAGGAAGGAAAGTTATCAGGGAACTAGAGAAGCATTAGGTAATGATAAAAGGGTATATTTCCAGAAAGATATGACAATTTTATCATGTGTGCACTCAAAAACAGAGCATCAAAGTATGTCAGGCAAAAACTAATAGAACTAGAAGGAGAAATAGCTATATCCACTATTATATAGCTGGAGACTTTGATGCCCTCTGTCAAGGACAGACAGATTCAGAAGGCAGAAAATCAGTAAGGGCATAGTTGAATGCAACTACAATATCGATCAAATAGTATAATGGATATCTAAAATATATACTTCTTCATCCCAAAACAACTGAATATACTTCTTTTTAAGCTCATATGGATCATTAGCTGAGATAAACCACATTCTGAGCCATAGAACACGTTTTAACAAACTTAAAAATAAAAATTATATAAGGGATTAAACTAGAAAATAATATAAAGAGAGATGAAAATTTTTAAAATACTTAAAGATTATACAATACACATCTAAATAACGTATGATCAAATAAGAAATGTCAAGAGAAATTTAAAAATATTTTTAATTAAATAAAAATAAAAACATAACCTACCAAGTTTTGTGGAATGCAACAGCAGTGCTTAGAGGAGAATTTATAGCATGGAATACATACATTAAAAAAAGAAGGAAGAACTAAAATCAATTATAATCTCCCACTTTAGGAAATTAGAAAAGCAAGAACAAATTAAATTCAAAGTAAGCAGAAGGAAAGGAATAATAAAAATTAGAGCAAAAATCAATAAAATTAAACATTTGAGAAAATAGAAAGTTGATTCTTTGAAAAGATTAATAAGATTGATAAGAATCTAGGCAGGCTACCTGAGAAAAAGAGAGAATACATTATGAGTATCAGTACAGTTTCCTTGGATATTAAGGACAATTGAGGAATACTATGAAAAACTCTGTGCTGGCAAATTAGATAACCTAGATAAAGTGGACGAATTCCTTGAAAGATACAATCTGCCAAGACTCATAAAAGAAGAAATAGTTAATATGAATAAATCTATATTTATAAAGAAACTGAATTGATAATTAATAACTTTCTGAAACACGAAGCATTAGTCCCAGATGGGTTCATTAGTACTACCAACATTTAAGAAATAAATTATGTGAATTCTCTACAATCTCTTACAGAAGACATAAGTAGATGAAATGCTTTCTAACTTATTTTATGAGACCAGCATTACCATAATACCAAACCCATAAGATGTACAACAAAAGAACACTAAAGACCAATTATCTCTCACCAATACAGATGCCAAAATCCTCAAAAATACATTAGCACATTGAATTCAGAAATGGATACAAATAATTATATATGTGACCAAGGGGGATTTATCTCAGATATGCAAGGCTGGTTCAACATTCAAAATCAATTATTGTAATCTATTATATCAACAGGTTAAAGAACAAAAATCTCATTATCATATTAATAAATGTAAAAAAAGCATTTGGCAAATCTAACATTCATTCATGATTAAAAAGAAACTCAGTAAGGTGGGAATACAGGGGTACTTCTCTAACTTGATTGAGAACATCTCCAAAAACCTACAGCTAACATCACACTTCATGGTGAGAAACTCAAAACTTTCTCTCTAAGATTAGGTACAAGACAAGGATGTCTCCTCTTGTCATTCCTTTTCAACATGGTACTGAAAGTTCTAGTCGATGCAATAAGTAAGAAAATGAAATTAATAAAGTATACATTTTGGGATGAAAGAAGTAAAACTGCCTTTGCTTGTAGATGACATGCTTTTCTATATAGGAAATAAAAGAAATGACAAAAAAATCTGGAACTGATAACATTTATTGAAAGTTTGCAGGATACTAAATTAATATACAAAATTCATCTGCCAGACCATATACCAGCAAAGAACAAGTGGAATTTGAAGTTTAAAACACAATGCCATTTATATTAGCACCCTCAAAAATGAATTACTAAAGTATAAATTTAACAAATTATGTACAAGCTCTATACGAGTGAAACTGTAAAAGTCTGATGAAAAGATCAAATACCTAAATAAATGGAGAGATATCTTATGTTCATGGATAGGAAGACTCATTATTGTCAATAGATCAGTTCTTCCCAAGTTGATCTATAGATTCAATTTAAAAATCAGCAAGTTATTTTGTGGATATTGACAAACTGATTTTAAAATTTATAAAGAGAAGCAAAAGATCCCAAATAGCAAACACAATATTGAGGGAAAAGAACAAAATGGAAAGACTAACACTATCCAACTTAAAGACTTACTGTAAAGTTGCAGTAATCCAGACAGTGCGGTGTGACCCTGCTGGTCTTGAAGTTCTAGTCTGTGAAGTGGGATTAAGCATATCTACTTTGCAATGCTGTCATGACAAGGATTAGCAAAAATGTATTTAAAGCTTGTTTCACATAGCAGGCACTCATATTGTTATATAACGTAGAATAAAGAGCACTGACACTGGAACCAGACCAGTTATCTGACCTTGGGCAAAGAGAACTTCCAAATGCTTCCTTCGCCTTACTTGAAGATTATAATAGTAATAGTATAATTTTATGGAACTCTTGTGAAAATTAAAGGAGATAATAGTCAAAATCATACTCGTATAAATTGCTTACAGCAATGCAAGGTGCACAGTAGGTGTACTGTGTTTGCTGTAATTATAAATCATCTTTGATTGGAAACATCTAAAGAGAAGAAACTGCCCATCACCTTAAAACCTACACAAAGATTCTGATCATTGTTGTCAACTGACAGTCTAATGCTGCACTTTTCTTTATCTGTTATTTTCCTTATTATGTCTTTAAAATCTATTATGTCTATTTAAGCACTTTAGGTCAATTCCCTAATTTAGAACTATGCAAATAAGTATGTTTGTATGAGTTGATGACGTTTTGATTTCCAAATTATCTCCTCCACTGTTTTTAGCATTAAACCATAAATGACTTTCCATGGACCAGTGTCTCAGTTATGCTTCCAGTTAGAAATAAGACTTCAGTGTGACACTTAACAAGTACACCTGATTCTAACCTTTGGTGAAATGATTATAGTCACATTTTTAGTGGCAACTTGCTTGGCTTCACATTATGGCTCTGCTGCTTACTATCTTGGTGACACTGTTAATGTATCTCATTATGCCTCAATTCCATCATCTATGCAATGAAGATAAGAGTACCCACGTTAGGGAGTTGTTGTGGGGATTAAGTAAGCCAATTCACATGAAGGGTTCAGCATAGACTCTATCGTCTTAGGGATTTAAGATTTAAACACATATAACTACAAGAAATATAAATGCAAAAAATCAGAGGATATGAAAATCAAGTGATAGAAGGAGAAATACTGACATCAATATTTTGTGAAAGAATACCTTCAAGAATATTCATCCCAATTCAAATTTTGATGTGCCAAATTGACTGGATATTGCACTTCTCAGACTTGTATAAACTTTCCGCATTTTGAGAACTTTCCAATAGTAGAGAAGTAGTCTACAAGTTTACAATCTCTTAAAGCAGCAGAGAGCACAGAGTAGGTGTCTTATTAAGGGTAGAAGATGTAAAAAAACCCTGAATTCCATTTGAGTGGTAGTGTGACTTCTAAGTTTCTAAAATCAGAGGCATATTGTCATACTAAATTACAAGTCAATTTACAAATAGATATGAGATTTGAAATTGTTTTTTACATAAAATATTTTTTCATCAACAGGAAATTTTAAAAATTATGTTGACACAGAATTTTTTAATACAGTCATTCTCATGTAGTTAGAAAACTCGGGTTTTTCTTACATCAGTTGTTCTTCAAGTAGGATAATTCTGTTCTGTTCCATATGCTACAAAAACAAACAAAAGCAAGCAAAATAAAACAAAACAAAAAGCCCACTTTGATTACACTCAATTGTTTCCGCTATTCTGGCTCAATATTTCAGTTAGAAGTTTTAAAGGGAAAATGCAGATTTTAACTTGTATATTGTAATGATAGATAGAATTTAGTGACCCTTGTGGTATCAGTCAGATGTGTAACCTGCACTTAATGCTTCAGCAAGTCTAGAATTTGAACATTTCACAGCAGGTTCCCTTTTTTTCCCCTTTGAGATAGAAAGGGTAGTCTCAGCTGCTATGGTAGCTGTCAAATTAAAAGAAACTTGGGTACTCTGAGATTATTGTGGCTGAAAATAAATTGTTTTTTTTCCCATTAAATACTGACAGTTATTAGTCAAAGAATCAGTGTGTTTGAAACAAAATGGTCTGTATTGTTGAAACTAAATGTAGAATAGATTTAGGCCTTGAATATGCAAGAACAAGTGCAGTTTAATGATGAGCATGTCAGCCTATTGACTTTTAAAATTTCATAATAAGTTATAGTTTATCTTTGTATTTTAAACCCCCCCAAAAAAGAACACACAGTTCTCAAGAACAATTTTGAAATTGTAATATGTATACATAAAATAAAAATGAAGTTAATTCAAATTTACATTTTGGTCCCTGACATCCCATGCTTTCATGTACAGATTCACGTTCTGTGGAAGATTCTCAGAAAAAAAGAGAGAAAATTGTGAGATCCAAGGACCACTAGAAACCAGAGACCAATAGCACGCTGCTGTGTAATCTTTTCTGGAGTCAATTCTGTCCCGTCTGCTTTTGCTGTGGCTTGTCCCCTTGGCCCTGTTTGAGGTTGGCAGCAGCAACCCCAACTCTCAACAAGGGGTCTCAGACTGTGCAACCTACCTGTTATCGCTCCAGTGCCCGCCCAGGTGGTAGTGACTCGAAAGTCACCGGCAAGCAGGGTGGGGAGCTCACAGGAGCTGTCTGGACGCCTCCCCCACACAGTGAAAACACCCAGCTAGGTCTTCTTGAAGCAGCTCTGAGCACTTATCTGTTCCCTTGTCCTCTTCTTCTAACTCTCCAGAGCACGCCCAAGCCTAACCGCAGAGATACATGAAATCCGGATAGCTAACTGGATCACATTTGTAGGTTGCCTTTCCGTTCTGTCCTGGGCCCTTATTACCTGTGACTTTCTTCATTTTATTGGCCAGTGCCATGGAGTGTGACCATGTGCGGTGTCATCCCTGGGGTGCTGGTGAATATCTGTTTGCACTGCAGGATTTAGTCAACGTGCTGGCATCTCACAGGTCTGCCCTGACCAAGCAGTGGAGAAGAGTGTGATGGCCACCGTCGTGTTGCACTAAATTTTGTAGAGTTAATTTTGTCAAGGAATGCCTATTATTTTAAGTGAACATACAAAGCGCTCATTATGACAATAGCTTTTTAGATGGACGAGGACTGTCTGGAAAGAATCTACACGTGTCTAGTGTGTAATACGGAGAACAGGCTGGATTCTTTTTCCAGACAGTCTTCGTAAACAGATGGACAGAATAATAACAGAGTAAGCAATAACAAATAAAATATTTTCGTTTAGAAATCTTGCATCACTTTTCCAGATACTCTCTTATAAAAGCAGCATATTTCAAATTCTGGAGTGCAAGAATGCTAATCCTGGAAATGAAGCAAAAGTAATCATCGGAGTATACTGATTTCATGGATCATAATGAAATATAAGTTTCATATTTCTTTGAATATTATACATTATTTTCACAAAAATGCTGTATAGTGACATATAGTATATAGCGATAGGTTTCTAACTTTATCCTAGATTCCTCCATAACCAGGGGTATTGTTTATTTATTCATTCATTTATGTGTTGATAAATTCATTCATTAAAAAAACTATTGAACATTAAGGATAAAAGGCGTAGAATGATTCTTGTGTTACTGAGACCAATGGGAATGTTACTTACTAAGATGTCAGGCTTTGAGAATGTGCAATACACATTTTCAATACATATTTCAAGAATGTTTCTTAAGAGTGGAAAATAAGTTTCTGTTGATAGGTGAGACACGTAGAGTTGAGCATAACAGAATATCTGTGACTTAAAAAATTACCAGGCATCATCTTACTTTGAACTTATTTCCAGGTTTCTTTCAAAGGAAGGGCTGTGCAGTCAAGACACCAAAGGTTAATGTCAAAGCTTTGGGAATTCTCTTCCTATTGCATTAATCACTTTCCTCAATTTAGTCACTATCTCAGATTAAAGAATTTTCATCATTGCGAATTCTCAAGGTAATATTTCACAGGAAAACACACACACACACACACACACACACACACACACAAGAGAAATTTTTGAGTAATAAAAGTACTATAAAAGTTAAATACCCCCTTAAATTACTTGTTCTGTGGCCTGGGTTCAATTCCCAGCCAGGGAGCCATGCCCCCCCAAAAAAGTTAAATACCCCTTAAATTACTTGTTGTGTAAAACTTTTATCCTTAAGATTTTAAAACAGAAAAATAAGCTAAAGCCAAAGAAAAAAAGCAGAACTGTGAAACAGAATTTTCTAGCTACCAATTAATATTACAAAATTATTGAGATACTTGAGTTATTGAAATATTACGGAATTTTCTTATCTAAGCTTTGGCCTCTGATGCTATCTAAATACAATTGGTCTCAGGAAATAAATCCTCTATTGTTATAGACTGTCTTGTTACAAGTCAGACCGATCCCTCCAAGGGAGTTTATAATCCTAATTTTTCATCATTCATGTCACACTGTCATAACCGCCACACTGTGAAGACAAGTGATCCAAATCCCTAAGTCTTAAAACGGTTGATATGCTTAGAAAAATTGAACAAATCCTCTTGAGGTCTGGCTAATTAGTCAATTCCACTTATTTTAGAAACAGAAATCTTAAGAAAATCTGACAGTCTTAGAAATTTTGAGTTTGGAAATGTAACCCGTATCATGTGATGCCAGGATTCACTGTGTAGAACATAATTGATGTGAAATGGCAGCATTCAGATTGTAGGGGAAGACGCAGCCCAATGTCTGTCAAGGGAGTCATGGGGCTCATTAATGGAAGCCTAGCAGGGACTGCAGCGTGGTTGATGGCAATTTATCTGTGTGTCTCTGTTTTTCAATCTTAAAAAAAATTAAAAAAATAATTTTTGTCCCCATTTTGGGGAAAGAGGGCTCTATAAAGAGACGTTGTGGAAACCAAAATGAGCCATCCAGACCACCCCCAAGGATGGATTTTCTGTCTCAACAGACAGCCTCTAACATTGGCTTCCTCAGGGTTTGACCCATCCGCCAGTTGCCAACTTGCTCAAGTGCACGTGTTTCCCAGGCAGGATATGGCCAATGGCTGATCAAGACAGGGGCATAAAAGCTGATTTCCATCCAATGTGGGTCATCTTCGATGTGCCATATCTACTCCTGAGCTCTCCATGAGCACTTCTCCCTCTGCCCCACCTTGCTTCTTCCTCTTCCCTTCCAAAGATGCTGGTGCATAACAAAAACTGTGTTTGTCAAGTTCAATCCTAGAGTCTGCTTCTAAAACATAAGACCTTCGACAAAAGATAAAATTACATTTTTAGATATAGAGGGTCCAGTGCAAATGACGGCCCCTTTTTTATGAACTGGTAATCTATACCAAAATCATAAACATGTAATTCTGTAACAACAGTATTGTAACTACATGAACATAATTACTTTAGAAAGGGCGTTACTTCTGTCAGACCCTACATATACTATCCTGTGTTAGGTTGAGAAGAGTATGAAAAACACACACCTATGCACAATTAGGAGAGAAAGTATTATCAAACACAAAAAGATAGATGTATTTATTATGATTTTGCAAAAACTTTAATGTCCATTGTTTAATCTTTTACCACCTCCTCATCAAACTACACAGGCAAATCAGACACTGTTGACACCTTCCTACCTTTCTTGTAACACTTCCTCTTCTACTGTAAAAATTGCCAATCTAAACAGTAATATGTTTAAGAGAATTCAATGAAAAAGAACCAAAACAGCTGCAAAAATATTGTAATGTGGGAGCCTTGGAAGAAACTGACAGAATTCTAGGAATGTAAAAGGAATCGCAGAAAATAGTTTCATTAAATCAAGCAAAATATAAATGATTTCGATGTGAAGGACCTAGTGAGGAGCATGTCTTGGGATGAGAAATTCAATAAACATTATTTAATTGGTGCCTATGATGTATAGGGCCAGCTGTTAGGCATGGCAAGTGTTATGACAAAGCATGAAGAAGAGGTTTCTGCTCTCAGATACAGGATGATATAAGGAAACATGTTGATTACATTGCAAATGCTCTGGTGTTCCAGAGAGAGAAATAGCTGGATGTGAGAGAGGCTCTAACAATGAGAAAATTCTGCCAGTTAGGATTAAAAGGATGTGGGCTCACATTTAAGACAATAGCATGAGCAACAAGGAGGGAGGGAGTGCATGTTGCGATTTCCTTTGATCTTAGCCTCTTATCCATGAGCAGAAATAAGAATTGACCAAGATTAGAGCATTTCAAACTGCACCCCTTGAAACACAGTTAACTCCTTAAACTAGTTCTTCTAGGTCAACTTGTTAAAGGAGAATCCTTGGAAGAAGGACCTGCAATCTACAGCCTATACTTGAACTTCTTGCAAACGTGCATAGGTTAGGAAGATTTGTTTTCTTTTTTCTTTTTAGAATTCAGGCCTGTGCTTGCTCTTCCAAATAAAAATATATGAGTGAGTACACCGCTGCAGCACTCATGTGCCAAGTCCAATTAAAGGTTAGCACTAGCTCAGATGCCTCTGCTCTGTGCCTGTGTTCACCACCTCCTAGCCATCGTTGTGCAATAGAGAGTGAGTGGGTAGCATGCCAGGTCGTGATAATATCTTTTACAGGTTTTATCTGGATGTTTTGTAAGCTTCTTGTCTGAATTTTATTCTTGGGAGCAGATGGCAGATGTTTGCCACGGTTTCAACTTTGAAATATAAACGGCCAACTACCTCTTATTTCCAGTGTCCAGATTAAATTGAAGAGTATTTTTAGCGTGAGACAGAGCAGTAAATAAGGACTGCTGTTTGCAACTACATATCTTTCGGAAATTATATAATTTTAGCAAAATACAGAGGTAAATGAGATGCTGAGGTTGATAGGACTGCAAATGTCACCTATAATGATACTCCACTTTTTAGCTTTTCATGTTTAGTGCAACTGACTCATTGTTCTCATTTAGTGATGTTGAAATTTAAAAAGTTATAAATTTGGATATGTTCAGTATCTTTTTACTGGGAAAAAAAAAACCTCCACGGCAATCCTGACTGCTTTAAATAACTGGAGCCCTATGAATGATTTTACTTGGAAAAAATTACTGATTTAAAAGTTTGGAAACTTTTATAAGATCTCTTTCAGGTAGATAATTTAATGATCTCTTTTTATTTAAAGAAATTCCCTATTTGTGGCCATGTGTTTGCAAGAAATGAATGGATAGAAAGGGGTCCCCATTATTATTATGCATAAAATAAGAACAGTAGAGCATGGTAGCCTTCTGTTTTCACTAATACAACTTGGGTACCAAAAAAGAACAGTGCAATAACATCATGGTTGATGAAGGCATATTAATAAAAAAAATCTAGCATGCCTAAAACAGAATTGACACATGTAGCTACTTATTAAATATTTGTGGATGAATGAACATTCAAGGATATTAATTCCTAGGGGGATGGAAAGGAAAAGTGAAATATATAGCAATCAGGGTTTTAGAGATCTTCTGTTTAACAAAAAATGAGAATACGAATCAATATAAAGAAATTCTAAAATATTTGGAAATTAAGTGAGAATAAGTGAGTTAAGTAAAATTTTAAAATTCTTAGGCGATCCAAAATAATGTTTCATATCTAAAGAAAAGTTTTGACTAGCTAGACTATAATAGTAATTTTGTTATATATCTAATGTTTGGACCAAAAACAGAACATATTTTAAAATTAAAAACAACAACAATGACCAAACACTTCATATTTCAGAGTAGAGTTGAGGAAAACAGGGCATGTAGTAAAATCTATAGAAAAGGATAATTAAATGTGATTACTAGCATTTTAGTACAATGCAGATAACAACTTCCAGAAAGACTGTTGGAAAAAAAATGTGTCACAGAATTAATCATAAGATAATAATTTTAAGGAAGTTGAGGTTATGGAAATCGATTTAAAAATCAATATATAATGAGCAATTTCTCTCCATTGGGAGAATTAACCTTTCAAGAAGAACCAATGAAAGATGCACCATGAGGGCGCTGGGGGAAATGGGCAGAAAAACCTCATCACATCTATTATGTAACATAAAGCTTACAACCATAATGTGTAAGCCCCAAATTCATCTATTTTTAAGTCTTGCTTTTAACAAATAAGTCAGGTTTATTCCCAGTTTACAGATGAGACCACTAAAGTCTAGAAAGATTTCTGAGTATATAAAAAAGACAGTATAGCTTTTGAATGTAGCTATACTTTCCACTTCTACTTCTAATTTGAATTAGTCAATGTATGGTCAAAACATGACTGTCAAGAGCCATGAAAAGTGCCAGACTGTTTGCTTTCTTGTCTCACCAGCTCTCCCAATTGTGTCTAACTTGACACTAATTAAATATGGTAAGATGTCCTTAGTGGCTATCTGCCATTTCGCAGGGCAGGGTGGGGGAGGGACGGGGTGTTGCTTACCATCACTTCAGTGTGCGGTGATTTCTCACTGCCCTTGCAGGAATCTCCTGCCCTACCCCCTGCATTGTGTGTGGTTTTGGTGGGAGCTGGTTACAGCCTCCCACAGTGAGCGCTCCACGTGCCGGACCTTTCCTCTCTGCCTAAATGCAAGGAAGCCGGAAACAGTTTCTGGGGTCTCCAGGCCTCTGACTCCCCGCGTTCCCCAGTTTATCAACAAATTTCCTTACCCTAAATTAGTTGGGGTCATTTGATGCTTGCAACTAAGGACACTGAAAGTCACATTATTTAGTTATAGAGAAGACAACAGTTATTTTTTTTTTCAAAATAATATTAACCCTTGAACTGCTGAATAACTTTTAGTGATATGGTGACCAAGCCACACATTGTGTGAATGAAGAAGCAAAGGCTTAAAGAGTATTACAGGCAGTAAATTTGAGTGGTACGTATAATGAGGATTATAATGTTATTTTGAGTGATATTTTGGTTAGTCATGTGATTGACTAACACCAAGCTTCAAACTTCTGGTTGGGCTTACCCATCTGTAAGATGGCTCTGCCTCTGACACTGAATGCAGGAATATGACAAGCCACTTACTAATCTTCACACACACGCAAACGGCTGTATTTCAGATGTCCGGTTCCCATGAGTTAACCAAATCTGTTACATTTGGATAGGCATTTGGTTTTTAAGACCCACATGTCAGAGAATGATCCAGTGGGCCATAAAGACCACGTTCATCTGCGATTTTAGAAATCAATTACATTCTAAACTTCTACCAAACAGCTTTACAGCTTCTGCCAAAATCCATACTTAATCTTTTTCTTAACTCGTTTTGTAAATTAAATGCTGTTACCAAAAGGAATAATGCTAAATATAAACACAAAAAGAAAAAAAGAGAGGAAATGCATCTTATCCTTAATTCAGTAGAAAATGAGGGTGAGTAAAGTGTCTCTGGGGGAATGAATTGATTCAATTAACTGTTTTAGTGAAATTAATCCCATCAGAGAACCAAACACTACCCAGTGCTCTGGAAAAAGGAACTTCCTAAATGGCTCTCTTGTCTCCCAGCAGCGAATATAATATAGCTATGCAGGTAAATGCATGTCCCCGACAGTGTTAAACATTGTAGTAAAAATGAAGATTAATCCAAACATTCTTGTTTTCTGTTCTGTCCTTGAAAGAAGCTCAGTATCTGGGGTATTATTGTCAGGTGAACCATCCTTAGAAGTTTATTTTTAAAATTCTCTTAAAGCTATCCTCATAATTGAGTAAATAACCTCATTTAGTTTCTTACTAAGTACCTTCCCATACTTCCATTATATAGTCCATCAGCAGGATGGGTATGCTTGCTTGAAGAAAAGCAGGACTTCTCGTCAAAGGATTAAGTGAAAAAGGGAACTGTGATTATGCAATACCTTGAAAATTTCTGCAGGGATTCTGAATTAATGATAACTTAACATAGTGCCCTAGAAAATTAAAATGGGTGATGTGTCCTAATGGAAATATGTTCTCTCCTTCCAAGTTAAATTTTTAAGAGCAATAGCATTTAAAGTGCATCAAAAATATAAAATTCTTAGAAATGAGTCTAACAAAAATCTGTAAATGGAAAACTATTAAGATATTGAGAAATTAAAGAAAACATAAATGAATTCATAAATAAATTGAGAAACAGTCTTTGTTCATAGATTTGAAGACAATATTGTTAAAGAGGTCAGTTATTTCCAAATTAATCAATAAAGTCAAAATACCAATTGGCCTTTTTGTAGAAACTGACAAGCTGATTTTAAATTTCAAACAGAAATGCAAAAGACCTCAATAGCTAATAAGAAGAACAGAGTTGGAGGGCTACCACTGCCTGACTTTAAGGCAAATTATAAATATAATTTATAATGGTAAAATATAGTTATATGTATATATAACAACAGATGTTACACAGTGTGGCATCATCATCAAGATACACACATAGACCAAAGGAAACAAATGGCATCCAGAAATCAACCCACAGATATATGAACTCTGATTTTTGGCAGAAGTTTAAAGGCAATTTAATGAAGAAAGAATAGTGTTGTCAATGAATAATGGTGGAACAATTAGTTATTAATTGCACTAAAATATTTTATCTATATCTTGCACCATGTACAAAAAAATTAGCTTAAAATGGACAATAGACCCAAATGTAAACCTTAAACTTATAAAAACTTCTAGGAGAAAATGTGACCTCAAGTTAGGCAATAATTTTTTTTTTTTTGCTATAACACCAAAAGCAGAAAACAGAATCCCAAAAAGAAAATAAAACGGATATACTGCATTTCATAAAAATTTTAAACTTCAGCTATTCAAAAGATACTGTTAGGGAAATAAGAAAACAAGCCACAGATTTGGGAGAAGATCTTTGCAAAGCATATATCTGAAAAACCGCTTGTATCTAGATTCCACTTAGAACTTTCAGAACTCAATAATAAAAAACAAAAACATGGGTTTTAAAAGGAACAAAAGACTTAAAGGGAGTAGATACATGACAAACAGGCATTGGAAAGATGCTTGATGTTATCTGACATTAGGGAAAGGCAAAATGAAACTACAATGAGGCACCACGACATACGTATGAAAACGGGCACTGAAAGGACTGACCATGCCAAGCGCTGGTGTGGACGTGGGGAACTGGACTCCCACACACTGCTGGTAGATACACAAGGAAGTATAACCACCTGAGAAACCAGCTTCTTTGAACGTCAAACACGCACCTACCCCATGACCCAGGCATCCACGTCTGCTACCTTTGTAAAACCTAACGGCCAGGCGGGGAACTGCTGAGAGCTTCTTAGACGACACACACACACAAATACACACTCACACTCAAGCACACACTCCTAACTGGCTTCATTGGCTCATTCTTTCCCTCTTTCACTCCCTTATCTCTACTCCTGCGGAGGGTACTTTCAAAATATCGACTGAATCGTTACTTGGCTTTGAAAGTCTTCCGTGCCCTTACTAACTGCCTACTACCTGTAATGTTGTCAGGCTTCCAGCAGCTCATGACAACCGCAGAGTACACCTTCCAAAAGTACTTTTTTCTTTTCAATTTCCCAGATTTGAGTTGTGAGTAAATGCACCTTCAAATGACTATAAACCCCAATGACTTCATTGGGAGTAGGCAGGGTGAATATACAACTTTCAAGTCCCCTTTCTTATTTTTCAAACTACTTCATTTCATTAAGTATTAACTAAAAAACCTGTTTCTGGATCAATCTGATCTAACTTGAGGTCTCTTAAAATTTTAAAACAATTTTTAATCTCAATTTAGAAAACAAACCTTTAATCTGGCCTGAATTATACCATTTTGGGCTCTTTAATAAAAGAATTCTAAGTGGGTGAAGTTTCTTCAAGCTTTCTAACATCTTTCATTTCATACCCCTACCCTTCCTCCCACAGAAACCTCATAAATTGGTTCTCTATCTTTTTCACCTGCTCAGGACCCCAGTTGGGCTCAATTGTGTCACATACCGCTAGACCACAACCCTCCTCCTTTGTCACTTTAGTCACTTTTTCTAGCATGCCACTTCCTTTCAGCTTCTTGTCTTATTCTTCACCCACCTACCAAGTCTTAATCTTAAACCAATCTAGCATGTTCAGTCTTTGAATTCTGCTGCCACAAGCTCACCGTCATGGGGGCCGGCAGTGCTCCCCACGCCCACTCACCGCCGGGCTGCGGCCCTGTCCGGCCAGCCGTCTCTGAGTAAGTGCTCACAGTGAGTGGCGTCTGCCGTCCGGCCCCACGGCCAGTCACAACCACCAGGCACCTTGTCCCGCTCGCCCTCGGTCTTCTCTGCTGCCCCTCCACCCCACTCCCTCTCTGTGAAAGCGATACCAGCAAAGTTGGAGTGGACTTTAATTCAGGAACGAATATATGAATTAGCATTATCTGTTAGTTCCCTGGGTTTGGATGACTGGAAGTACGCTCCAGGCACTGTGCCAGGACATCGGGAAATAGGTAGAGGACAAGGAGGAGGGTATGATGCCGGGTGAGAGGAGATTGAGATAAACTGTCTGGGGGGAGGGTGGGAAGAGGAAGACAAAAACTTCAATTAAAGCCTTGACATGGAAATAGTAGAAAACAAGGTTGCAGGCTTTGCTTGTGAGACAAGCAGTGATGCAGACGCGTGGAAGCACAAGCATGGTTGGGGAGCCCAGTGGTGACAGCAAAGGGCAGTGGGAGGAGACAAGGCTGCAGTGGACGGCCTCAGCCTGATCTTGAAGCCTCTTTCATGCCAGGTAAAGACATTTTTATTCCATCTTAGAGTAATGACTGTTAACCATGCACAATGAGTTTCTTTGTTAGAGTAGTAAGTGACCACAATAGGATGATAGAATGGGAGATTGCTGCCAAGGAGAACGGTGGGCCACATGAGAAGGAGGCCAGTGTCATCACACAGCGCCCAGCACGGTGTCCTCAGAGGGACTTCATAGTAAGAACTCTGCTTGGAGGTTGCTGCCTTGATAGTCAAAATAATAGTTACAACTGTGAATAATAGAGTATATATGATATGCTTGCATTCCTAGCTCACATGCATCGTCCATCCCCGACCTGCCCACCCTCTGGGGTTCTGCCCACCCTCTGGGGTTCTCAGCAGTGGCCTGCTGCCCTGGCCTCTGACTCTTTGAGCAACCACCTGACCTAATTCACCCTTACTGCTGCTTCTATCCGCCCACCCTGCTCCTTCACCCCTGTGATCTGGGTGAGAGTGTGGGGAGAAAAGGTCAGGAGCAAGTGCCCAGGGCACGTGGAAGCAGTACAGGGCAGCTTGTCCATGCCTCAAGCTGACAGTGCCACGGGATGTTCAGGTGGGTCAACCTCTTGCCCACCCCCAATCCAGGTACCAAGCATGTCCCATCTCAGAGGTTGCTATCTTTTGAAGGTCAACTGTTCACCATAGGTTGGGAAGGAGGCCAAATGCGAAAGAGAGATACTTGGTCCAACTTCCCTGTCCCTAGTTGGGACATGACATACGTATTACTTACTCTCAGTGGTGTAGGTCCTATGGCAGGTCAGAGGAGAAACCCAGCAGCTGGTGAGCTTGGTGCATGCACTGAGTGGTGGGGTGGGGCCCTGGGGCCCCTGTGAGAGCTGGTGCTGTACCCCTGCGAATGTAACACTAAGTAGAAAATAAAAAACAATGTGTAACTCTAAAACTGAATTTAAAAAAAAACAATGATGTGATACATCGAGAGAGACTGCAAAAGAAAAGAAAAATATTGTATATTTTGGCCTCTCTAAAGGTACCTTTCATTTTGCACTGGGCCTCACAAATCCTTGAGCTGTCACTTGGAGGAAACTGGTGACATGCTTACTATGGTCGAGGCAGGGGCGTAAGGTGAAAGAGTAGAATGATTACATCTCACTGTGCATTAGGTCTCCTGAATCTCACCAGCTCCTAAATTATTCTACTAGATGACCCCAAAATCCCGGTGTGCACATGGCATTACATTTAGAGGTTCCCAGTTTCACTTTCTTCTTCCACTGAGCTGCGTGCTCCTTGAGAGCGGGGACTTCCCTACTGAGTAAGGCATGATCTCAGCCCCCAGAGAGGGCAAGCTAATGACTCCTGAAAAGACTGTTACTGAATAACAGAAAAGTAAAAATAGTGAAGGGCCTTCCAGAGGTGGAGGTGTGTGTGTGCTCATTTAAGAAGTAGGTGTAATCTAACAGAGAGAGGGTCAGCAGAGTTGTGAAACCTTCCACCTCCCTTGTGCTAGAAGCCCATACCCTATTTTTGTCCTGAAGATTGTTACCTCATCAGAGAAAGAAGTCAGGATAATTAAGATGCTAATGATGAAGCTTCAGGCCTCCCTTCCCACCATTTTATAGGAGGTCCACGTAGATTTAAAAAAGTTCACATTTGAGAAGCTTCTAGAAGAGAAAAATCTGCTGCCTTCATTATCTGTACAAGAAACAGGGCCAAGGAGAGTAATGAAGAGGATCAGATCTTTTAAGATGAAAATTTTATTATTTTTGTGTTTGGGATAATGATTATTTTCTTCCCTGTTACCTAAAATTTTTAAACAATTAAACTATTACCTCAACAACTAGGGTAAAATATTCTAACATATCAACACCTTTACTTAATATAATTCTTATCACTGATAATATTGTGGTCTAACTTGGTTCCTGTTGAATCAGACCAAAAGGATGTTTAAAAAAAATCTCATGTCAGTAAAATACAAAATCGTAATTAAGTAAAGGGCAAAAGGACAGTACTATTTAAAACTTTAGTGTGGTCAGAGGAATAGAGAAAAACACAAGGAGGACCAGGAAAAGGGCCTTTGCAGGCAAAATTTATTGGAATTTTTGAGTTAAAGAATGTGATAAAAATTTCTAAACAAGACAAAGAAATTAAGGGGTGCTGCTGCATGTTGGAACCCAAAGCAGAAATGTGGAGTTTGGAAAACATTGCTACAGAGCCTCAGAAGCATTTCCAGGTAGAGGTACCTGTGTCTTGGAATCTCAGTATTATGGCCACTGAGTTTTTGAGCCATTGTAGTAAAACATAGGAAAGATACTTGCCATGGAAACTTATGGCTTTGTGCTCTCTTATGTGCGCAACTTTTCACCTCTCAAATCCTCAATTTTTTTTATACATGAGAAAAGACTGATAGTAATAGTACTTGCTCCATAAATTGTTGCTAAGGATAGAAATGCATGTAAAAGACTCAGCTCAGTGTTAAGCATGCATTCAGCATTCATCATGTTATCCACTATTAGGAAAGGCAAGAATTAGTGAGAAAAATCTCAAAATTGCTTTTGATTTTATGGAACTGTAACTGTAGGTTTTAAGTTAATGCTGTAGTGATTGACAGCTAAAGCCTTCCACTTTTGTTCACCAACAGCTATTATCTTTCCCAACATTTTTTTTCTGTAGAAATTCAATAACAATGTGCAAGTTCTTTTTCCTCTGAGTTTTTGTGTATATGTGTGTGTAGGAAAACAATATATTTACAACAATATCTGACTGTGTTTTCAATCAAATACTTACCCATTTATCTTTTGGTAAACGGCAATACTCTTAAACAAAGAATACGATTTCTTTTTCCATGAAAAGAGTAAGGACTGGCTTATAGATACTTAACTGAGTTTAAACTCCATCAAGTTAAGTAAGGTCTCTAAGTTCTCTGTTTCAGCTTGAGAATCTTCTCCAATGATGCACCTGAATACATTGACTTTATCTTTAAAAAGTCCTGCCTCATGGGTATGCTTGTAAAAGAAACAATGATTAGTTATCTCTTTGAAAGATCATGTTAAAACAGACCTGAATTGGGTTGAAAATCATTCTGTTTAATCACCGCTTTTGTTATTCAGGGGTGATGAAAACAGATATAAATTTTGCCCTTTGGGAAAGAATGGGGCCTCTTCAGAAGTGCCAGGAGCACTTTAGAAATTTTAAGAAATACTGCCCCCAATTACTTCTAGGACTATAATCTTTGTTTTTGTCTATATTAGTATTAAAATGAAGGTTGTAGAATTTTATAAAGGCTGACAAAATAACCGGTCTGCAGCTATAGCTACAAGTGACAAAGGGCTGTTTTGTTGGTGGAAGATAAAAACAAAACAGCGTTTCCATATTCTTTTATAGTATTGACTAACTAGAAAAGCAGGGAGGGGGGCTCATGTTATATTTATAGTATTTTCTAAATTACCCATGGTTTTTAAAAAATCATCGATTCTTTGCTTGTCATGATGGTGGAAATGACTGTGGTTTTCTCTCACTAAAAGGTGTGTGTATTTATTGCTGATGTCTTTGTAAATACAGAGCTGAGGGTTGTGATCCATCTTCATGTAATTCACTAGGGCAGGCTTTGTTGTCCTTAAACACAGTGCCAACACTGACATCATCACCCCTGTTCTCCAGCTGGATGAACTGTGGGGCAATGTTTCCTGTTCAGCATCAGGGTCAAAGCGAAGGAAGGTCTGACGATGGTTTTATTGTGGGCTGGTTATGGAAAGTCCACGCTGATTCTCTATAAGTCCACGCTGATTCTCCATGTACAGTGCACCACCAGTCACCCCTCTCCTTTCCAGTCAGGTCCTTTAGCAAGCCTTATATTGCAGCCCAGAAGGGCGGAGGAGAGGAAGAATGAGGGGGAAATATAAGTCAGAACAGTCATTATTATACTCTATTACATCCCAGAGTGGTGAATCTTATTTTTCTTGCTTTTGGAATTTCTGCATTCTACTCTAAAAGAATGCAACAAACCTGTCATTTAACACACACAGTAACAAGAACACATGGTATTCCAAGTGTCGGCTGTAGGAGAAATCAGGCATTCTCTAACCTACTCAGACTCTACCACATATTATTTTGGAACCCCCTCAACACATTCTAAGTCTCTCTCGTGGTTTGAGAAGAACTTATCTGTGGACAGTATCAAGACATAGCAAAATTTACTGTTGGGATCCATTTTAACTTTAAGAGATACACTGTCAGGAAAAAATGTGAAGAACTTGGAAATGGGCAAAAAAATTACTGAATGTTCTGTTAGACCTATCATCTCTCCCTTTCGTGGTCTTTGAACTATTTCAGAACCCTGATATTAACACAAAAACAATTATCCACAGAAATACAAATGGATGGTGTGTGGTGGAACTTAGTTATTGAAGGATAGATATTGTCAGTTTCACATCTGTATATTTATTTCTACAATCCTAGAGCCTCTATATGTATTTCTAAGGGTTCTTTGACTTGGTTGGTTATAACATCTTATCGATTTCCTTGTTAACTGAGTTAATAAAATATTTGATACATGTTATCTTTATATTTGTATTACAATGATGGTTTTACCTTTTTATAAAAATATCCTTTGTGAAGGGCTTTAAACAGTCAATAGACTATTCTTTCTTTGAATTACAAACCCATTGGTAGAGAAACTCTCCACAAAATGAGAAATGTTCTGACTTGCTTGGTAGATTCTTATAAACATGTATTTCTTTGGGGTTCAAAAAAAGGCAAAAGATGATGTGGTGATGTGTTAATATGCTTTGGAAGCTGCAAATCTGGAGTCCTTGGTCCATATGGAGTCTAGACTAAGATGGAGGAGACTTTTAGGAACTCTGGCTAACAGTGCTGTTGAGGCATTCAAGTCAATTGTCTCTTAAACTTAAAGGATGGAAGCCTCTTAAACTTAATGGAGAGTTGGGCTAAAGGAACATAGTTCAGATAATCATTAAATTGGTTCATGTGGATTGTAACAAGAATATCTCTCTCTCCTTTCCTAATATAATACTACCCTAAATGACTCCTTACCTTACCTCTTTGTTTCACGCTTGACCTTAAAAACAAATATAAATATTTGAGAAACCATAAAAGCAATAAAATAATAATAGATGCCATTTATCGGAAGCCTACTATTTATAGACACTTTTCCCTTATTACCAAAGTTATTCCTCAGAGCAACTCTCTCTGGAAAGTATTATTACCTATATTCTATACTTGAGAAAAGCCGTGCTCAAAGAGGCTACGGCACTTGCCCCAAAACATCCATCTAGTAAGTGGAGGAGGTGGAATTTGCTCTCTTTTTGTCTAACTCTGAAACCAGTGGGTTTAGTGAGCCATTGTACAATATGAAGCTTGTGTAGCTAGACTCTGGAGTTCTACTCTCTGCTTCTCAACCCTGGTTTGACTACTTGAATTCCCTCCAAAAACACAGGCTTTTAGGAAACAACTGAGAAAAGAGGATCAAGGAAGAAGACTGAAATGGAAAGGTCTAAAATATGGGAGAAACTATGTGTGGTCATGGAGAGAAGAACATTCCAGGAAGAATGGAAAGATCAACTCTGTCTCATAGTATAAGGATGCCAACTGATAGAATTAGAACAAGTGGGTGGAGCAACATGAGTTGATCATTGGGAAATTGCACCAGGAAATATTTGCAAAGTGGGAGCAAAAACCAGGTAATAGGCTGTTGAAGTCAGAATGTGGGGATAGAGAAGAAAGAAATCGAAGCCATAGGAGAGGGAGGAAATGCTGATGAAGTTCTCTAAGAGACCTACAACACGTAGGTAAAAACCCATCAAAAGGAGCAACTGATGCACGAGTCTTGGAGGTCAGAATGGAGGAAACCTGACAAGCTTCAGTTTCTCTGTGAAAGCAAGAGAGGAGGGTGCTGTCCGAGAAAGGCAATAAGTGGCATGTAGGGGCAGCAGAGGAAGCAAAGGATGACTGGGCAGCTTGCTCATGGTTTTGACTTGCCATTGTGAGGGATGCCAGAGACTACTAACTCCGAACACATAAATAGTTGGCCAGAGAGGGCTGCAGGCCAGCTCTGACTGGGCATCTGGAACAGCGACGGTCTGCAATGTGGTGTGGTTTCTTCAGCAGGACTCAGGCTCCTACAGTATTGTTCTCTATGAAGAGGAGAGGTCAGTAGGGAAGGTAGGTGAAATGTAGAGAAGGACAAGGTGTGGAAGGGAAATGGCAACGCTAGTGAAAGTGACTACACTAAAGGAGCAGGAGGGATGTGCTCTAATCACAAACAAAACGACAGAGCCTGGTTGGGGTCCTGAGCAGGTCAAATAAGAGGAAAACCAAGTCGTGAAGGATTTTGTAGGAGGAAGGACAGGCGTGATGATGAAGCATCTTAGCTCAGATCTTATTTAAAGGTCAAGGTGAGCATGCACAGGACATGGCTAATGAACCAGTGAAAAACTCACTCTGTATTTCAACCTTGGAAATGTTAAAGCAGATAAATTATTAAACACTAATTTTTCATCCTAATAGAAGCCATTTTAAACAGATCTCTCTTCCAGCTCTTTCTGAAATGGCATTGGTGTCTAGAGAATTTACAGATAAGAAGTAATCTGTAGAAGTTTCTTATTATTTCTTTTTGTGTTTTAGATTATTACCATTTTATACTGTTGATGGTTTGTTTAGTGACAGTACTAATTATCGACCCCACACCAACAAATATTGTAGTACCAAGCATGTCCAGACAATTCTTGTAAGTGAGGTCTTCACAGAACCTTCCTGAAAGTATGAAAGGGAAATGAGAAACCACCACAAAAATCTCAATGACTGGCTAAATTTAGAGATCATAATTTATGTCATTTCTGGACTTGATTGAGGGTAATAGAAAACTATCAGTTTTCCATGCGCAGATAAAACAACTCATTTCTGGTCATATCTCTGATTCTCATATTAATAGGTGGTAGGAAAGACAGGAGGGACTAAGTTTGATAGTTAAATGAGATTAATTTTTTACCAGTTGTTACATTTCATGGGTTTGATGCATTTTAGCCTAGTGTTGACTAAGTTATTTGTTTAAAAAATCAAAAAAACTTTTTAAAACTTGAAAGAAATTTGTTGTTGCAAAACGATAAGGGAAGGGCTTTCTTTTTGTTTATTTTCCTCTTAGTCCTTTCAGGACTCAGTATTAGTTGATCTTCTGTGTTAATAGAGATCTAGACCCCATAAATAAAATGAAGTCTTGAGCTTAGTATTTGCTGAAATCAGCCAAGAGAATGAGACATCAAATTGGTGTGCTTGAACCTGATTAAATTCTCTCATCCTTGAGGAAATATTAATTTAAAGCATCTGCTTAGGAAAACTTGGAAGATAATTTGAGAGGAGACAAGGCTGGAGGGATCAGAGGAAGTGTTAATGATGGACTCTCTGAGATGGCATTGGCTTTGGTGCTCTGCAAATTAATTGTGAGTCACAGGCTGATGTATGTACACAAGTCTATTAAGCTCGTCTCTCTGTGTCAGGCTCAGCATTTCCCTCTCCATTCTTCTCTCGGGAAATACTATTAGCCAGCTAATGCACCTTGCTGTAGGAGGCAAGAAAGACATCCGGGATTCGGGCTATGGTAATGCCTTTCTCTGAGAGTGGCCCAGATGCATTTTCTGTGTGCTTTGCCTAAAGTGAACTGGCCTAACCCCCAAAGGTTAACTTTTGATAAATATTATTTTCAAACTTTTATTTTCATCCCAATATTGTAATTATAGTAATATAATTTTAATCATGTTTCCTTTTTCACACCCAAAAGAAAAGGAATAAAAATGAAGCAAACGCAGGGAATCAAATCAGAGCTGAAGGACATTAGACGGAATTGAAGAGCCTTTTAACTACTGAGTCATGTTTAACTATGTTAGTAATATTTTAATTTAGTAATCGTTTTAAATAAAACGTGTTTCAAACGGGACAGTATTTCCCTGACTACATTCTTTTGTAATTACTGGCTGGTGTATGTGCATGGGAACCGCCTGGGTTGAACCCTGGTCTGGGTCAGAACTGCATCAAGAAAAAGGGGTTCTCATCCTTCTGGGCTTCCCTCCACATCATCCTTCCTCCTGGGACTGCCTTCTATGCAACTGTTATGTAAACCCAGATCTCTTCACAATGCTCTTGAATTAATGTATTTTAATGTTAACTTTTTTTTTTCTGGGAGAATCTATGTGTTCTGGAAAGTCCTATTTGAAGGAAAAAAAACCTTTCACGGTTTATTTTTTAGCCTCTTCTCTGTGTGTCTGCCCCACCACCAGCCCCCGAGCAGCCAGCTGTCTGCTGTTGGTCCTGATAGATAATGTCAGGTCACTTGCTGGTAGAGGGCGACTATGAAAATGAATTTAGAGCCCTAAGACGCACGTTCTCATTTGCTTCCACATCAGCTGTGTTTTTCGAGGCTTCCAGGTACAGACCCTCGGGAACGAAGGACTCAGGCGCTTCTGAAAACGCTCTGTCTCCTCCACTCCCTCCTTGCAGCTTACCCTGCACTCTGGAATTTTCCTCTTTCGTGCAGCCAGGCTGCACAAAGGGATGCATAAATCATGAGACATGACCCTCTTAGAAGGAGTAAAGAATTCCCTCACATTCTAAAATGCTTGCAAACTGTTACTCAGACAGCCTGGGATTTGTTGTTACTTTACTATATGCACAAGTGAAGGATTAGACTGATTTTCAACAGAGAAACAGGATTTTGCATGTCTCTCTGTTATCACCCTATCTTCAGTGTTTCAGAATCCTTTGCTCCCTTTCAATAAATAATTCCTGCTGTTTAGTAACGTACTCATACCAGGCTGCTCTCTACATAAAAACGTATTTGAAGTAGAACTGGAAGAAAATTATAAGCTGAGACGGAGTCCAGGCCCCGGAGTTCTCTGTTACTCTTGTAACCACTGATAATATCGCTCAACCTGAAGCTGCTTGGAGTGGCATTCAGCAGCAGCACTCAGTTTTAAATGTTTGATGTTATCAGCTGTAACAGGGAAACCAAAAACAGCAATGAGCACTCAGGTCTTGGGGTATACCAAAGCGAGCAGCCCTGTGCTTATTAGACTCTTGTATGAAAATGTGTGTGTCTCTCATGGCTCTAGAGCCAGATTCATGTGCCAGCAAAGATTCCTTGCAAAAATTGTTTAAAATTCATTTCCATCACTCTTTTCATGAAAGCAGAGGCCCACCTTGATTATCACGGCTTCTGCTGCCTTTGGTGATGAAAGATGACAAAAAGCAATGCAACAACCTACTTCTCTGGGAGAAGCTAGTCCCAGTGCCTGAGGGAAAACGTTTACTTACTTGTTTCTTCTGCAAATCAGTCTTTGTTCGGAGAAGGAGGTGAACAAGCAGGGACTTTTACTGGGATGAGTAAATCTGGCCATTAGCGACCTGAGGAAGAAAGTTACAAGGCTCAGCTCTTCTCAGAACCATATTAAGGCAACACTACAGATAACACAGCATTTCTCTGGTCACAGGGCTTTAGAGAAATCCAATCAACTATTCAAATAATGGCTTTAAGGGTAACACCAACCTGGACCGTATATGTAAGTTTTAATCAACAACAATTTCTTATAAATTGAACAAAAACTCCTGAAAATGATTAGGAAAAGAGCCACTTTGTATTTTTGTTGTGTTCTTTGAAATGTGACTGGACTTTAGTTAACCCCTCAGTTCTAAAATAGGGCCACTGGGAATGAAAGGCTAGAATAGTCACCCCACATTATTTTTAGTTTTGTATTAATGTCGATGGAGATGAAAAGAGAAGTAAATTTGCACTCATGCTGAAATTAGAAATGGTAATGTGTGAATGACCTCTTGGAAACTTTTGCTTGGGGCTGAAAGCAGTACTTTCTATGCAGTGACCCATCCGCTAGTCACCATAATTGGACTTCATTTAGTAAAGTGTTTTGCTCTGAATAAAATACACATTTTCAGCTTTTAGGTGTGTTTAACAGAAAAGGAGGAAAGACTCTAAATCAAGAAATAATTCTAGTGCCAAAGCTACCAATATTCTCCTTCATTGTAATCCATTCCAAATATAGTTCTTTCTGCTACAATGCATGATCTGTAATGTGAAAAGTTCAAACAGGATTGGTATAAAGGATGTTGATGTCAGCATAACTTGAAAACTCGGGGTTCTTATGTGGTTCCCTCCAGCATCCTAATGTTTTGTGCTGTGAGTAGCAGCAGCACAATATAAACTGTCCTAACAAAGCTGAATTCAGCATGCCACGGAAGAGCACGGCACGGGGCATGGTGTCCATCTGTATTACTTTCTCTTGAGACTGATCATGTATAGAAGAAACAATGACAAGATTATGGCCCAAACCCATCAATCTGTAGCTTTGCTGTATTAGGTGCAAAGAGTGCCTCTGCTTATCCACCTGCCACTCCTGCCGGTGAGGTGCTCGTGTCCATGATTCAGCACCTTCTACCCACTGCCATCAGCCTACAGGACAAAGTCTTACAACTACTATAGTGTTTATTTATTATGATTTTAACTTTTAAAAACTGCGATAAATTGTTTTTAAGGGGGTTCATTGTTATTATTGTCGTTAGTGTTCTGGGTACAAAGGTGCATAGGTTTTTAGTGGTCTGTATTAATTCTTTTTTTTTCTCCATAAGCTCTGTAACTTTAAGTGTTCAATGTAGCATATTGCAGGCTTTTCAAGAATGTGTTATAGCAGATGTTTATACTTCTAAACACACATTTTCATCAAATCAAAAGAATGTTTTAAAAGTGTCATATATTTGTAAAGGCATTTATAATTGGCCAACTGCTTAAGCATGAAATGTTTTTCAAAGTTCAAAAGTGGGTTTAACTTCTTGATGTCTCAAGTGACCAACAATCTTAATTTCAAATTTCGGTGATATATTTTTAAAAAGAAATAAAATTGATTGAGAAGTTGCAGTTAGTTGAGAGACAGTACAGTGTCACATAAGATTGCGGGTTCTGAATCCTACTGCTTTGTTCAAATACTAGCTCTGCCAAACCACCTACATAATTTGGGCAGATCACTTAACCTCTCTGTGGCTCATTTTCTCCTTTTGTAAAATAAAAGTAGTTTAGTGCTTACCTCATAGGATTGTTGTGAGGATTAAACGTGCTAAAGTACTCTGTACTTTATTTATATATATCTATATATATCTATAGATATATATAGATATATATAAAATAATATATAAAGTATTATTACCACTTTAAAATACAATTAACTAATCAAAATGTTATACAATGCTTTTTTTCTAATACACAAGTATCTACACAAGGGTAGAATCTATGTGTTGTATATCTGTGTATCTTTGCTGCATAAAACATAAGTTTAAATCAATGATGGTTAAATTGGATTTAATTCTTTGATCACTTTATATTTGGTTTTCCTTTGATTCTAAAGTTTATTTGAGGATTTGTTCTTCTAAAGATAATCACTTTCTTCCTGTGTAATTTTACTGTATCTTAACATATTTACAATTTGAAATGAGGTTAGAATGATTTATCACTGAAACAAAGAAAGAGCAATAAATATTCATACATGTCAGACAGTGAAGTAAAAGAGAAAAAATTCTGAAAAATCTGAAAGCAAACAATAGTAAGCTTTTTGGATATAGAGGTTTTAGTTCCAAAGAAACAACAACCTGAACTTTTATAGGTAACTTAAATGTAATAGTCAACAAATGCTTTCTGAGCCAGACACTTTCTTGGCTCAAAGGAATCAGAAAAAAGTCCTGGAAAGCTTTCGATGTTATTAAAGAGACTATATATATATATATTCCTGAAATACTTGAATAAGACTGGGTCATATAGTTTGAATATGAAGTTGTGTAATAAATAGGTAGCTCACTAGATAGGGTTCTAATCTTTAGTCTGCAGTAGCCTCATCTATAGAAAAGAGGTTATGAGACTTAAGTATCTCCACACTGAAAATCTAGAACTTAATGTCTATTAATACAGCCTTTACTTTTATGCTCTGAAATTCAACAGTAGACATTAGTCTCATATTTTTCATCATCTTTTCTTATTCCATGAAAAAGATTATGTGAATTTGGTAACAAGTAAATTATTGGTAATATTCAAGCAAATAACAGTGAGAATAGACTTCAATATAAAGCTTTACAGAGGGAATTGCTAATATATTCTCGATGAGACATTTTAGTTGAATTCTACACACATCAGTAAAATACGTTTATTCCTGTGGGTCATGGAATGCAACCATAAGTTCACTTTGTGTTAAGTAGAGAATTACAAATTGATTCTTTAGTATTCATAATGCTTAAGTAGATCACTTTCCTTAAACTCTGGTGTCACCAAGTACATTTCCAAATGGTTTATGGTTGCTGCTCCTATCCTTTTAAGAGGATGATATCTCTTACAGGTTCAAAATCTCACCCCCTCATGCTGGCTAGTCTATGCATCTACAGCTTGATGGCTGTTCAGCTACAGCCTGTGCGAGGCTGTGTCCTTGCTTTTCAGGTGGCCCTCCTCCCTGACTGGCTTCCCTCTCACCAGCCCTCTTGGTTCCGTTCCTGAGATCTGAGCCTTCTGCTTGTAAGTAATCTTAAAGGGAATATTCTGTATTTTATACACTGAGACATAACAAAATAGATTATATGGTTTTTCTTGGTGCATACTATTGAGTGCCTTTGTCCACATTTCTTTTCTTTTATGTCATGTATTTAACTTCTACCTCATCCAAACTTCCCAAGAGTCTTTGCTCCTACAAGTGTTAAAAAAAATGCTGAAAAAAAAAATAACAGCAAACATAGGAGTAAATTCTCATGATCTTGGGTTAGACTATAGTTGCTTAGATAGAACACCAAAAGAATAAAAAAAAGAAAAATATAATTAATTGTAATTAATTAAAATTAAAAACTTGTGCTTTAAAAAATTAAGAAAGTGACCACCGCTTCTGGACTGTGAGAAAAATATTTGAAAATCACATATGCCATAAGAGACTATTACCAGAATATATAAAGAACACCTACAACCAAATAATTAAATCATAGAATTTCAAGTGGATCAAAAATGTGAATAGAAAAATTTCCCAAGACTATATAAAAATGGCCCAGAGCACATGAAAAGATGGTCAACATCATTAGTCAGAGATTCTTTATAAAGGATTTTCAAATAACATTTAGTTAAAAACAAAATGAAGTGGTTTTGGTAAAGGAAGAAACACTAGATTTCCTTTCTCACTGCATGATATGCAATTTGTCCTTTCGAAATTACAGACATGTTAGACACAATACAAGTCTGTCGCTCCCCTTGCTTTCAATTTTTTTTAAACGCAGGCCACACTTTTGGATATTAGTTGCTTTTTGTTCCATGTTCTAAGCAGTGCGTGGGATTATATGTCTCTTAATCCCAATTCTGCTACTAACAAGCAGGTGACCCCCAGCATGTTTCATAAATTCCATCTAATTGTTCCTGTCCATCCAAGGCAGTAATAAAGGTGTGGGCCTCACCGACTTGTGAACATTAAATGTGTTAATACATGTAAGTCACTTTGAAGAGTGCCTGGCAGATTGTAAGCACTCAATGAAGACTAATTAGTATTATTATATTTTATTTACTAAGATGAATGAAGAGTTTTCTGATCACTTTGGTGCTTACAAGCTCTATGAGAAACCATTTAGTTATCGCATTCTGCTCATTTTAGAAATCTGTGAAGAAAAATGTAGACACATGTAGTTCTAACCAGACAAGAAAATATAGGCTATTTTTCTTTTAATGTGCAAAACCGTAGGGTGAAACAGGAATAATTTTTTCTATAATAACAACTTTTATTATATGGTGTGGGAAAGGACCCGGTACAACGAGAGGCTCGTGGGTGTTACTTGTGTGGTTTAGTTGCCTCGCTTCTTTGAACCCTGTGAAGTTCCTTGTGTTGTCTGCAACTTTACAACCACAGACCATAATGGCCAGAGTAGAGAAGGTGGTGGGAAGGTGAGCTGTGTTCTTAAGGAGGCCTGTTATGTGTGGGGTAATATGCTAGGCACCTTTACCCAGAATGCTAGGCATTAATTCTTCCATCTGCCTATTTACAGATGAAGAAACGAGGGATTAGTCATGAGGATATCGTCACAGTCACCAAGCTAGAGATTAGCAGAAACAGGCCTCACCTCCAAAGTGACTCCTGTCATTCCCACAGCACTGTCTGTTCCCAAACCAGCTACACACTCAGATACATTGAAACAGTTGATTCTTTACTGCTTGAGGTAAATTGCAAGCCGTCATCCCTTACTTCCTCTTTGGAAGTTTTTGTGTGACATCTGGGTACAGCCTGTGTCTTTGCTGTCCTAATTTTGAAATCTGCTCTTCCCTTCACCCTACCTAGGTTTGTAGTTCATTTTAATGGAGTTCTCAGCAGCCCACGTTTTCCTGTTTAAATTTTCCCTCTGACAAGTAATAGTGTATAAATGTAATAACAGGTATTAGTTGTGACAACTGAGTTGAAATAATTTTTATGACAAAATTACTTCTAAATTATTTTTCAGCAGTACATGGATTTGCAGCTTAGTATTGTATAATTTATAGATAAAATTAAGTTAGTCTGTCTATGATTACAAAAGCATTCAGGAGAATGGGAGACATAAGAAAAAAGGCCAAGTTGACCAATGAAAGAAAACACATTAATCTGGCCACTCTAAGGTTTTATTTCTTCCACAAAATACCATTTTAAACATGTTACTCCCCAATTCAAAAACTCTCAGTAACACTACAATCATTTTAAGTGTCAACTATTTATATTTTCTTCAAGTTCATCACATACTTCTCCAGTTACAGCTGCCATAGCTTCTCCCAACCCCTATCTGCCCACCTGCTGTCCTCCATGCACACCTGGTGCATTTCACCTCCTCCGTTTCTGCACTGTTTCCTTTCATTGTGATTCTCTCTTCCTTCTCTGACAACAGGCACCGTACTCCTCCCTCAAACTTCACCTCCTTCAAGAAGACCTCACTGTTTCTTTCCTCTGAACCCCTTCACACGTAGCTACCAGTTATATGATATTAAGAGATTATTAGTAAATTCTGTTATTTTACAGAAAGGGAAAATGAAAACAAGAGAAGTTAGATAATGCAACACGACGGCTTTCTGAGAGAGCCCGTTAAGAACGGTTCGGTTTAATCGGGCAGGCAGGTAGTGAACACCTGTGATATGGAAAACACCGTGCTAAGAGCTTCTCCCATGCAAAATGAGTAAGATCATCTATATTCCTGAAAGGTGAACTATGTACTTTTGGAACAAATCTTGCTATACTTAAAATTAAAATAAAAAAGTAAAAGATGCAGTCTAATATTTTCTTGCTCTAGGTATGACTCCCAAGAACATTTTGCAGGCTTCAGGAAAAGGGTTCTATCAACACTAAGGAAAGATTCCAGTGGTCTATTTGTCAACGAGCTTGGCAAGTTACTGTATTTTGCTATGTGTAAAACACTCATTTTTTTGCCCAGATTTGTGAGGGAAAAATAAGGATGTGTATTATACATAGGTACTACTAATCCATATCTATATAAATGTTTTTAATTATTTTATTTATACTTATGAGTTAAAAGTATAACTCTAGAAATCAATAATGATATCCGTATACAAAAATAACACTCTGAAATATGATGGGTATTGTTCTATATTTTATAGAAAAATATAGAAATTTTTCTATAAAAAATTTTTTACATAAAATTTCTTGTACCTTGTATCTGTTCTTGTGTTTTGTAATTATTTGCTACATAGAATTTCTTGTACCATGGTATGTTAAAAAATAAATGTTAAAATTCCTCTATAATACCAAAAACAAGTACCAAAATATAAACAAATAAAAATTTGCATTAAAAAATTAGAATGAAAGATTTTTTTCCTGAAAGTTTGGGCCAAAAACGTGGGTACACATTATGCACAGAAAAATATAGTACTTCTTTGAGAGTCCCTCCAAATGCACACATGGGCTAATGTGATGGTTAATTTTATGTCAACTTGGCTAGGTCAGAGGAGCCAGATATTTGGTTAAATGCAGCTGAATGTTGCTTTAGAGGTATTTTTTAGATGAGATTATCACTTAAATCAGTAGACTTTGAGTAAAGCAGATAACCTTTCATAATGTGGACCTTATCCAATCAGCTAAAGGCCTTAATAGAAAAAGATTGCCTCTGAGGAAAAGATAATTCCGCCTGTAGTCTGCCTTTGGACTTGAACTGCAACAACTCCTCCCTGGGTCTCTAGCCTGCCAGCCTACCCTGCAGATTTTGTATTCGCCAGACTTCACAATTGCATAAGCCAATTCCTTAAAATAAATTTCCTCTGTCTCTCAACCCTCCACACACACACACACACACACACACACACACTTAGTTCTTTCTCTGGAGAACTCAATATGGTTAAGGTCTCTTTTAGCTCTGCTTATGATTCATATGTAAAATGGAATTCTTCAAATTAGTGGTTCAACCTTGTTTGTACACAAATCTTTGTATTTCTTATTTGTCCTTAGTTTATACCCATGAAATGGAATCCCCGCAACAAGAGATATGAACATTTTCAAGATCCTTAATACTTATTTGGATTCTATAAAATACTGGAGGGCTTTGTGGTATGCTCCCTGCATTTCTGATTTTTGAATTGGAATAGCATAGAAGAAATAGTGGTAGAATGTTTGCAATTTGTCTAGTCTCACTTACTTGACTTCTCTTTTTTCCCTGGGAGGTCCCTCACCCCACAACCTTTCATTCTACGTCTTCGTGGTTAAATTGGCAGCAATGTTAGCCTATGAATATCAATTTTTTTCATAGGCCTTAATCTTCTTGCTTGTTGTGGAAAAGAAACCACTGTTGAAAGCCATTCATATGAGAAATTAGTAGCTTCATCTGTAGGATAATGTACCCTTACAAAAAGTTTAACTCAGTCTTTCTAAACACTGTATTTTCATTTTCACTGACATGGACCTGAATGTAACCATATTTATCAGTGCCTTCATGCCATGTTTCTGTTTTATTCTCCATTATTTGGGCTTGAATTCATTTATTCTTCATTAATTTGTTCAGCAAATACCTACTTTATTTGCTAGGCAGCATTCACGTACTGCAGATAAGCATGAAGCAAATAGGCTTTTGTTTGCTCTGGGGAGCATGCACGCTAGTAGAAGGAGGATAATATCACTACCAGATACACAAAACTGTTAAAACTCAAATCAAAAGAAAGTAAAAAATATCAAAGTATATGAAACATTCGGAATTACAGAGTAGGGGTGGGTCGCAGCTTGTTGTTGTTTTCTGATTTTGTCTTACTCGTGGAGATGGTGGGAAGGTCCATATGTGAGATCTTGTGACAAATAGCTGTCGGAGAGGCCTGGATCACACTTTAGCTCTCCTGCTATTCTCTCGACCAGAGCAGCCTCCCAGAACCCCACTGGTCAGGCCCGAAGCGTCGCTCTCAGGAATCCACAAGGAAGCATTTTAGACATCAAACTTTCAAGAAAGGTGCTAGTACATTTTGATAGAGTCGCCTTAAATTGCAAAACTTATAAAAACTTCAGAAAATAGGGAATCAATAAGAAAGAAAAATTGACAGTTCAATACAAAAGTGTTAATACTTTCATATATTAAAATACGTAATGTAAATAAAATATGTACATATAAATGTATGTACTTGAAAAATCAGTTTCATGTTGCACATAGGATTTGTAGCCTCTGTTTTTACTCAAGATTATGTTGTGAAATTCTTTTCTGTTTTGAAGTATTTTCCCAGCACATGGTATCGGATGGCTGTAAAAGTGCCCTAATGTACCTAACCCATGTATATTGTAGGACATTTGTGTTTCTTCTTTTTGTTTACCTCATCTCAGCATCTGTGATCATTCCCTTAAGATAAATTCATAGATGTAAAATTTGAGGGTTCAAAACAAAGGATTTTGTCACTTTTGGTGCTCATGGTCAGATTATACCACTTCCCATTTCTGCCAGCAATTTCTGTATGCAAATTCTGAAGAGATTATACTAAAAAAACACATGCAAACCAAAGGCTCGCAGGTGGAGACGTGCAGACACATCCCGGCAGTGCAAACCACACCGGTGTCCCCCAGTGGGAACTGCTGTTGTTGGAGAAGCTGTCTGACCAATTCAGACTGCTCGCTCTGTCATCTTTATTCCGTGTCCTGAGGAAGCAGACTGTTGTTTAATGAGCTCGGCGTGGTGTTTTACAAGCAAGACTTGGGCATTGTTCCAGCTCTGTCCAGTGTGTTCTCAGTGAGCCAAATCCCTTCCTCGGTACAAAGCTGTCAACGTCAGCGGCTTCTCTTGGAGGTTTCTAAGCCTCTGTGTCACCCGTACATAAAGCTTTGAAACTTCTCTTCCATCTGGACTGTCTCTCGTTCCAGGCTGCAGAGCAGCGATGGTCTCTGGGTGTTTTCTCTCATGGAGCCTCTGGAGCCCTCTCGGTTTTCCCCGAAGAAACGGGTCATTTCCTTACTGAAAACACTCTAATGGCTCCCTGGACTATGGAAAATAAAATAAAAAGTCCTCATGACGGAAAACATTCTCCCCGTGACCTCTTCGACTCTTGCTGAGTTTCCTCCCGTAGATGTTGTTTCTGTCCATTGAACTTTTCATTCCCTTGCCGACCTCAGGGCCTTTGTACTTACTATTCGTTCTCTCTCTTTGCTCACACCTTCACCTCTGGATTATACTCATTCTGATGTAAATATTATCTAATAATATCTAAAAATAGTTCCTCTCTATCATCATGGACATCACTCTGCACTATTGTACTCTGCTTCCTTTTCTTGCCAGTATTTATTATTGTTTGCAATTCTATCATTCATTTGGTTTTTTTGTTGTTTATTTTTTAATTCTTGTTATTTTTTTCTTAAATATTTTTTTCTTGTTTATAGTCTATCAGGGTGGGGTCTTCTGTGGCTTGTTCATTGCTATATTCTCCCATGCTTGAAACTGTGCTGAGTATGCTGAGTACAGTAAGTATGTGTTGAATGCGTGAAGGAAACAAGTAAATTAGACATAATAGTTCTGAGAGAAAACTCTCTGCTTTCTTCCCGGTGTGCTCACATTAGCACAGCAAATTCAGCCTTTAGTGGGAGGAATACATTCAATCTCTCTCACTAGGCTCCTAGCAGAGCCACGTTCAAATGTGCATGAAAAATATCTAAATCTTGTATTATCTCCTGCCTTCAATTCCTCAAGTGGAGATGGGAGGGTTGGAGATCAGGACTCTTACCCTCACCATCAGAGGTAGCCTTTAGATAATCTTGTGCACATGTAGGCTCATCTCAGTTCCCAATATTTGCTTCAAAACATGTTCAAGGAACTGAATTCAAACACGGTTTCTTTGGATATTTAATTTTTTTCTATTTCTATGTAAAGGGAGTTTTACATTAATTTTTGGGTCTCATTTTATGGATGTTTTACTGACTTTTGTCTCCAATTTCTTTCCCATTGTTTTTGTTTGTTTGTTTGTTTGTTCTTTGGTTGATTCCCTGAATGGGGATTGAACCCAGGCCGCAGTGGTGTAGGTGCCCAAGCCTAGCCACTACACCAGCAAGGAACCCCTCCAATGTCTTAAATAAGATTAACAGATATAAGAAAGTTATTTGGCACACTAACTCTTCAAAACTGATTAATCCTCTCTCCACGGGTCTCTCTGTTTCTCTCCCTCTATCTCCTTTTGAAAAGACACACAAAGAAACCAAAAAGCATGTAAAAATATTGTACATACAATATAGATGTAAATATTAATATTTTTAATATCTTTAAAAAATTTATTTATTACTTGTACCTCCTATATTATTTTTTCAAAATTTGATAAATTGGGAAACTCATCCCCCTAAACATTGGAGAGTTTTCAGGACGAATGGGATTTGTATACTGCTCTGGGCTCTGCCTGCTAATCATGTGACTTTGGTAGACACCTAGAATACTTTTTTCTTGATGTAAAACAAGAGATTCCAATTTGTTGGTCTCTAAGCATAACGGTGTCAAGGAAAACTTAGCTGACTTATGAACTGAGATTATTTTACACACATTAAAAAAAGAACTTAGTTTCTGATTGTCTCAAAAGTAATAATAAAAATCAGGAGTGCTGGCAATACTGATCCCACAGTCCTGAATGGCAATATTTGGCTGGAGATGAATAGTGTCAGCTCCATCTACACAGGGTGTGTTCTCTGCCATGGGCTACGCTCATTTTTGTTCGGCTTTGCTCATTTCTGCCACAGTCTTGGCCTCGAGGGTATCAGAGGCTGCTCCTCCTGCATGACACGGTCTTCTGGGTTTCTTCTTCCCCTGACCCCGCCCCCCCGGGGCCTCACTGATCTGCACCAGGCTTTGCTCTTCCCTCCCCACCTGACGGAGCCCTGAACTACTTCGTGCTTTGTGCACTAGGGTCTGCCTTGTGGGTGAGGGCTGTGGTTTATCTTTATGCTGTGCTCAAGTTGAGGTGAGAAGCTTGAGAAAAACTAGAGAAGAGAAAGCAACAGGGACTTGAGAGGAAATGGTATTGAAAAAAGTCAACCAGAGTTTTGGCCTTTATCCCTCATCCGTCTGACCAAGCTCTTGTGGAGTGTGTATTTAATTTATAATCTGCCCCTCGTGTAGAATAGGGTTCATAAATCTGAGGCCCCCCTCCAATTTTGGGCACATTAGGAATTGGAGAATGTGTAACAACAGCCTTATTATTAAGAAGTAAAAAGAAAGCCAAATTATATTCATGTATTTTTTTTAAGAAAATCATTTTTGTGTGTGTCTTTATAAAAGCACATTTTGGACAGATTCAGAAAAGATGATTACTAATCAAAGGTGGGTTGCGTTTAAAAGCAAAATGGGAATAATGACTTTGGGAAGTAGAGAGATTGGGGAGAAAACTGACCAGGACACATTAAGCTGCCCTCGAGTGGTAATGGCAAAATGAGGGCAGTGTCTGAAAGGAAATGAGGGTCTTATCAGAGGAGCCAGAAAGATTTCATTTTTGTTTTCCCCTGAATTATCATCATCAGCTGTGACCGATGATGAAGGACCACTTAACATTCTCCCCAAGGAATAATTCCCAACCTCCTCCTCGGCCCAACCTCCCATGGCCTAACATGACAAAGACATAATTTTGCCCTAATTCTTAAAAGAACAGGAAAACACTGATGTAATCTGTTTGCTTAATTCTAGAAATCCTTTCCCTGAAGTCTGTTTTTGCACTGCCAAACTAAGAAGCGTTGTCTGGGGGAGTAATTAAAGGCTTTAAACGTAAAAGAAAAAGCAGTTCTCACTGCATTCTGGGGACTCAGTGAGAATATTGGGAACCGAGGGAAATTTAGGTGGTAAGCAAGAGGCAATGGAAAATATCCATCACTGTTGTACAAGATGTTAAAGAAGGTCCTGATGAGGGCCAATCCAGTTTATATTTGCATAGTCTATGCTAAATAAATTAGTATTTTAAACAAGATCACCAGAGGCAGAGTAAAGTCTGCACAGGAAAATAGAGCCCTTGAGGGCTTGGGTTGTTTCCTGTTGATTATAGATTGGTGGAGATATTACATTAAAGCCCTTGCCTTAGAACTTGTGCATTTAGAGCAGTTAGATAGAGAGGTACTGTGATGTCTTGAATATATAAACAGGGTATTTAAAATCATTATTTCATAATACTAATTTGAAGGGACACATGAAAATTCTGTAGACCATCTCATTATTTGTTTTTTCCTCCTGCTTTACTGGTTGATTCCCGCCCCCGCCCCTCACATCCTTTACTGGTCTGTCTTCTTTTTTATAATCCTCACACATTCGTCTGATTCAGAGACTGTTCCTCAGCCTTTTTACTTCTCAGGTGAACACACTGGGGATCATGGCTTCAATGATATATATGAGGTCTATCCGGAAAGTATCCAGCCATGTAGTATGAAAAATAGAGGCATTTATAGCTGGATTTTTTCTGGACAGCCCTCACACATACCTTGTATATTTCCAAACATACAGCGGTCGTGTCAACCTAACCCCTGACTCCTGGATTTATACATTCAACAGCTAACCAGCATGCCCACTTTTCTACACCTAATCTTTCCAATGTCTTCTAGATACCTCAAATGTTATGTATTTAGAGACTGTTGTAAACTTGATGAGGTTAGGGACAGTGTTTCTTAAAAACTGTATGTTGTAATCTCATGCTAAGTATTTGTTGAATTAATTAATAATTGATTGCCTTAATTTATCCCGAGGTCTGCATTTTTTCCAATGTATATATATTTTTTATTTTAGTTAACTATATTGCTATATATTTAGCAACCAACATAGAAAACTTTTAGAGGTGTTCTCAATTTTTTCTATATCTCAGCTTTCATGTAAAATTAATCATTAAATCCTTTTAATCCTACCTGAGAAAATGATCTGTAATCCCTTTCTTTCCATGACTCCTATCACTGCATATTCTTGTTTTCCCTCACAGAAGTGTTATACTTCCTGCTGTAGGCTGCACTGTGCCCCTATTCATACACCGAAGCCCTAACTCCAGTACCTCAGAATACAACTGTATTTGTAAATAAAGTTTTTAAAGAGGTAATCAAGTTAAAATAAGATTTTTAGGGTGGATCCTAATCCAATTTGGCTGGTGTCTTTATAAAAAAGGGTTATTAGAACACACAAAGAATCCCCAGGGATGCATGAACACAAAGTAAAGACAATGTGAGGACACAGGTAGAAGATGACCACTTGCAAGTCAAGGAGAGGGGCCTCGGGAGACAACAACAGTGCTGATATCCTGGTCTCAGTCTTCCCACCTCCAGAGCAGTGAGAAATAGATTTCTGTTGTTTACGTCACCCAGTCTGTGGTATTTGTGACAGCCCTCGCGGACTAACACATCTTCCCTAAGAAGATCTTCTAGTCTTCTCTAAGATGAAATCATACTCTTTCTCTCTCTCTCCATCTCTCTCATACATATATATGTGTGTGTATGTGTGTGTGTGTATGCATGTAATATATGTCATATATGTGTATATATGTGTGTATGTAATATATGTCGTGTGTGTGTATATATATGTGTGTATATATATGTATGTGTATAAAATCTCCATTCATCTTAAGTGGGTTATGAAACAAGAAAAGACTGAAAAGCAAGTATAAATAATAAATAGATATTAAGAAGATAAAACAGGGTCTCATCCATCTTTCTCTGTAATTCCAATGCCTCCGTTAGTGAGCGATTTTTTTCAGACATTGAACAACTATAAATGAGCATGTTACTTCAGTGCTTCAGAAAACATCGGACCCCTTATTATTGACAGTAAGTTCCGATGTCAGCATTGTACACAAAACTCTTCGTTTTGTGTTTCCCCCACTTGTCCTTCCACGTCCACTGGATCTACAGCCTGAGGAAGAGAATGGAGATCGACGCAGAAGGCCAGGGTGAGGCAACGGTGAGCCACCAAGAGATAGGTCGTCTGGACCCCATTGATGTCCCCGTTCCTGGTCCTGCAAGCCACGTACCGGGCACTGTTATGAGAAGTTTATACACCAAATCTCAATCACATGCCTTAAAATGCGGTGAGATCGTGGGAATTGTTCGGGATCTCACAGTGAATGAGTAGCAGAGTTGAGACTATAAGCGACATGATCCAGCTGTGCTATTCTGTCCTAGCACCTTGTTATGATGATTCAAACACACTTCAGCTGTTAATTTGTTTAAGAAAACATTTTTTATTAAGATAGCTCAAATTGTTTTCTATTACCACCATTGAATGACAAAAATCTTAAACAGCCTAGCAGTGTAAATGTCACATTCTCTAAGGAGAAAAAAAAAAGGCAAAGTTATATAACCCTCCTTCCTCTATCTTCTTAATAACCCTTTCCATTTACCTCACAAGAACCCTCATTAAATCATGATATCATTGCTTATTTACAGGTTTTTCTCCGTCATCTTGTCCGGCACCTAGGAGGAACCAAATTAATACTACTTGTTTTTGTTCCATAACAAGTAAACATCTCTAAGAGTAGCAACGTCTTACTCTTAGCCTGAAGCCAGCATAGGCCTGATATATAAGAGGTGCAGACACACCACGGGTGAATGGTTGACTCACGTAATTAATTAGAACACATTGGCAATACTGTATTAACTGTTACAGTAAGTCAAGAGTGAAGAGAATGACAAGGGGTTTCTTTGCTTGCATGTCTCTCTCTTCCTTTGTCTTATGTTTCATTTTTCCTTTTCCAGACGGGACTTGTAATGTTCTTAAAGATAAACATGGTGGTATTTTCAAAGTTGGGGTGGAAATACAGGGCCTTAGTCTTCTTTGCAAATCCATTAGATAAAAGATTGCTAACATACTAACTTTCCGTTCATTTTATTTTTGTCATCAGAATACAGGTTTACAAAGATTGGCTGGGATTTGAGAATTCTTGAAGCACTAAATATTTTGAAGCAGAGTGGTCCAACACTGTGTTTACACTAAAACTTTCAGTTATAAAAAATACATATGTAGCTTTATAGATTAATAGAAAGGAACTATTCTTGTATGTGTAGGTAGAAAAATGGTAAGAGGAAGAGCTGCTTCCTGGAGCTGGTAAAATTTTATGTTACGAGCCTTTTTAATTGAACACACCAAAAAACAAACAAACAAACAAACAAACAAACACCTCCAGACATTTTTTTTCTACTTTGTGGCCCTTATAAGTATTCATTCCTTAAGAGAAGTAGTGGGTTTGGATGCTGAATAGAAGTAATGAAATTTGGTGAATTCTGAATAACTTACCCCTTCTTTGTCTCAGTATATACATAGATATCTCATTTACTTCCCATAACAAAAATATTAGAGAAGGCAATTAGACAATGAGAAGTAACTTAAAAAGTGAAAATGGAGGATTGACTAATTGCTTCAAATATAGTAACATAGTTGGCAACTGAAAGAGGGATTTTTGGATGGGAGACCTTGCCCAAGCCCCTCGTTCTGTGCCCTGCTTCATTCTGCATATGAGTATCACAGTCCATTGAGAACACAGGCTTTGAAATCAGTTAGACATAGGTCTGAATCTCAGCTCTGCCACTTACAAGTAGTATGACACTTGAAATGATGGTTAATCTCACTAAACCTGTTTCCTTATTTGCAATGAGCAGTTAATATTACCTATCCCATTAGATTATGAGGATTACATGAGATAACAAACAAGCTTTAAATTTGTTAGTTTTTTTTCTCTTTGCTAATCTCCAGACATTCAGCACCCTAGCCCAACCCGGCCTGCCAGAAGGAACTCCGAGTGAAAAGCAGGGCCACCCCAGGGCTGGGGCATTACAGAGCTTTGTGTGATAAGAACAATTGCAGGGTGAAACAAAACGGTGATCTAGTCAGGGCTGTGATGAATACTATGTGATAGAAAATAAAGGAGCATTCCTTTGTATTAAACCATCAAGCTTTCAGAGATACTCTTTTCTGAGATAATAACCCAGTGCACATTGAAATTGAAGACTGCTCATATGTTTGGTTCAAATATTATTGAATTCTTAACAGCAGAAAATTCTTCCAATTGAAATTCACAGATACAGGTGAGCCATTTACGGGGATCAGTGTGTTGATGTGAGGACAGTAAAATGCTGGGTAAGGTGGTTCAAAGATGGAGGAGTGGGACAAGAAGATCTAAGTGACAAATCACAAAGTGGAAGGCCTGTGACTGACTTCAAGGCCTCGATTAGCTTCATCATGATTGCAGAAGTGTATTGAAGTGTGTGGTGATTTTGTAAAAAATATAATTATGCAACTTTGAAAATAAATGACGTAGATATAGATATATATATAAAATTTCTTTATAATATCTTTTCCTGTTTATTTTCTATTTAAGTGAAGAAAAAATTTATCAGCTTGTCCTCATACCTCAGGACTCCCCATACTAAAACACTGTTTGGTGAGTGGTATGCAGTCTAGAAATGCCAGAAAAATGAAATTAAAAATGAAAAAACCATAAATGCAATCACTTATATGAGTCATTAATTCTGAGATACCTAAAAGAATTCTGCTCCAACATATTTATAAATTACGTAGTTGACTTACATGGAATCATGTTTTTGACTCATAATTACACCCATTTATTTGAGGTTCAATTAAAAATACTTCCATTAAATCTGTTTCAAAAATTAGGAAATCTAATTATTTTAATTATTTTAAGTGATTGAAATATTGCTGGAATAACGTTGGTCTATATTTTCTAACAGAGCAAACTGACCAAAATGGAATTTTTCTTTCCGTTTCTTTCTGTTTGCAGCAATATTTAATTAATATTATCATTTCTATAATAACTGTACTTGAAAGGGGTGTTGGATATGAAATCAGATCTCAACTAATCCTAGAATTCTTTTAAAATAAATCTCTTTATCAACCCTCATTAATACAATTTATTCTTCAGCCTTACTTGACGGACTTCACTTGCATGACCACTATTTTCCCACTTCCTTTTATGATGTATATCTGACTTTCCTTCTCTTTCTTCATGGTGGGGATCTCCTTGGCTGCTCCATTCATTCATCCAACAATTATTTGCCCACTCTTTTCTGCAGGCTGGTCTCTGTCCCAGAGCCTTGCTCCTGAACCACTTTCTGCTCAGGTGTCCTTGTTTATTTCCATGATGTCATTGCTGTACCCTACAGAGGAGACCTCTTTTCTGAGATCCAAAGCCGTATATCCATTTGCCTCCACAACATCTTTATTTGGATTTCTAGAAGATAGCCTGACTCAATCTATGCCAAACTGAACTGATTTCTATCAGCAAATGGCATCATCACACACAGACTATGCAAACTAAAGCACTGAGAAACATTTTTATGTCTTTCAGGCTAAAGCACTGAGAATGATTTTATGTTACCAGATCACATGGATCTTGCCTACTCGATAACTCAGCAATCCATCCACTTATTTCTTTCTCCATCATCACTGTCACAGTCCCAGTCACCCTCATCTTCTTTTCCGCATTATTCTAATTCACTCCTAAATGGTCCTTAGCATCTGCTCTTGCTCCTCTCCAATCGATTTTTCACACTGTTGACCCAGTGATCCTTTAGAAAACATTGATCTGATCGTGCTACTCTCATGCTTAAAACTCTAAATGATTTCCCATTGCTTTTAGGACAAGTTCCAAAATATATTTCAAATGGCCTACAAAGATTTGCCTTCTTTTCAAACTAATCATTCTCCCTCTTCTCTTGGATCCATCTCTGCTTCAATCATAAAATTTCCTTTTGGTTGTTTTTGCACACATGGTTTCTTATGTTTCTGTTCTTATTAAAGCAGAAATAAAATGGTCAAATGTTTTTGAAAAATCAAACAGTACAGAAGTCTATAAAATGAAAACTCAAATTTTTCCTCTCACTCTCACCCCTGACACTCTCATTAAAAGTGTACAGTGCCATTTGCCTCTTTTATGTTTTGCTAAAGTGTGTGTGTGTGTGTGTTGTGTGTGTGTGTGTGATGTGTGTGTGTGTGTGTGTGTGTGTGTGTGTGTGTGATGTGTGTGTATTTTTGGAAGGAAGGGAAAGAAATGGATTTACTCTACTACCTATTCTGTAATATAGTGCAATGATCAAAGTCCAAATGCTCAACCTCACTGCCTGAATTAAAATCCCAATCCTGCCATGAATTGGACAGGTGTGTGACCTTGGACAAGGTACTTCATCCTGTGTCTTAGTTTCTTCATTGGTAAAAATGGGAAATCAACAGGATCCACCTCCTAGACTATTGTAAATATTAAGTGACTACGCACATAAACATAGATGGGTGCTGATTCTGCCCATAGCTGAATATATTTATTTCATCAGTATAGTCTAAATGTAGAAAATAACCATAGGATGGATACATATACCTACTATTTCCACTATGAAATGGTTCCAGGCTTAAATCTTATTTATGAGTCAACCTCCAAACACTCAGTCTAACGGGCAGATTACCTCCAAGTTAGCTAATAATACCTGAGGCCTGGGCATCTCATTCACTCAAATGTTCATTTTCTTTGGCAAATGGCTACCTGTCCTTTTGAGAAAGGCAAAACAAAACATTATAGAACATATTATTGATGCTGTTTTATAGTGTTTTTTCCAAAGTGTCTGGGCCTTCCCATCATTTGTGGGGCTTTGAGTCTGAGAACACTCTCAGGTCTAGTAACTAAAAGGCTAGGAGGTTGTGCAGACTCATTATTGTGGCACAGGTGGGCGCTCTGCACACCAGCTGGGTCACACAGCTCAAACAGGATCTTGGCTTTCCAAGGAAACCTGTGATCAGTCAGCCACCACCAGTGATCTCTGTCGATGAAACTACTCTGAAAATCACTGGGACTCTGCTGCCTGTTTATGGTAACTATACCTTCTGCCATCCTGAGTTCCATTCATCCCCACTAGCTTAATAGAGTTTTCAGTCAGTTGAGCATTGCTATTGTTTAAGCTGCCATGATGAATGCTGAATCTCTAATGAATTCTTATGTATTGATGAATCAGTCTGATAGAAAATTATGTATTGCCCACTTTGGTCTAGCATTTTGGGATTCCAATTTCTCAGTATTTTTCCCAGAAATATTATCAAAGCTTTGCAATTCCTTTACTAATAAGCTTTCTTTTTCAAGATGTAATCATGATAGTGACCCAGAGGCACGTAGAGTCTGATTCTAGTTACAATTCCATAGGGAATTTAGAGATGGACATAGGAAAGCTTAAAAAGAATTAGCTTCTCATTACAAGGTAACTGCTTCAGATAACTTCATTACCTGGTCTTTAAGCAAGGCAGGAACAAATTATATAACTGATGGGTAAGAAAAGATTGCTTCTGCTGGCAAAGCATACTCAGTGGGATTTGGGAACCCCAAGTTTCCAAATTGTCGTCTAAAGTCTCCCATTTCAGTGACTAGGGACTCCCATTTTGCCCCTAGCAATGTCTTAAACAATGTCTTAATTTTCTGTAAGAGACGTAGTAAGTCTGCAAATTCATTCTAGATTATTCTATGTGATATCTGATTTATCTGCTCTTTTCTTTGTACACCTTGCCCTTAATGCCTGTTAGTTTTCAGAGTCTTCAGTCCCTATCTGATCCAATTCCAGGTTTTCCCTATTTTTGTGAAGTTTGTTGCCAAGATATTTTTTGACAGGTATTTCTAGATTACTCAAAGCTCTTAGCTGTACGTAACAGAAGTTGACCCTGAAAACTATTCTAAACATGTATTGTTTTATTTTTTATTCTTAAATTTATTGAGGTGACATTGGTTAGTAAAAATTACATAGGTTCCAGGTGTACACTGACTCTATGTGGTGAACACATAATGGAACACATAGATGATGCATTGTAGAATTAAACATTATTTTTCTTTTCATTATATTTTATACTTGGTTACTGTTTGTACATAGGAATCTAATGCTTTTATATTAATTTTTTGATCCTCCAACTTAATTGATTTCTTTAGTTTTTTTGTTGTAGCACTATGCCAAGTATACAATTATTATATCTCCAAATATTGGTAATTTTCTCCTTTTGTATAGTGTTTATAACTTTTTCTCTGTTGTATATTTGCTTTTGTTAACAATAGATGTATATAATGGATGTATTAGTGGGCATTCTTGTCTTATTTGTGCTTTTAATGGTAATGCATCTACCAGCAGTTCACCATTAAAATTATTGATGCTGACTTTTGATTTGAGAGAGGTGCTATACAATAATAACTATTATTATCTTAAAAGTGTCTATTTTTATGCAACTAAAGATGTTTATCAAACTGATTTTGAATTTTGTCAAATGCGGTTTGGGATCACCTGAAAGGATCATTTATTTTCCTCTTTGACTTATTAGTCTGATGTAGTTTAACAGAATTTCTGGAGTTCCTAATTTCTATCCCATTATTTTTAGATATTTTAGTCATATTCCACTCTTCTTTTCTTCTTAATCCTATCTTGTTTTTTCTTCCTGGTCTACAAAATAAATTTATCTTGGTTCCAAAAAGTCACTTCTAAAATTTGATTTCTGTGCTTATTCAACTTTCTGAGTATTATTTACCTCTCCCACAATTTCTCCTTTTCCTTTCTTTCTCCCTTGGTCCTGTTTTCCTCTCCAGCAACTGTCCCTTGTATGATATTGCTGGGAGATTTACATCCCAGGACTATCACAGTAGGTACTTAACCAAGTAACTTCCACTGAAATGTGCCTGAAAGAACAGATGAAAGCATATATATATATATATATGACTTTGGAAACAAAAGTAGGAAATTCTAAGACAATTCAAGATTCATTAAATGCCTACAAAATTCCAGGCACATTGCTGAAATGGTGATTGTGTCATAGTTTCAACCTTAAAGGAATCTTATGTTAAATCAGAGACCAACAGGTAAATACAGTACACTGTAATGGCATGTGACCTACATAGGAGGGACACCACTGTCCAGGAAGGACCCCAGAGAGTACCACGTGTAGTTGAGTTCAGATAGACTAATGAAAAACATCTTCCCTGGTTTATAACAATTGGTAAAGATCCAAAAGCAGAAGGAACTACATATCAAATTATGGAAAGTTATTAAAAATATAGTGGATGATTGTAGTTTTTCCTAATTTGAAATTTCTATACCAGTGAAATATGTTTTGAGCTGCCTTATGAAGACATGAAAAATCATTAACACTGTACCTTCCAGAGGGTGATGTCTTCCAGCTCAATGATGAACATGTACTAGTACTCAGTGTTTTAAAATCAACCCCAAGTTGATTTTCTACTCTAAGGGCTTAATTTTAGAGCATCTTTGTGTAAATTTTGGAGATAGGTTTCTCTCCATTCCAGGAAAGCAGAAAACCAAGTGTAATAGATATTTTAAATAATATGCTATTGGCTATTAGAGCATATTATTCAAACCAATGAATGTAAGTCTGGGAGTTACAAGTTGAGAGGCATCACGTTTATCTACTTGAATACTGTATTTAAAGTAGAAAGTGTCATATATAAAAATCCTCCTCCTTATAGAGTTCAGTCTTACTAAGAGGTGGTACTAATGATAACGTTGGTGGTTGCGAGGTAGAGTGGGTGTTGCTGGCAGTGGGGAGTTTGTATAAGACCATCTCTTTGGAAATTGTCTTCAGAGACACCCTGGACTTACACATTTGAAGTCATATCTTAACTTTTCATCCTAAAATGACTACTAATTTTTATCACATATCTCAACCATAATATGATCTGAGATTTTTTTTTGATATTTCAAAAAAATCAAATTTATTCTTCAAGACTGAGTATTTGACACCTCTGAAGATGTGTATAAAATGTGTTGCAGGTTCTGAAGGCAGTTCAAGAATAGTGGCAATGACAGCGTTTTTGGAATAAGTACGAGTATTCTGAATAGGAAAACACTCAGTTAGATACCTTGCTAAAAGCTACCAGTTGTCTTTTATGTCCATTCTTTCCTTCTATGTGGTAAGAGACGGTCCAAATTTTAGCTGGGTTCATGACCACATGGAATAAAGACTACATATCCCTGCCTTCCTTCAAGCAGTATGTAGCCATGTCATTTAGTTTTGACCAATGGAATATAAGCAAAAGTGTCACGTGGCAGCCTCAAATCTTCATTAATGGACAATCACTGTGCATTTTTTGCTTTCTCTTTTCTGTACCTTTTGCCTTCCTGCAGGTTGGAATGCTGCAAAATGCTGATGCTAAGGAGGCTATTTTGGTGCCTGAGGTAGCCTTGGGATTGGAGGCCTTGCAAGTAGTAGAATAACAAGACAGAACCCATGTATTTAAAATGTTTATAAAAATCAGCCCTGTGCAAGTTCTATACTGCTTGCTTTCAAGCTTTTATTTAAGAGAAATGAGCATATTTCTTCTGCATGTGACGGTGAGTGCTGCTGGTGAGGACCACTCAATGGAAAGGTGGGGATCTTCGTTATGGGAAGCAGCGCATCCAACCTTAGTTATAGTGTGTGACAACTTTGAACTTGTTCTGTGCAACTGGCAGTTGTGAGTTACAGTTGAGAGAAGGTGTGTTCTTACGTGTGCAGTAAATCATGGATCACGAACAATGCATTAACATAAATTTCTGTCTAATAAGAACATTACGGTGTGTCCTCATCCACCTTAGTCACTGGATCTGGCTTTGTGCGACTCCTGGCTCTTCCCCAAAGTCAAAATGACCGTGAAAGGTAAACGTTTTGAATTGATTCAGGACATCGAGGCAGCCACGACAGTGCAACAAAAGACATGAAGGAGGACTTCCAGCACTGCTTCAGAAAGTGGCAAGAACAATGGCATACGTGTGTTCAAAGGGAGGGCGGGTATTCTGAGGGTGGTTAATGGTGATACATCTTTTACTGTAATAAATTTTTTTAATTTAAACATTCACCTTATTTTTTTATCATATCTCATAAGTCTTTGTCATTTGGGTCTCAGTTATTCAAAAGAAACTTCATCCTGAATAATAAGTATGAATAAATTTTAGTGCATCTGTTCAAAATATTGTAGTATTTTCTAGAGTCAATATGTACTTTCAGAATAACAGTAAAAACAGAAATATGCGAGGGCTGTCTGGAAAAAGTATCAGCCATAAATGCCCCATTTTTCATATTACAGGGCTGGATACTTTCTGAACAGCTCTCATATTTTGCAGTTCAACAAACTCAGTTGTGCTTGACAGTCATGTTTAAATATTTAAATCATTTAAATATTAATTTTCAAGAAAACTTCAAAATTGGAAAAAATACAGGAGTATCCTAAGATTGGCCAAGGATGGTGAAGAGGAGCTATATGCCAGATAGCCCATACAGACTTAAGGAGAAGGCATACTCCTCTTGTGATCTACCTGAAATTCCAACATCGTTCAGTCCCTACCTATTATTTTTGCCACGAGTATTTATTTGGTGCCCACTGTGCTACCTATGGTACTATTTTAGGGGCTGAGTATAATGTAATAATTTTAAATAAGTCCCAACTTCACAGAACTTATATTCTGGTGTATGAACATAAATGATAACAAAGTAATCAAATAAATATATAGTATGTAAGCAGTGATATGTGTTATGTAGAAAACTAAGGCAGGACGAAGACGTGGAGTAGAAGTGAGTGTGTGCTGGGGGAGAGGTGCTATTCAGAGATCTTCTCCCAGTCTGGAATAAGGCAAACATTTGACAACTATATATTACTTTGGCCCATTGTTTTTAATATGTGCCAGTTCCTTCACTCTCACAGATGAGCACATACCAACATGGCAATGACCTTCTTATGCTTGTCCCAACAGCATTTTAAAGAATCCTATACTTGGACTCTTCGAGGGCTTGGATTCTAGAATAAGAAGGGCAAGATCCCACATTTTATTTTTGCCTCCTTCGGGTTACCTTTAAGTTCAACCATAATTCTTGACAATAATGTTCAATTTCTAAGAGCCTAATCTATGTTCAAATGTCACTTTTTACATATTGTTTCAGACATAGCACTTTCACTTCTCACACCTTTTTTCACCTAGAAAAATATTTTTTTAAAAAATATTTTAATGTTGGAAAAGTAGTCCTGTAAAAAAGAAAAAAAGTCTGGAAATCAAGAAAGGGAAAGAACTGCATGTGTCTACTACTGGTTATGTCTTCCCACTCACTCACTACCCAAATGTCACTGGGCAAGTCACTGAACTCATGTCTTCATATGTAAGATGAAACAAAATTCATAAGCTTCTACAATTAAATGAGATCCTCCCTGTGAAGAATGTGACAGAACTACAAAGCCCTGGACATTGTCAGTTATTACCATATTTACTGTTCTCTTAAGGACCACGACATTATAAGGGACTGAGATTCCCTGAGGAAGCTCATGTGACTACCCTGTGGGCTGAGACAGCAGCAGCTCCTGGTAGGAAGAGTTTGAGTAAGTGCATGTTTGGGTAAGTGCATGTTTGAGTAAGTGCATGTTTGGGTAAGTGCATGTTTGAGTAAGTGCATGTTTGGGTAAGTGCATGTTTGTTTGAGCTTATTTCCTTAATTTATTATAACCATTACTCCCTGCCAGTAAGGGCATACTCTCAATGTTCTGTGAGTGGTTGAACATTAAAGAAAAATTTAGTAAGGATAAATCCATCTCAGTATTTTAACTTTACATATATGTACATACAATAGTTGTTTGTAAAAAGCAAAGAACGCCTCTAAAAACAAAATTAGAAGGTGATGCCAAGCCAAGAGCAGAATTGTGACATATGTGAAAATCCTTACAATAGAGGGAACTTCTAGAAATCACGAGGGAAGAGGTGAACATCCTGAAGAAGGTAGGACTATATTTGAATACACAATTTAAATTTAGGGTTAATTGAGAGTCATGCTCATTCCCATTGGATATCAAAGAAAAGAGGTTAAAAAAAAACAATAAATATTTTTTTCCATTTGCAAAGAGTTGATAAAAATTTAAAAACAAAACTTACATTTGTGAGAGATATATACCTGCTGGTGGTAGGTGTATGAATTGGTGAATTGGTAGAGCTGGAGGAAATTTAGTAACATAAATTAAAAGCCATAAAAATGTGCCTAAGACTGAAAGGTTTTGAAAGTAGAACTCTGTTGTTTTTATTTCTATTAATTGATCTAGTGACAAATAATAAAGATACACAGTAGGTTTGATGTACCTATACATCCATTAGAGTATTATTTAGAATAGAAAATTGTAGAAACAACCTAAATAAATAATAACAGGGGTTTGGTTGAATGAATTAAATAATGAATAGTGGGACCACTTAATGATCTTAAATTATTTAATGAATTAAAATATTATTTAATGAAAACTTGTCATAGTTAATATATATTTCATGTGCTTACTAAATGAATATATGGAGAGATATATTCTAAAAACGATGGGAGAATAAATAAAATGGTTTTATGTTTTTTGTTTTTTTTTTCATTGAATGGTAAGTATTCCAAATGATCTGCAGTAGGTATGTGTAACTTTATCATCATAAGTAAATTCCAGCGGACAAAAATTTATTTCTTTCAAAAATTATTAAAGGCTGGCATCCTAAACTAGGTTAGACAATTCAACTCAAATATGGAAAAATATTATCTAAATTTCTCTAATTGACTTCCTGTTTCTCTTGAACCCATGTGCCCGTTAAATGGCCACTGTGAGTTTTCCATGGGTCAGGAGAGGTTAAACAGTTCCAATTAAATGCAGCTGAATTTCTCCTGGCTTATGGGGTCCTTTTAGGTAGATATTGTATCAAAGCAAAAATTAGACAATTCTTCCCTCTCAAGGAGTGTCCCCTGCCCCTTCCCCAAATGTTTTAAGGCCACAAAAAGAGGATAATACGCATAGGTCTAAGAGGTGAGTGTCTGCTGTAGGCTGCCGTATGGATGTGACCGGTTTCTGGATATTGGACTTTTTTAAAATATAAGTTCTATTATCTTCAGGTATGGTGTGGCTAACAGATCAGGAGATGATTGTCATTGAGAGGATAGCTTGCTACTCAGTATTCCTAAGAGTAGGGGATATGCCACTCCAAACAAAGAGCCCCCCAGGAACACCAGGCTCTGTTGGGAAGATAAAGCATGGTCAAGAAGGTTAATTGGGGTGTCCGTGGGAAGGAATGGGTGAGGCAGAGTAAGGAGGTTTAGCATTAGCTAATTTGAATCATGCCGGTGGGCTCTGGGTATAGGGGCTGTCTCTAGTTGCCTACTACCTGGTCCTGGGGTGATTAATGGCAGAATAGTGGCCTGGAGTGTAAGAGCTTGATAAAGGAAGTAGGTGGGGGTTATAGGTTTTGGACTGGTTGGTTTTCATATGAAAGATGCACTTGTGGGCCAGCCTAGTCCTTTAGTATCTCTAGACATTGGCTAATCCTGGGAGGGGCAGTGTCATCAATTCCACGATCAACAAGAACCCAGATGTTAAAATGTTAGAAATACGTGGTTAATACAGCCTCCCTTCCTAACGTAACTTCTCCCTTATGGCCTCCAACCATCCACCATCAATGCCTGTGGATTCTCCTCTTGATTCAGTCACAAGGTCCCAGCTCCTGTCCACTTTTTGTCTTGATTTGTCTCTTCTGGTCTCTGGTCCTCTTGGCACTTTCACTTTACCGTGCAGGGGCACGTGACAACTGTGGAATCTTCCACAACCCCCACACATTCATAGGAAACTGGGGTCCAAATTCAGGCCTTCTTTCTGCCCAAATGTACAGTATTTGTTGATTTGCTGTAGTCAATACACACTGGAGATAGTTTTGTCTCCAAATCCCAAAGGCAAGATGACAGAATCTCCTCTAGTTTGGAAGTCTTCCTCAGTTGTGTTTTGGGGGCATAGAGGTTTGAATCTGATGTCCTGTCTTTCTTTCTCTCCTCCTGCCTTTCCTCTCTTCCACTCCACACTTCCTAATTTATCTCCTCCCCCAAACACCAGGAGAGCATTCCACGACATTCTCTTTTGTCCCTATTCTACCACTTACAAAAGCAAAGCTTGGATTTGTTTTATTGGGGCTGTGAGGAGACCAAGAACCAGTTTTTGCTCATGATAGAAAGACAATGGTTTAGTAATATATTGAAATATAATTCCTGCTATAATCTCCCTTAATAAATCTGGTATCCTCACAAAGGACATTCAGCTCATGTGGACACCTTCCCCCTTTCAGAAGGATATCTTCTCAGAATTTATTACTCTCCACTCTTCAAGTTCATCTGGGTAAACTTGGCACTGTGCAAATCCTCACCTTTCTTAAATAAAGGTTGTTACTATTTCCCCTGATTCCCAGGATGCTGAGCTGCTTCTAGAACTACCTCCATTCTAATCGCTCCTGACTACCTCCTTAACCACTAGAAAGTTTAGCCAAAACTGTAAACAAAGCTACCCCTTAAATGAATAGAACTTGGAGAAGTCTTCAACACTGGTGATGGAGGCAGTCAGTGGCTCTCTCTGATGAAAGCCATCAGGGTAATCCCAGCCCAAAGCTCCTACCTTGTCCCGACCTCATCCAGGTTATCGCAGAATCCCTGACTCTCACACACGTGATTTAAAGACAGAGATACAGGTGGAGACGTGGAAGCATTTTGTCTCTCCTGTGATCTTTCAAGCAGGCAGCAAATTCTGTACAGTTGGCTGAGGGTTCTCATTCTTGCTCAGCTTCCTTCTCCTCTGAAACCATCTCTAAGTGTGCCCCAGGCCACTGCCGGAACTGCCACTGCTGAAATTGGAATTCCTCTCTACAAGGAGTTCTCTAACAATCCAAAGTCCCAGCTATGGGACTAACAGAGGCCTTTCCATACCTGCCCTCTCTGCTGTCTGTTGCTTATCAGCTTCTGCCTGTGGTTGCTTCCATACATCAAAGGCAGAGGAAAAAAAAACATCAAAAGATCTCAGAAGGAAAAGACTGAATTAATCTCAAGGAACAATTAACTAGGACCTTGGAATCTTTACACAGTTAGCTATCATTCAAGAGTTACAGTGAAATACAAATACAGAAAAGCCAAGAGGATGCACCATCCATTACTTACTGGAATACTTAATGAAGGATATAACTCAAGAACAAGACAAATGAATCCTGATGGAGTGATTGGAATGCAAGCAACAATGAACGGAAAATTTAAAATATTATGGCAATAATAATACACCCAATGTTGAATATTTTTAAAAATACATTAAGAAAACTAAAGAGTAAGTTGATGAGTTATTGGTTACCAAATGCAAATTTTTTACTAGTTTGGCTTTTGTCTTAATTTTGTTACTGTTTTTAACTGTACTGAAGTTCACAGTGGTGCTCAACCTTCCCAATGCTGCAACCCTTTAATCCAATTCCTCATGTCGTGGTGACCCCCATAACATTATTTTCGTGGCTACTTCATAACTGTCATTTTGCTACTGTTATGAATCGTCATGTAAATATCTGATATGTGTTTTCCGATGGTCTTAGGCAACCCGTGTGAAAGGGTCGTTCGACCCCCAAAGGGGTTGCGACCCACAGGTTGAGAACCGCTGTAATCTACAATTTGATCTACTCTTACATACCGGAGTACCAAAAAACTGTATACACATGTTAGGAGATGTTATCTATGTATCACATAAATACTGATGGTAACCATTCTGAGCACCTCTTGTAGTTGCAGAAAGCAGATGTGACTTGTATTCATCTTTTTTCAGTGTATATTAAGTACTACGATTTTAAGCTTTTTTCCTTTCTTAAAAATGTGTATGCATTTTTTTTGGCAGCTTCTGTAGTTTTATTTGTTTGTTTGGTTTTTGCTTTGATACCTTCTTTAGAAAGTTTTATCCATACTCCAAGGTTGTAAAATATTTATGTAATTTTTAAGAACTTACACTGTCTCTCTATTTATAGAGGTAAGAGACACCTACTTATTCATGTAAACTGTAGGAATACACTTACATATTGAAATAGAGATCAGGGGAGATGTTAGAATAGAAAATTAGAATTTTAAGGAATCTGAGGCTAAAAGGAGAAGAGGCGTTCTCGTAACATCTCACAGCTCCTGATGAAGACTTCAGGTTTACCCTGAGAGCTGACTGTAAGTCGGACACCAATTATTTCTTCTCACGCACTGAGGGGGAGCCGTGCCTTCAGTGAGGCGACAGTGCCGTGAGTCGTCTCACTGTGCTGGTATTTTTAATCAGAGGCTGAGAGCATCAAATGTGACAAGACATTGTGTCTATTTTCTTTTCTCAGATATTTTAGATTGCCTTATTAAGCACTACAAAACAGTTTAAATGGGTAATGGGATGATTGGGTTGGGAAAAGTTCCAATTTGATGACAGTTGATTGAAGCAAAAGGTTAATTTTATTAAAGGCTCCTGTAGCTGTCTACCAACAAATAAGTATCTAATAAAACAAAAAAAATCTTCCTATACTCAGACCTGTATTATACTTATGTCAGTGGTAGACAGTGGGCTATATATATATATACATATATATATAGTAAGTAAAGTACAGAATATGGAACAATATTTTTCAGGTTCTCATTTGTCTCCTGATGTATTGTGTTTACACTGTGTGTCAGAAGAAACACAGCCTTTGAGGCCAGATAGCCCTGGGTTAGTGTGGCAAGATTTAACAAATAAAAATACAGGGTACCTAGTTATATCTGAATTTTACATAAAAATGAATAATGTTTTTAGTGTACAGCCCATGCAATATTTTATCCTGGATTGGTTCCCAGTACCCCCTGTCCTGCTGGGTGACTTTGAAAGCTACCTAATATCTCAGACTTTAATCTCTACCTTTGCCACCTGGGGAGAATAAGAGTCATTTTTCAGGTTGTTCTAAGTCTTAACATATATATTGTATGCAAGAAAACACTGAACAATGACTAAAACATTATAGGTGCATAAGAAATGTTAGAGTCTCCTCCCTTCTGAGACTCTATCCAGCCATATGGAAATAGCTACAGTTACAAATTTACAATCCTTTGTGTCAACAAGTATGTATGTCAGTAATGGATAAACTAATGAATTTGGATGTTGCCAGCCAAAATTTTAAGCCACTCTATAATTAATTAATTAATTAATGCCTATGATATACCTGTTATCTCACAATAAACATTGATAATCTTCTGCATTATGTTGTTTTGTATACCTGACATTAGTAAAATTAAAAGAAAAATATACTTCAAAAAAAAAAAAGAAGAATCTTCTGGATTTGAAAGCTGGGAGAGTGGACAGAGACTAGATTAGGACATTTGAATGTTAAATTTAAGATGTCCCATATAGAATTTTTATTTCCCACCCCATCTAATTGTCTTTCAGATTTTCCAGTTTCAATAAAAGATGGAATCATTTATCCAGTAGTCAATCTAAAACCTATGAGAATTTCAGCATGATCCCAATCAAAATATAAGTGCATGATGATCTCCAGGTCCATCATTGTTGTGAATGGCAATATTTCATCTTTTTGGACCTGGAGATCATCACGCTAAGCTAAATAAGCCAGACAGAAAAAAACAAAAATTATATGACTTCACTTATATGTGGAATATAAAACTGAAAACAACAAAGAAAAAAAAACGAACAAAGAAAAAATTCATGAACACAATCAATAGTTTAATGTTTATTTGGGGACAAGTGGGGAGGGGTGAGAGAAGGGGGAGGGGGTGGGAGAGGAGGGGGGAAGCTAAATATAAGGTGATGGAAAGAGAAGTCACACTAGATGGTGAACTTATTATACAACAAGTTGACAATGCACTGTAGAATTGTACACCTGGAAACTATGTAATTCTTACTAACAAATGTCACACCAATAAGTTTAACAATAGAAAAAAAAAACAAGTGGATTTGCCCATAGAAATGCAAAGAATATAAAAATCTCAAGACAATTTTGAAAAAATAACAAGACTATACCTAGCATTCCTTGGCTAAATGGTCAATTCTTTAATTAGGGCAGGGAATATTCTAGATGAGCCTGAAGCATCTTTTAGTGGCAAAAAGTAAGAAATGCTAAAAAAAAGCAAACAAAAACAACCTTACATTAATGGGTGCTTGTTAAAGTGACACAGAGGCCAATAGAAAGATCTCCCAATAGCCAAAGCCAGTATAATCTGAGCAACAAAATAAATGAAGTAGTAATGGATTATGACCCAAAGTATAAAATAAATATGCATGTGTTCATACTAATATAAATAAATGATTGAGCAAATAAATAATGAGGAATAAGAGACAAATCTTCCTTGCATAACAAGGAAGTAGTCCCCTCTCATTCTCATGGGATATGTTCCAAGACCCCTATGGGTGCCTAAAAACCCAAATAGTGCCAAACCCTATATATGCTATGTTTTTTCTTATACTTACATATGTATGATCAAGTTTAACACATAAATAAGGCATAGTAAGAGATTGACAATAACTAATAATAAAATAGAACAATTATAACAATATGTTGTAATAAAAGTTATGTGAATGGCTTTGGGGCCATTATTAAGTAAAATAAGGGTTACTTGAACACAAATGACAGTCTGATAACTGAGATGGTTGCTAAGTGACCAATGAGCAAGGTAACAGGGTAATTCATGGCCCCTGCAGGATGGAGAAATGGTTTGAGATTTCATCATGCTATTCAGTGCAGCATGCACTTTAAAACTTATGAATTGTTTACTTCTGGAATTTTTCAATTTAACATTTCAGACCATGATTGACCAAGGGTAACTGATACCAAGAAAAACAAAACCTCAGAAAAGGGAGAATCATTGTAATTCATGTAGATGCTCTGCCCTCAAGGAGGTGGAGTGCAACTCAACTCCTCACCTCTTAACTGTTGTCTGTGTGTAGTGACTTCTTTCCAAAGAGTACAGTAGGGAAAAGGGTGAGCAGAAAGAGTAACTTTATGATGGTGAGACCTGACAAACATTACCTCAAATAGGCGATCAAGGTCAATGTCGATGGTAATAAATTATGTTGGTATTATGTACCCTTGAAATGATGCGATGAAAATGCCATTTTACCTCTGTAGTCTTCCTTCTCACAAACCATAATTTCAGTCAAAGTTGGGGAGCAAATGGAATTTTTATACATAATTGATGCTACTATTAACCCTACCAGACCTGAGGCCCTGAACCTAACTGGCCCCTATACCTGGGCTCCTGAGCATTAAAGAGAAAAAACCAACATGATAGAGAAAAATGTTAGTTACATGCAAACAAGTGGTTAGAACAAGATGGAACTTGGAGACATTGTAGAAAATAGGTCTACCTTTCATTTCGAAAATTAGGTCCAGCGGTATAGCGGCAAATTCGGAAATTACCAAAAAATCGGTACAGCGGTCTGGGAGGGCTAAATGATAGAATCACCATTTATTAATTTCTTATAAAATAAAACATATAACTTAGCAATTCCATTCCTAGGTTATTTATTAAAAAACAAATGAAAAAAAAATGTGTTATGAAAAAAGACTGGTACATAGATGTTCCTGGTGGCTTTATTCAAAACAGCCAAACACTGGAAACAGCCCAACCGTCCATCAACTAGTGAATGGATTGCAAATTGTGTCCTATCTCTGCAATAAAATAGTACTCTACAACAACAACAACAACAACAAACAAAAAACTCCTGATCCATGTAACAACATGGTGGAGCCTTAAACACATTTAAGCCAAGTGAGAGAAGCCAGACACAAAGGATACATCCCTGTATGATACCATTAAAAGAAAATTCTAAGACAGTTGAAACTGAATGAGTGAGACAGTGTGTGCCTGGATCCGGGGGGATCAGGCATGGGGGTGAAATATTACGGTGGAAAGTCTTAAGTGATGGAAATATTCTGGATCTTGATTGTGGTGACACAGTTTTAAACTTTTGTCAAAAGTCATTGAAGTATTCACTTACAGGTGGTATATTATTACCTATATGTAAATTATACCTTTTCAAGTTTACTTAGAAAAAAACAATACATACTATATATTTAACTATGCAGTTATGGATTCAAATCACAGCTCTGCCACCTACTGTCCATGTGACTTGAATCTTTGAGTCTTATCAGTTAACCTCTTTTTGCCTTGATATCTTTAAAATGGAGCTAACAAGAATACTTTTCTCACCCAATTGTTATAAGGGTTAAATGAACAAATATAAATAAATGTACGTGAAGTGATTAGAGGCTGCCTGGCACACAGTAAGCTCTAAATAAGGAATAGCTGCTCTTTTTACCCTTTATTTGTCTCTTCAATATTTTCATTCAGTAGTGATAGTGATGAATCCTATCACTTTTATTTTCAAAATATATAGTACCTTTTCTACGATTTTTACTTCTAGAGCAAATTGGACTTTCTTTACATTCACTCTTGTCTCCCTTCTCCTCTGAATCGTTTTTTAAAACTCTGAATGAGTTCAGATGACGTTCTTGCTAAAATCCTTCAATGGTTTTCCTTGGCACCTTAAATAAAGTTGCAAACTCTTTGTCATCACCAGTGAGGCCCTTCCGGAGAGAGGCTTTCTAAGCACTGTTCGTCACTCCTCTGTAATTCACTGGGTTCCTGCTCTCCTGGACACTTTCATTGGTTTCTCTTCAATCTCATGAGAACTCACTGAACTCCTTCCTGCCTGGGGGCCTCAGTCCCAGCTGTTCCCTCCTCCTGGAATGCTCTTCAGCCAGATCTTTGAATAACTGACTTATTTTCCAGCTCTCAGCTTGAAGTGCCACTTCTTCAGAGAATATTTTTCTGACAATACATATTTTAAGTAGTTGCCCACATACCGTAACCCCTACCATGTTACCTTTTTGCATATTCATTACTTGGAAACAAACACAAACAGAGGAGAGGTCGATCTACAGTCCAAACATTTTTTTTTTCCCTGAACCACTGGAGAGTAAGATGTCAACGCTATGTCCCAATCATTGTCTGCTATGTTAGTGGGTATTTGCAACAAATATGGACATCCTCCTGCATAGCTGCGATAGGACTGACAAAACCAGAACGTTAACATGCACACACAACTGCCTGTTAAGCATCTGGCTCTCTCCACATTGGTCAATAATATCTTTTATATCAGAAGTTTCCAGTTTGAAAGCATGCATTGCACTTAGCTGTTCTTAGTCTCTTCAGTCTGGAGCGTCCCTCTGCCCTTCCTTGACTTTCATGACCACATTACTGGTGGGTTATTTTGTAGACTATCCCTCAGTTTGGATTTGCCTGATATTTCCTTATGATTAGGTGCAGTTAGTCATCACCAGCAAAAGTGTCACCAAAATAATACCGTATCCCTCTCATTGCTTCCTCCCAGGTGGCACATGAGTTTGATTCCGCCCTTGACGAGTGACATTGACTTTGACCACTTGATTAAGGTGGTGTCTGCCAAGCTCCTTCACTAGAAAGTTACTCATTTCCCTTTGTAACTTGTAATCATTTTCTGAAGAGGTACTTTGAAACTATAAATATAATTTTCCACGTCAAATTTCCTTATTTGTTTATTTATTTATTTATATCTGTTTTAGCTATGGTTCCCTAGTTTATTCAATATGTTTTAACCCATTGCTGTCATTATCTATTCTGATGCTCAGACTCCCAGATTTGGCTAGTAGGAGACTCTCCACATTCATTGCTTTTTCCTTTTGACATATCTCAACGATTGCTTCAATGTTTCTTTGCTTTCTGGCATGATAAGACTTTCTGGGTCTATTTTGTACTTTCCCTGTCCCATCAGTGATTCAGCCATCTTTTCAAGGAGGACTGTTTTCTTTAGGTGAAAAAAACAGTATTTAGAATCCCAGATCTGGGCTCTATGTGTGCTCATTGCTATTGGAGTTTGGTGCTTAGGCTCTCTGAGTGGAAATATCCAGAGAATATAATATTTTATAGATCATCTAATATACCCTTGAATCTTACCACTGAGAGGATTCAAATATATACCATGCTTTTATATTTTTATTTCATATATAATTGCATATTTAATATATGATAGACATTCTGTATATTAGAAATATTTGTTGGATATTATAAAATATATGTAAGCATATTTCTACATGCAAGAGCTGTCCAGAAGAAAAATCCAGCCAGAAATGCCTCTGTTTTTCATATTAAGTGGCTGGAGACTTTCCAGACAGCCCTCCTATGTCTGTTTCTGTTTTCTTTTTCTGTCTTTTTTTTTATGTGGGTGGTTCCCTGGCTGGGAATCGAACCCAGTCCGCAGCGTTGACAGCGCCAAAGCCTTAGCCACTACACCACCAGGGAACTCCTGTTATGTTTGTTTGTATATTTATCTGCATATCCATGAGCAACTATAAATCCTCCAATCCAATTCAACCGAGGTGTTTATTCTAGTTTTGTCATTTTCTGCTGCTCACGTTCTCCCAAAACTGGGAAACCTGACTTGCATGTGTCTTTATCCGTTTTCTTAGCGCGATGAATCCCCGGCAAGTGACCAATCCGCAGGCGAGTGGCCACCGCCCCACGCACTGTGGCAGGCATTCCCCTCTGCTCGGGCCCTGACCACTCGCACCAGCAGGGCCCCGTCTCACCCCGCCCTACCTGCCCCACCGGCTTGGAGGACTGAAACGTCCGGGATCGGAAGAGCAGACGAAGAGGCCGAGGAAGAGGAGGTCTCGTCCATATTCTTCCTAGGAGTTACCATGATATAATTTAACATGTTTATGTCTCTCTCTTCTCATTTTATTGTCTGTCTCACCTGACTAGAACATAAACTCCACAAAAGCAGGCACATTTTTCCTCTTTTTACTGAAAAATTTTGGGAGGGCAAACAATAGATATTTGTTTCTTCCACAATGCACATGTAGAGGATTAAAAAGAAAACTTAAGGGACTTATTTTTCTTTAAATAAGTAAGGCTTGGGTGTCTATAACAAAACCAAGAGCAACCAGTTTAATTGTATATTTCACATGCAAACAGGTTGTTTTAGACATAAAAAGGCATAGTTTTAAAATTATATTTGTCAACTTTGGAGTTAATTGCCACCAGGATAAAAATATATCTACTTCTTAGTGTTTAGTGATAACTTATTACTTAAATTTTTAACAGTATCTTACCTATAACTACAACACTTTCCCCCAAAGATTATCCAGTTGTATAGGCTTATAAGTCAGTCAACATAATGTTTAGAAATTGATTCAACTGAATATTTACTTTGTACACTTAAGTTAGGTAGTTTCTTTACATTTTTTCTTCATCCAGATAATATACATATTGCCATTTTGATAGGGCTGTAGCAACAAAAAACTAATATAAATACAAATTATCTTCTCCCTGTTAGGGAAATAAATAACATAATTCATCATGTGAAGAGGTTGATTTATTTACTTTCTATTTCCTGCTATGATCTCTTCCAGAGGGACAAGCTTTAGACTTGGAGACATTCTGCATGCTACAGCGTGTCCCATGTGATATGCTAGTTGCTAAGGTAACTGTATTTTCCTGAAAATATCAAACTAAACAGGAGCCTGAATCATCGGTGTGCAATTTGCTATTATAGTCATTGAAATTTTCCTTAGCATTCAAATAAACACGTAGTACCCAGATAATTCTGGATCCTTTCTCTGACCTTCTCTGTTCTGCCTTTGACATTCAAAAGCACAATCACAGGGTAGTTAATTACACAAAGAGGTCAAACTATTTCATGAATTAGAACTCACATAAATTTTCAGGTTCTGCTAATTAGGGGGATATGTGATCATTTCATTTGAAATAAACATATCTATGTAATCTGCATACAAATTTGCTAAAGAAAATTGCAGAAAAAATTGGATTGTAGGACACCTAAGAGAATAAACTGCTTTTCAGAGCAACTTTAACTTATTTTTGTAAACAAATCAATATCTCTAATAACAATTGAATCTTTCTTTTTAAAGCAAAACTTCAAAACATAGGCTCTTGACTTTGAATAGTAAGTATGCATATTGATATAACACAAATGTATTATATTCATATGAAAGTAATAAATCTCCTTTTTTCCTATAATTGATCTGAAAGTCTTTATTTTTCCTATAGTTCATATATTTTTTTAATTTAGACTCTTCATTTAGTCAATTAGCAAGTTTTTTAAATACAGCTTTTCTTCATTGAAACTGCTTAATAAGATAGAATTTCATAGGCTTGGTGGCATGATTTATGGAACTGATGAAACCACATATTGTTGATTGATTTCTACTAATTAAAAGCATATCTTAAAATTATCAATTTCTCTCTTGTAGATGTAATTCCTTGAACATTTTTTATCAAGAATTTTAATTTCATTTTGAAACCACAGAAATACATTTCCTGAATAGATTTGGGTTTAACAGAGTGCACAAAAACACATTGAAAATGAAATGTTATTTTTGGAAATAACATTCACATTTGATCCAATACCAAAGTAATCTACCTGAATCAGAGATAGCTGCTGTCTTCAGAGGTAATGGCCAGAATACAAATTCACCTCTCTCCTTGTCGATAGGATTCGGGGCTAGTCAGAAAACAAGTCAGTCTTTCAGGGGTTATGATAATGTCTATGTCTTAGGGTTGTTGGGGCATTAAATCAGATGATCCTTGTAAGGAAATAAACATGGTGCTTGACACATAGTAAGTACTTAATAAGTGCCCTCTGAAATTATTTCCATTATCATTATTAAATACATTGGAATGAGAAACTCATTTAAAATATTCTTTGATATGTTGAATGTAATGTTTGGGACTCTGGCACAATAGACTTCATCAAGTGCTATTTTAGCTTTCTGTAGATGTAAACTTTGTTTCAGGGCACTTGAAGAGGTGCCTTTCAGTGAAAGCCCAAAACCAGTTTCCTGAGGAAATGAAGGTTTCAACCACATTAACTTTTGAGAGCAGAACTCGACTCCTCCCTTCAATTACAACACTTTCTAGTTTAGTTTATTACACACTCTCCAGTCTTTGTCAAATAGGAATATTTGAACATAGGTTGATGACTCACACTGCTCCTTATGAACTTCAAGTACAATGCTGTAATGCAGTATTGCCCTTGGGGATTTCTGAACTACAGGCAGGCAGGTTTGTCCCGGACAACTGTGATTTTCTGTTTGGTGTTTCATTGGATCCCTCCTCACTGTCAGCTGTCACTTCTATGCCTTTAGCAGTTCTGACCCTGTCTCACCTGTAACAGGTGACTTGGAGACAGATCAGGTTACCCAGTAAAACAAGATGCCTGAGCAAGAACATGGGACAAGTTTGCTACCTGTCAGGATTCTGTGCTGTAACTCCATCAACAGGCTAAATGACAGTTTACCATTAAATCTAGAGGCCTTGAGTGAACAAAAAGATGTATTACATGATTGAAGAATGTTTCATTTAGTGGGAAACTGAGAATACCTGTCAGTTCCACTCTCAGTAGCATGAAGGAAAAATGAGTCACACGTGTTGCATAATCTGTTTGTCTCATGAGTCACACCCGTTCTCCAGAAGCAGCTTCACCTGCTTTCCTTCAAATGGTAATCTAATTGTTGTTTTAATTACATTTACAGTTTCTGCAGCTTTACTTACGCTATGTCATCCTATTTGGGGCAATGATGAGAAGGCAGGATTCTTTGGAGAATACAATAATGCTGAGAAAAATGAAGGCAATAGAAGAAAGAAGAGCAAATATGAGATGATTAACTCCATAAAAGAGCAGGCACGAGTCTACAGGAGCGGAGCAGGACTGTTGAGGACAGGACACTGTGGACGTCACTCATTTATAGAGTTGCCAGGACTCGGAGCTGATTCAACGGCAGGCAATGCATATGTAGTCCGATGCAGATATTAGTTAATTTAAAGATCCTTTTTAAATTTTATTTTAATAAAGGAGCTTCTAATATGGTTTTATTGATTAAAATCTGTCACTTGGAAGCATTACATACTGAAGACTGTTGTCCTTCAAGTTTGGAACTTTATTCTTTTTGGATGTACAATTTTATACTAAGCCTTGTATTTTCACTTCCTTTTGGTAATAAATATCTGAAGATATACTATGTTTGATTTGGCTTCATTACTCAATCACATTGTCTACTTATTATAACATTTGTTATTCTCATAACTAAGATGTTATTTGGTTAATTCAAAATTTCTATTTATTTCAATGTCTTCAGAGCCTAATTATGCAATTAATTAAACAAACATCCATTATGTTTGTATCACTGTAATCATCTTTGTATCACTAGAAGCCAGCAGAATGTCTGGCAAACTTTAGATGCTCAATGTATGTTCATCATGAATAAATAAAGGGATAAATGTTGATATCAGGCCTAGTATTACCCTAGTTGTGACACTGTGGAGAATTTGACAATGATGTTTTTGTTGCTGTGGGTGGTGGTGATGTATTTTTGCTGATCCATCAGCTTATTGACTTATTTTTTTTATTGCTGAAGTTCCGCAGGATATGATTTTGTCAGTACTGAGGAATGGAGGGAGGGGCTAGGTCCATCAGGTCTCCAGTGTATACTCAGCATCTCCCTAGGTATCAGACACATGGTAGATGCTCAATAAATATTTATTGACTCAATGATTGGATTCAGAAAGTTCATAATAGGATGATGAATGAAGAAGCAGGATTCTAATTTATTTGTTGTAGTAAGACTTATGGCTAACATGCCCTCGACTACTTATGTCTTCATCCAAAATTCATTATTTCTTTGTGAACAGTTCTATGTGGGAAGACAAAGACCAATTATAATTGTCTTCAGTATTGGGAGATGACTATGAAATGCTCCCTAACTATAACAGGTTCCTTAAAGAGTATGGAAGCAAAACATCAGTAAGAAAAAAAATATAGGCACAACTCTGGCTCCTTACTTACTAAGTATATGACTCCAAGGGAGAAAGTAGGGGAGAAATCTACACCTACTACCACTTACGTTATGCCACACATGTAAATGCTTTATTTATATCATTTCAATCTCTACAACTCCATTGTTTTTGCCTGACCAGCATCCACATTTTTAGTGATAGCTTTCATACTGGTGTAAACTTGAACTTACAGCCAATATTACTTGCACTTTTTAATGCAGTTGTTTGAATTTAAATGCAAAGCTATTGTAAATAGTATGTTATTGACTAATAACAGTGTTTGCCTCAGGTGGCACATGCTTTCAAGTGTTTTGTTCTTATGCAAAGTAGCTATACTTACCGGGTTTCTCATTATTTTAGCCTATAAGCTTAGTGTGCCCTAAGGGTATCGGCTACTCTGTCTGAAATGACTGCAAGGGAAAAATCTAAAGGACAGACCCTTGCTTTCATAAAAAGAAAGTATTCTTATTTGTCATCATCTAACTAACTGCTGCTTATCTCTAAATTCTCAAGAAAAAGCAGAATATGTAGGAAGCCATCACCCCAAAGAGTAATCCACCAACCACGAAGATATGGAGGGAATGGTGTAAAGGGAAGACACACCAAGGTTGGTAGGTATTGTGTGTTTTCATCAACTCCTTTGCCCAACCAAGCTTCAGTGCTGCTCTGATAGTTCTCCCAAGGACACCAGCCGTTGCCATGGAATTCTGACACCAGGGACCCAGGGATAACTGACCTAAGAGGCCACAGTGGCAAGAGAAATAGCAGAACTTAATTTGATTTTCCCTTTCTCTGCTGCTGCCAGCTGCCCTTGATCCCTGACTGCAAGCTTAACATCCTCCTGCTCCACCAGCACACATCCATTTCGATAGCTTTCCTTCTCCTGATGGCTTTCTCCCATAGTTGTGTATTTGTTATGCCTTAGAATCTGTATTTCCTCCATATAGTGAGACCCACCCAGAAAGGTCTCTATGGCCATCTCCCTAGGACAGAAATTGAACCTTCATGTCAGTGGCACCCAGCTGTCCCATTACTATTAAACCTGCTGGACACACTGTCAGAAGTTTTGTTTCTTACTGTTTAATTAAGACTGATCTATCTCCTTAGGGATCTGCAGGCTTTAGAAATCATCTGACCACTTCTTTGCCATCTATGTATAACCTGCAATTTTCTCCCTTTTCTCTCTACTGAGTCTGGAACCCAGGAGGTAGTGCTAACTCTCATTGTGTCTTCTTTTTCCCCTTCCATCTGATATACTGTATTCTTTGTGTAAATGCCAAATTGATAAAAGAAGGACCTTTCTTTTAGTTTGAATTTCAATGCTCAGAAATGAGTCTGAACTAGACTGAAGCACCTGGAGTAGATGAGTATAAAACCCAAATCGAACCAAACAGACTCTTCAAAAAATGTGGACCTTGGACAGAATCTCTTAAAGTCTGAGAAAACATTGGAACTCGTTGACTTCGTAGAAAGTGCTTCAAATTGCCTTAGTTCCAGTCTTCGATTTTGATATATTTTTTATTTTGTTTACATTAGACAAAGCTCATTTGTCTTACTTATTACCAAAAACCTTAATCAATTCACCTACCTAATGTGCAGATTATTAGGAAAAACTAAATGAGATAAGGTATACAAAGCATTCAGTGAATATAAACTATTGATATGATGATGAGGATCAAATCAGAATGATATATACAGGTGCTTTGTGAAAGTTATAAATGGTGATCATTGTAAGTTTATTATCATTCTTGCTCTAAGAGGGACAATTCAACATATTCATATAAGAAATTCTTGTTACTTGAATTCATGTTGTTTCAAAGATTCAGTCTCGTGCTGTTCACTGCACTACATTGGAACTTATTGTACTTGCTCATTCTCTTTAGATAAACAATGGCAATGTGTTCAAATTAATTCAGTTGGAATTAATTAAATTCGTCTATTGGCAAAATAACATATCTTAGGTACATTTCTGAAGACTCCATTTTAACAATAAACATTTCCTTAAGAAATTAATAAAATCAGCTCATGGTGTGTTTCTTCTGACCATCTGGGTTTCCACACTAATTGCTGCTGATGAGTTGCTCTTTCTGTTGAATTTTTATATTCAGGTAGAAACAGTATTTTGTTCTTAATCATTTATGCTTTAGTTCACTAACTCACTTGCTAAAGAGAATTCAAACAAATGGATTAAGAAAAATTAGCAGGGGTATATCTCAGGGTGTGTCCATATACTTTCATTAGAAAATAGATTTAGGCCTTAAAAGTTAAATATTTTTAGATAAACTTAATTAAAAACAGATATATTCATTAAGTAGGAGAAACAGAATTCCAGGTCGGAGTCTCTTGGTGTAATCAGTGAATAGCTGTCTCTTTCTTGCCTGGATACAGCAGGTGTGCTCCAAGACATAAACCAATTAGCAAATATTTCATGAGTGTTTTTGTACTTAGCCACTGATAATGCTGTTATAGAGGTTACACAAGGCATGCAACAATGTTAGGAATTCTGAAGTCATAAGACTTAGTTGAAGATCCTTCTTCACCATTGATTAAATACCATATCTGATGGTCCTCAGCTGAAAACCAAGAAGACTAATAGTTCTGCCTACCACTTACAGGGGTGCCAGAATCTCCATCGGAGATTGTTGCAAATACTATGTATTTTCCTATTTGTACATACCTATGGGAAAACTTTATTCATAAGTTAGGCATGATAAGACATTAGCAACAATAACTAACTATAACATAAAGCAATTACAACAGTTTAAGTAAAGAAAGGGTTACTTGAACACCACCTGTGATACTGGAACAGTCGATCTGATGACTACTCAGAGGGCTACTCACTGACTAACGGGTTGGTAGCATATACAGCATGGAGATGCTGGACAAAGGGGTGATTCACATCCTGGGCAGGACGGAGTGGGACAATTTGAGATTTCCTCATGCTACTCAAAACAATTTAAAATTTGTGTATTGCTTATTTCTGGGATTTTCCATTTAATATTTTTGGACCATGGTTGACAGCAAGTAATTGAAACTATGAGGGGGGGAGGACAGTGGTGCCTGTGAGAATACTTGATAACTATTTAGAAATGATCTGTCATAATAACTTTGAGATATGGGAATTAATGAGCCAAGGAAGGCATTATTAAATATAAGGTAACTTTTATCATCCAGTGAAAAACTGGTGGTATAGACAATTTCTGGAATCATTCACGACCTGGACCAAAGTGTCATAAAGCCGGTGAAATTTTCTTTTTCTTATCCTAGTAAATATTATCTCCTTGGAATGATATTTCATACCCCGTTTTGCATTCAAACACATATGCAATCTACCCAAAAATCTTGTTGGCTTTATTTTCAACATGAACTTCAAGTCTGTCCACGTTTCCCCACCTCCACTGTAAGGATCCTAGTCCCAGCCTCCATCACCTCACCTGCTAAAGTGCAGAAGCCCCCTAACAGCTCCATCTGCATTTTATTTCACATCTCTGTGAATTATTCCCATTTTCTTGAACAGCTCACAAGTCAGCGATTCTTAAAAATGTAAATCTTAATCATATTACTCGCCTGTTCCTAAGTCTCCAATAGCTTCCCATACATTCAGGATAAAATGAAAGGCACTAGCCAAGGTCAGGAAGGCTCCCTGTACCTGGCCAACGTCCGCCTCTGCAGCTGCTCCTCCCCCTCCTCCTGCCCCTTCTCCTTGGCCCAGCCTCCTCCTCATCTGATGAATGTGCCTGAAACCTCAGTCTTTGCACATGCTGTTCTCTCAGAGCAGAATATTGAATTCTACCTCATCCCAAATATAAAAATACAGATGCAAAAAAATCATTCTAGGCAAATTGTGAAAGACAAAACAATTTACAAAAGGCAAAACAAGAAAGAGTTTAAAAAGCAATATAAGGTAGTAACTTTTGTCATTGGGGTAAGAAAACATTTATGAAATCATACATACACAAAACACTAACTTGAAGGAAGTTTACAAACTGGAGTACATTAAAATGAAGAATTTGTGTTTTTCATTAGATACCATTAGAGAGTGAAAACAATGCACTATTGAATTCTACTCATTTGTTTTGTGCTTTTCTTTCTTTCTTTCTTTCTTTTTATTTTTTTTTTTACATATATGCTTTATTTCACACACTTGCACACACATGAAGACTACCAACTTGGAAGGGTGACTTATAAATACTTAGAGCAGTGCACAGAGAAGGGAGAAATGATGAGGAGAGCACAGGACCTATAATGTTATTTAAAGGGGGAGGAAGAACTGCATGTTGGCAGTCCAGTGCAGTTGGGGTGCGGAGAATGAAGTGAGGAGCCTCCAAATTAGGCTTCATCTCTGCACTGCCTGTCAACTATGCTGAAAGACACTTTCCCATTTAGCTATGTGTGATACATTATTTTCAAATTCTTCATTCTTATTATTCTCTTCAACATGTGCTTCTTTTTGTAAAAGTTCATTATAAAATGTTGAATCATTAGCTATAGTCTTACCTTTTTTCTGTGAAATTTAATAGAAATAAAATTACCTTCTCATGAAATCTAATTAAAATGCTAGATGATAATGCCACAATGTTGCTTTTACATATTAATTAATTCAAATTCTATAATCTTCAGTACATATTAAACAGAACAGCTGTAGTTTAAACATTAAATTAATGATGAATACAATCCCTGACCTTTTTTATAAGCTTTGGTTGAGAACTCAGTATTTCACATCCATCAAGACTTGTGCTTTCATATAATACCAATAAGACTTAAAATGTTATACCATATATAGTTATTTTTCTCTAAAGTCAAGAATTTTCATTTGTTACTGCTGGAAATAAAGTCATCATAGTTTCTAAATATCTTGACTGAGCTTTAAAACAAAAGCGACTCATTGTTGTAAATATTTAGCCAGGAACTAATAAATACATCAGCTCAGCGTGACTATTCCAGCTGGAGGTGGAGAACAGATTTCTTACTGCTCATGTTACTGTATAAACCATTCTTTAAATAAGGCTGCGAATGACAGGGCTGATTATTTCTACCCCTGGGGTTCATTATATTGTCACAACACTCTTGCCGGGTAAGTCCGCAGCATGTCAGACAGAGCCCAAAGGAAACCTGCAGTTAAAGTCTTCAGGTGATGTCCGTCACCTGAAGTTTCATTTGTAGACCTCAAAAAAGAGGACTATTCCTTTTGTAAAGTGAAAACGTCTGTAGACAGCTGTTTTATGACTGGATATGTGTAGTGGTCCACCTCTAGTATAAATCTGGCTCATTTGTCAGGAATAGGGCCCCTATGCAAAAGTGATTAACTTTTCCTCGCCTTAATTCTTAATCGTAATCTGTATTTCATCATGTTCAAAAACAATACTCAAATCCAATCATGCATGCTGTCCTTTAAATAACTTCATCTCTGCCAAGTACTTTTCATGTGCACGCCTAAGGGTAAAAAGTTACTGGAAGCATAATTAATACTAAAGATATTTTACCCATCTGCCCATTACAATACCCACCTCAGAAACTAAAATATAAAAGGCCATAAACTAAGGAGGTTAGGGGGTACAATCATTGTTACTATCACACCTCATTTGAGTTTCCAACTCTGAAATACACTGGTTTTCTTTATTTCTTAAAATTAACCACATGTAGTAGTTATTGCATTTTTTAACTTCTTTTCTCTTGGTGTTAACATTTCATAATTAAGCTGTCATTGTTCCATTTCACTTTCCAAGAACTTTCCTCATTATTCAAACTTAGGAAATTTTAATTTGGACCATGCCACTCAAGAAGTAACTATTCTTTCCTTTCCTATAACATATAACCACCCCAAAAGATGTGAGTGAAATCTTCCAAACACAATAAAATCGTAAACATGTTTCCAGTTGACAGTTGTTTTACTTTGTTCATTCAAAAATTTATGAAGAACAGATTTAATTTCCACATAAAGTGATCCTCACACCAAAGGGGAAAGAGAAACTTGATTTCGGATTCCACAGCTACAGTGTAAGCTGTTACTCATCTGATTGAGTTGTCCAGGCCTATGAAACAAGAGAAGGTGTAAGTGGATGGGCACAACTCATTACAAGAAATAACTCGAAAGACGGCAGTAAAGATTAAAGTGTGTGTGATGCATCTAGTGTTCAGAGCACATTGTTATTAATACATTGTTAAATACAGCACGTGACCCCATTCTTACGTGGCCAGCATCCCATGCAGATGAGACTTGCCTGTGAAGAGTCATCTTGGCAGTCGGAAGAATGGAGTAAGAAAAGATGATAGGGTAGACTGATACCATTGACGGGGGATGTTTCCATGCTATATCCCCAGAGAATTTCACGGAAGTGACTGAGTCAGTTTGGAGATCCATGATGGCACCTGGGGTCTCTCCACCTGCCCGAGCTGAGCATGAACACGAATTCCAGACCTCCTCTGACTCACAAGGGAATTTGGTCTATGTTGTGAGACAAGACCCCTAATAGCAGCAAAGAGCTGCTGAGCCGAAGCTTCCCTCCTTAGCCTATGGAAGACTGTACTTGTCCAACAAGGAAATTAAGAAGCAGTGAAGGAGCTCCTTTGCGTATCCTTGCCTGCCAGTACTTGAATGGTGCTTGGCTTGTCCAACTGTTCCTCCGGACAGACTAAACTCTGATGGTAAAGATTGTGAAGTCCTCAGGGCTTAGCACAGGGCCAGTTACAGGCACAAAGCACTTAGTGGTGGTTTGAATGAGTTAATAATTGGTGAATAAAATTTAAGTTGAACATATTAAAATAAATACAGTAATATTAATGGATCAGGGAAGAGGTCATTGATATTCAAGAGATAAAACCATAAACAGAAAAAACCAGAAAAATAAAAATTTTTCTACTTTCAATATTTTTCTTTATTCAATAGTATCTCTATAGTTATAAAGGATATTATATGAAATATTATTTATATATGTTATAATACTTTTCTATGTTTAATATTTATTTAAACAAATTTAATAATTTTCTATTTTTAATCAGGAAAGATGAAAATACAAAATAAATTAATCTAAAATACAGCATTTGGACTATTTGAAAAAAGTTGTAACAATAATACTCATTGTTGTTGAGGATGCAATGAAAGATATCCTTATGTGCTATTAGCAGTATTTTAAAGGGCAGAGTCCTTTTGGGGAGCAATGTGATAAGAATCAAGAACAATTAAAACTTCAGATACTGCTCGTCAGGTTAATCCCATATCTTGATATTAAACCTAAAGCAATAATATCAAATTTGGAGGGAAACCCTAAAAAACATATTCACCATTATACCATCTAAAAAAGAAAAAAAAGAGGATAAATGTAAGCAACTGAAATGTCCATTTGTGGGAGTAGTTAAGTTACTTATAGTGCATAAAAATGGTAAAATATTAAGCAGCTTTGAAGATGAGGAATATGAAATATGTAGAACAATAGAGAGGTGCTATTATATAACATATGCTTTTGTGTAAGTAAGAAAAGCAGAAGGCCACACTGAGTTGGCATTTGTGTGAATGCAGAGCTTCCTTATTGTCAGTCTGAAAGTGTTTGTGGAGAGATAAGGATAGTGTTACTCTGTAAGTTGCATGACTGAGAGATAAATATCTCTTTTATTAGAGTTATGTTGTTGCTGCTGTATTGGTACTATAAAGTTGATTAAAACAACATGCACCCCTTTAAGGAGAAAGAAGAGAAACTTTCTGTTTCTTCCTCACACTGAAAAGGAGAGTTGTTATGAAAATGACATGTGTGTTAGATCCAGCCGTAGCAGAGTGGACATGGGGCAGATGTCAGGAGCCTGAGATCATGTCCTAGTCGTGCCATCTCCGATCGTATGCATGTCTACCTGCACCTCAGTTCATCGCTTTGAAAAGTAAGATGGTTGATGGAATGTCCCCTAAGGAATATCTATGGGTATGTAAGTTGGTTATTTCTCTTTCGAATATGTTTGTGTTTAGGCTTCTACAATCCTTTTTGGCAGCATCAATGTGTGTGTGTGTGCGTGTGTGTGTGTGTGTGTGTGTGTGTGTGGTAAAAAAGTCTGTAATGCAGTCAAATGACTGTGATCCCTGAATCTTGAGGATGTCACCTAGCAAAAGCAACATTTCTAACCAACGGAATGAATGTCATCATTAAGAGCTTCAAAATAACTTGGAGACACTTGTAAATCTGACAGACAAATAGGTGCATATGATGTATTTATTAATATTATAAAATCACTCTGCAAATGACCAAAGCCAAATTAGTGTGTGTTCAATTGGTCTCATTTTTTTATGAGATGAAGACATTAATACCAAATTAGATTTATTCTGGAGCAATTAAACTAGTGCATCTCAGTACTGTTTAATACATGCCAAGAAAATGCACCTTTTACCACAAAGTAAGTTAAACTCTACTAGAATATATTTTCATTATTTCAGTCAAATTGGTTGTCAATTTCAACACAACAATGTTCTTTGAGTAAGCTAACAGAATTGCAACCTAGAAATATCTTTTACTTTTAGTTATAACAATTTATAGTTAAATTTTTGTTCTCTTTCCTCTTTGAAATATATGATAACTGCTATGACTTATTTTTAATTGCCTGAATACACTCAAATAAATATATTTTTGATAATTTCTATATGTGCATGTATATGTATATATGTATGACACATATTATATGTATATATGTATGACACATATATACATATATGTACATGTTTTATATATACCTCAGATAAGTTAATTTTTAAAGAAACTAAAAAAGTTAGGAATAAAATATTTAAAGAGTAGCTTTACCAAACTTCCATTTTTTTGCCTTATTCATCTTAAATGATGCCAAAATTGATCATCTTTAGCTAAGTAAACTTGATGAAATATAATCATCTTTTAAAATATGTCTCCTAACTGAAAGGTTAAATAAAACATCTTTTCATCAATTTTAGGTACAGAATGTGCTAGAGGACAGTTTTAGATTAGCATGATTGCAGTACGTTTTTATGGCGGTGTTGATTAATCTATCCTAAACCTCCGTATTAACCGGAAACCTTAGCAAAATAGCAGTTCTTAAATGGAATCCTAATGAATCTCCTCAATGTCCATTCCAAATAACCCTTATCAAGTAATTTTTGGCAACACTATATTAAATATTACTTTGTAATTCTACATTGGGTTACTTAGGATAAAATGGTACTTTCTTTATTATAAGAAAAATTATTTAAATGTCTATAAAATTGTCATTCTCGAAAATAATTCTGTTTTCTGATCTAGTAGTCTACTAATGATGATTAATTTAAATTCTTAATTATACTTACTGTATTGTAGTTTTCTAAATTTCTATTACTAATCAGTTATACATTCACTCTTTCAACAAATATTTATTAAACACCTACTATATATCAGCATGTACTTTAAATCACTTATTTGCAAGTAAATCTTATTCCTATGTAATTTACATAACATGATTTTTTATTGAGCTGTATTTCTATTACCTTAAAATTAAACGTTTTAAAGTATACAAAATTTAGTGGGTCTAGATGTTTATTCTGTTGCCTCCCAGAGCATGCTTACTTATTCTGTGTCTGTCTATATAATCTCTGTACCCAAACAATCTGTCTAGTTGTCTAACTTACACTAGATCAGGGATTTTCTGATGTGATATTTCTTTTTATTTTCACTGTCCAGCATGTAGATGATACAGCATAAGTTCCTAAGTTAAATAAATAATTCGTAGTTCTAATATCATGAGAACTAGTTTCTGGACAATGAGCAAACGATAACTTACTTATAGAAGAGAGCTTTTTTTTTTTTTCGATTACCACCCTAGGTAGACCAATTCAAACTTTTGGCATTCATGGATAACTTAATGGCCTTTTGACACACATCCAAACCACAACATTTGGATACATTTTTAAAGATATATCACAATTTCAATTATTAAAGCATAGTATTTTAAAATTTAACATCAATGATAATACAAATTATGAAACATCATCATTGAGAGGACAGATGCTATATGTAATCTTGCTGTAAGATACCTACAAATCTTGAAGATAGAGAGCTTGAACAATCAAGTTCCTCGTCACCATTACTATTTTATTACTGTTTTAAAACAGAAACTTCTAGGTCACAAAGGTGATACATCAGAGAAGGCAGTATGTGTTTGATGAATCTCTAAACTGGTTCTAAATTAGTTGGATCCTAAGAAATTATAGTGATATTATTCATTACTGACTACTTTTTAGTGCCGTGTTAGAAGTTAGGACTCAAATGTATCCCATTGAAAAACATGTAAGTTGAAAATAGAGGCAACTAAGCCTTCGTCCAATTTTCATGTTGTATTTCAACAGCAGGTAAAGTATTTAAATGCACTTAATAAGATCATCTCTTTCTTTCTATGACAAATACAGAAAACTATCAAGTGTGGGAAAGAATCAAATCTTAATGATGGAGCCATTTGCTTTTTTAAGAAGCCCTAATGCATATACTCAAAAGTTAAGCTTGTTACGTTTCCTCCCTGGGGTGATGGATTTGGGCTATCCAAGATGACTGCAGTGTATGATAGTGGTTAGGGTCTGGGCTCTGGGATGAGACAGAATTTGCCTGCATTAGAACCCCAGCTCCAGCATTGTTTGATAATAGTGATTTCTATTTCAAAGGTAGGTTGGATTAAATTATGTAAACAATACATATGCATAAGACAGTGCCCAGAACATACTATGTGCTTAATAGCAGGTGACCAAACAGAGAAGAATTGGGGAAGAAATTCCTGAACCTTTTCTCTTTGTCTCCCATTCCTTGCCTATGCTTCCTAAAGGCCAAAGTCAGTTGCAAATCAGCTAATAAACTTGGGGGCATGATGAAATTCTGCCTTCCACAAAACCCTTAACGTTTTCCTTATACATACCATATTTTAGCCATCTGGACAATGCCTTATAATAGTTAATGCATTTCTTTTTTCTCTTAGTTGTGGATTCCTTGAGAATAAGAACAATATCCTTTTCATGACTGAATCTCAGTAGAGCTTTAATAAGTATTGTTGAATTGCAAAAGTACCTTAACAATGATACATACTCAAGTACAGAGGAATGCAGAGAAAGGAGAGGAAGAATTTTGGAAGTAGCAATATTTGAGATGGACAAGAAAATATGGTTAGTTTCTTTTTCTGTTAAGGCAATTTCTTTTTCTATAACTGCGTACTTGAAGTTTTAAAAAAATACTACCTGAGTATTCTTTGTTTGTAAAAAAATAAAATTAAAGCAATAAATAAGCACGTAAAATAAATAATGAAATTTCCTTTAACCAAACTCTCCAAATTCCATTCTCATTAAAAGTAACTAATTTTAAGTAAATGTGAATGTCACCTAAACCTTTATATATTTAACATGTGTGTGTTTATGCATTATATGGCATGGATCATTATTTTATACAATTTGGTTTATATTTTCTGTTACAATGTTCTTTGTCCTGATTCTTTCAGTAAGAAATGTATCTTGGAAATCTTTCCTTCATATAAATAATGCTTCAACAAAAATTTTATCCCAGAATTTTCATGCAAATTGGAAACTATTTCTATAACATACTCTAAAATGGAACTGCTAGGTTTAAAGTTATGCACATTGTAAAAAATGACAGAATGGGAAGAATTTTAATATAATTTTTGCATTTACAATTTTTCCTTGAAATGTATTCTAAAATCCTTTATCAATTTGTAGTGAAAACCTCTAGGTAAATGGCAGTTATAAGTGACCAAATATCTATCTGCAGAGAATGACTGAGATTCCAGTTAAATAAAGGTGCAAAGAGAGATGCATTGTTGGTAAATTGGTATTTTAATGCTATTTATTTATCAACTTGTTCCCCCCAAAGGACTTAATGCCCATGTGAGTTTCTAGTTTGCCATATAGTAGAGGCTTAAGACAAGAGGGAGGAGGATGGAAACAAGATAAAGAAATATTAGCAGGTTAAAATTGTTTATAACAGAGATAACATTTACCTCAAATAAACACGTGCATACACAAACCAAGAACCATTGTGAAGTGCTCAGAATACAGTGTTGAACTGCCTTTTTGAAACCTATTGTTTAGAAGAGGACACAATGATACATACCTCAGCTAAAATAGAAATTCTAGATAGGATTTCCCTGAAGCAGAGCCTGAGATAGGGTTTCAAGGCTTGTACATCCTCCTTCTACTCCTCTTAGGTTACCTATTATATATATGACGTGGAATAGTCCTTTGTTTCTGTATTCTAATTTTATCTTTTCACATCATAAAGCTTTTAAGGAGAAATTTAATAGTACTCATTCCTGTGAGCATTACTATTTTCACAAATACTTCTCAATTAGCTTGCATGTATCAATTTAGAGACCAGTTTTATTAGTCCTTAAAAGAACTTTCTGAAATTTAAAGAAGGCAGTTGAATCAAACATTTTTTTTCTGGTAGATGATTAACAAATGGTGTTTATTTAAGACCACAACCATTTTGAATATAAAGTTGAAACATAAGCCAAGCCTTAGTTAAAAGTTTCTTTTCCTTTTCTTTATTTTTTTGATTTCAATTACAGTTGACACAAACTTTGTTCTTCTGGAAGCAAAATTATTTGTTTTCTTCACCAATATTTCCTTTCTTTCTCACAATGTGTTTGGGTAGTATTTTTCTCAAATAACAGTGAATAGATTTATAATTCCTATTAAACATTGTTTTTGTTGAGGCCGGAATCCAAGGCTATGCAAGAAGTGGATTACTCTCCTATTGAGAACCCATTTTCAAACAGACTAGCCGAATTCTACTTCTCCTTGGAGAGTATGTGGCACATTCGGGGAAACTGGTCATTCACTGTGATAGTCACTGCAGGAAAAAGCAACCCTTCACTGTAACAAATCTTGCTTTTCCTGTAAAACAATGCAAAATTCAATTCTTGCATTCAGAGGAACTGGCAAAAAGCCTAACTGTGTGGGTTTTACTTTGGCTGGAAAACTCTGCTGTCTGCAGTCACTGTAGGACACAATGTAAACAGATAACAAATGACTGAGGAGTGATACAAGTTTGACTAAAACAACCCAAGTTTGTGTCACCAAGTGTTCACACATATGCTGAAATTATGGGTAAGAAGCAGGACGTGATTTCTTCCCCTCTTAGTCAGAACACCAAATTCAGGTCTCGGCCATTACCTCTTGACATTCGCAGATGCCAGGTTTTGTCCTCCTGTGGCTCAACTGAAATAATATGACAATAGAGAAACGTACAGATGTATTTATTCCTCTTTTGTGCTGATAGTCTAACATTTGCCAAGTTTAACCCAGTGTGTTTACAAATATTGACTACTGGATTCAGTTGTAGTAGCTTATTTACATCAGTAGAAAAACAGATCAAGGAAACTTTGTTAAGAAAATAGCTTTAAGCTGTGCATGTGGAAAAACAAAATGTGTAAATCTATTGTTTTCATGCCCAAATCAAATGCATCGGAAGTATAAGAAGCTAGAATGTGAAGCTGACCGAAAGGAATATACTTTTAAAATCTAAACCATAAAATCTGAGACATATTCCAATGAATCTTAGAAGGCATTTCACACAGGGTTAGCAATTCGATACCTGACAATTTCCTTCTGTTGACAAGTTACATGTTGAGAAGACAAGTGTCTGCCTGGTGAGCTATCTATGAATCTATGTTCCTATTTTCTTTTTAAATAAAAAGCATCTCAAGGAAAGCATTATTTTTGGTTTTGTTTATCAATATTGCATACTTATCATTTGTTTATTGTCACAACATGAAAAAATTCTTTATGCTCCAAATTCTGAGAGAATAGTGCCTTCATGAGGTTGCATTTATCTTTTTATTAGATAATTAAACATGCACAATAGTGTGTTTTCCTTTTAACTAAGTTTAGTAGGAAGTTCTGTGCCTCCTTTTTTACTTAACTGTTTCCTTTATCCTAGAGCACTGTATAATTGTTCTATACATTTGCCTTTCTCATTACTTGATCTACCATTTTACTCTTATTCTGTTGGTTATATTTCAATTCGTATTTTACTGCAAATAATGCATTTTTTAACCAGATCACCTCGAACTATGATGAGATAAGCAAGACAGTGGGGAATTGGTAGTGAAAGACAGAAATGCACACAAGCCTTTATTTAATTCCTTTTTAAAAGCTTTTTGATCCTAAAGATAGTAATTAAATCCTAATATTGAAAGGTTGCCTGTTGTAGCAAGGAGCACCGTGTGCTAGAAGAAATATCGTTGTGCTCAAACACCAGACTGGTTATTCCCTGTGTAAATACTCGCAAATACTTGGATTTTTCTGAGCTTCTGCTAACTTGAGAGTGAAATAAAATATAATGCATTTGTTCAAAAACAAAACATGATAATGTTTGTAATATGCTTAACAGATAATGGTCAATGAAAGTTGAACATTACCTACGTTGACTTATTACTTGCTTGGTATTTTTACTCCCTGGGCCAACAAATCATAGATACATATTAACAACTATTAAATCTTCCTTTGTCTAATTCTTTTGAATTTAGATTATAGTAATAATGCAGTAGGTTAAGTAAATGCGACACCGGCCTCTCTTCCTGTTGGAATTTCAACATTCATTCTATCTACAGTCTGCATTTAGTTGTTTGCTTTTTTTCCAATGGCTATTGCTTGGCTTGTGTGTTCATTTTGCTTGCCCAAATTAATTTCTTATGGCCAAGAGGAAACAAATATCCTTTACTAACCCTTTACTAACATGTGGAAGTTTCTGCTCTGTACCCAGCCTTGTTTTAGTTAAGGTCAATATTGGTGATCTCTTTTTACGTCTCTTTCCTGGCAAAAGAAAGAACAATTGTCAACTTAGCCTTGAACTGACCACAATCTTTTTTTTATTAACCCAGCCCAGCACATGCTCTTTTTGGCTTCTATGTAGACCTCACTTTTTATTTTCCTTGTAATTTGAGTTTCCTCCAGCATCATTGGGATTGTTTACAAGTGATTTTTTTAATTATTTTTAAAAAGAAAAAAAGTAGGATTTCTCACTTCTTTTCTAGAGACACTAAAATTCTGATTGGTTCCACAGTTCTATATCAATCCTTTTCATTATTTTTTTTGTGTTTATGGCCAGTCTTACCATATATGAAAGATGAAATAAGATACATCTTTAAAACATACATTTAACCATTAACAGTTGTCAGAACACAGATTTATTTCTTAACAATTTTAAATTTATAGCACCAGCCTCTTCTGCCTCTCTCCCTCGCTCTCTGACCACGGCAGGCATTGCCCTGCTGGTCAAACGCACTGATGCCCGCAGTGCTTGCCCTTGCTGTCCCCTGGATAAACTCATGGCTCACTCTCTCACTTCTTAAAGATTGCTGCTTACATTTTCCCTTATCAGCGATGCCTTCCCAGATCACTCTATGTAAAATAAAACAGTAAATCAACCAATCACCCCATCCCAACGTGCTCTTACCCCATTACTCTGCTTTATCTTTCTCCATAGCACCCATCCATCACTATTTGACAGGCTATATACAGTTAATGGATTACTGTGTCTCCTCCCTGGAATGCAATCTCCATAGTGACAGCGCGGGACTCTGGTTTTCCCATCCTACTTCTGGCCTCGAAGATTTTCTCAGTTTACAAATCAACCATAAATAGCAGTTGGGCAATGTGCTAAAAGGCATAGGATAACATTTCACTACTTCTTGTCATTTGGATTAGATGGTATGTTGGAACAGGTGGAATAAACCTATTGAAATGTAAATATTGAGCACCCACGTTGTTATTTTATGCTAAAATGTGATCTTCTATTATTCTTTAGAGTTCACATCTGAATAGCTAATCATGTAAATATTACATGTATTTCTGTCCTTCAGTCATACAAGGCTGGATAGACAAAGTTGGGGTTCCTGCAGCCCAGTGTAAAACCAAGATAAGTAGTGACTAATAATATTCCTCATCAGCAGATAAATATTATGTACCGTTTATACTGATTTTCTTTAAATGTTTGTTCTACTGAATTAAAGGTTGAAGCTGGATTCCTTATAGGAAAGAAACCTTTAAAAAGACAGTTGTTGGAAGGTCCAGCCTCTAGTCCATTGTCATGTGCAATTCCACTCAGCCTCCAAACTTGTATCCAGTTGACAAAATGAAAGCTTTCCTTTTCCTTTTTGCCAGGTTTCTTAGAAACACCTTTTAGGACCTCACCGGCTCTATCCCAAGTAGCTTAATAAAATAGTCCTTTCAACCTCATTTTATATTCACACTGGGGGGTTCTATAAATATATCTTTTCCAGTGAGAGACAGTGATTGTTCTGTGCCCTTATAAAGGGGTCCAGCTGGCTGACCCCTTTATCCAGCCTGGTGAGGATTTTTCAGCTCTACCTGCTATTACTTAGGAAAGGGGAAGAATGTTATTGTTCTTGACTAAAATGGTATTTCTTAGCTGTAATCAATTGAATCCAATCTTTCAACTATGTTAATTAAGTTAACTGTGTTTTCCTCCCAAATCTAAATTAACATTTAAAGGGAAAGAAAATTGCTTGACTAAGGATTGGTTGGAGAATTAAGTGAATCAATCAGATTCTATTGTGGTTTGCTGTGGTTTTTTTTGTTGTTTTTTTTTGTTTGTTTTTTTTCCATTTTGCATTCTGTCTGCTTTCCTGGATGGGCTCTAAGTGGCCTCAGGGGTGGCTGCTGAAGAGGTTTCTTCAGTCCTACCGGCCACCCCAGGGAGTCTGAGGCACTCTGTCTTGCAAATAGGATAGAGCTGATAGGAGCACAAAAGCTAAGGCAGGCAAGGCAGCTGGAGCATTGGTGCCTTGTTAGACACTGTCAGAGCAGGCAAGGACAGAGAGTGAGACAACCAACGTCAGCGCTCCAGGGAAAGCTTAGAAGCTTAGAGCTGCCTCCTTTCGGCGTCTACACTGCTATTTCCAACCAGGGAAGCTGGGTAGTGGAAAGGGTGGCCTATCCCCCAGTTTCAGAGCCGTAGGTTTATGTCTGTTTTTGTTCTTCCCATGATAAGCAGGGACTAGACTCAATAATACAACTGTCTATGTTACCTCTTTATTTTTTTTAAATAAAAGCTAAGAGAGAGGAAAAGGAAGAGGTTAGGTTATTTAAACACCTGTTGATACCATGTATTTGTGTCCAGTATTGACACAATTAGCATCCAGATGGAGTCTCAGGACTCCTCAAATAACCCTAAATCACCCCAGGCATCCTTGATACAAAAGCTGAGTGTCATTTCTCTATTCACACCTAAGCACTTCCCATTCGAAAATTAAAATATTTGTACTCGTATAACCCGAAAGTCAGCTGCCAGCACACTTAACTCTCCCAGCCTCCCAGGGCTGCCCCATGCTTCAAGATTTTAATAGATTTGCTCCCAGCCCCCTCTCATTGTAAGGGAGGAAACTCCACATCTCACCAAATATCCAGGACTACTTAAAGCCGGAGTGTCCAACCTTTCGGCTTCCCTGGGCCACATTGGAAGAAGAAGAATTGTCTTGGCCGACACATAAGATACACTAACAACAGCTGATGAGCTAAGAAAAAAAAAAAGGCTGTACATAATTTTTGTAATGGTTTCAGAAAGCTCATGGATTTGTGTTGGGCCGTATTCAGAGCTGTCCTGGGCCACACAGAGCTGTGCAGCATGCAGCCCACAGGCCACAGGTTGGACTCAAAGGCTCTAAGCTCTGGCCTTCACTGGGTTCTATACTTCCACTTTATATATTATCACCTTTTCCCTGCTTAGTCACCCACTGAAAAGTACCTGGATTCCTAATACCTCAGGGCATTACCAACACAAGCCAACAACACTATACCACTTCACTTCATTTTTGGGTCAGCTGATTGATTTTTCTCGAGTGTATTTTCAGGCTTTCTTGCATGCCTTCTATTGTTTTATGTTGTTTTGGTTGCCAGACACTGTGAATTTAGCCTTTTTGTGTCTGAATATTTTTGTATTCTTATAAATATTAATGACTGGTGTTGTGCATGTGGCTAAGTTATTTGGAAACAGTTTGATCCTTTTGGGCTTTGCTTTTAAGCTTTGCTGAGTGGGACGGGACTTAAGGTTACCATTGCCTCCAAAACAGGCAAGATGTTTTCAGAACTCCAAGTACTGCCCTCCAGATATGAGGTTGTTTACTTTGGCTGTAGGTGGAGGCACTGTTCTCGGTCCTGTGTGGTGTCTGAGCTCTGTTCCTTCTAACCTGCACTGTGGTTCATGGGCTGATCACCACTTATTCAAGGGCAAATTTGGGGACTCAACATTATTTCTTAACTCTGAAGGATCACTGTCCTTTGTTGTCTGATGTCTAATATCTTGGGTGTCACTGTTTCGTACATTTATTCATCTTTGGTTGCTGCAGGGAGAAGGGTAAATCCAATTTCTTTTATTCCATCTTGACTAGAAGCAGACATCCTCTGAGACTATATTTTGAAATTAATCTTGTGGATCTACTACTAATTCTCCCATTCACACCCTCTGTATAGACCAAACTATTTTTTTTCTTGCAGTGTGCATTTGTGGATCAGTTAAGAGAGCTCAAACACGCTCTAAGTATTCAGTCTTAGAGCTGGACTTGCACTTTCCGTGTTACCTGCTCCCCCGCAGAGAGACACGCCCAGAGGACTGGTGAGGTACAGCAGCTCCTTCCTGTCAGAATCTCCTTGTGTGGTCAATGAGCTTTTAATGTTCTCTGCTCTGCTATGTCGATTATCCCACCTCCATTTTATTCCGCTTTCTAAAACATTACTCTCTTGGTTTTCCTGAATGTAGTTGCTATTGCTTTTCTTTGTCCTCTTAGTGAAAATATTTTTCACTTTTTAAGCCATTTTAGTGGTGTTTGGGAGGAAGAGGAGATCATCACCTGTGGACAAACTTTTATATTTAACCCAAAGTCAGCAAATGCATTTTTAAATACTACTAGATGTATGTAAACATCTTATCATTCTGTGTTTTCTTAACCACAGATAGTAAATGAACATTCATGTGAACTCATCCTCATATAGGTAGGTATCTGGGGGACAAGTTCTCATACAGAAAAAGTTAAGAAATTTCTAGTCACGTGGATGCTCTGGGTGAGGGGTCACTAGAGGGGAATCAAGAACTCTTCAGAAGCATCTGGATTGTAATGGAACTAATTTGGCCAATTATGAACTACCCCTATTGCAAAATCATTCCTGATATTTAAGCCACAAGCTGCCCCTCACTTATAGATATAGTCCCTCACTTACATATTCAACATGGGTCTCAGCTACTGAGCGTAGTGTCTTACTATAGTCTATACTTCAAAAAAAAAAAAAAGGTCTCAACTACTACAAATAATAAATAGACAATGCATTCAATTGCAGTTGTATCTTTATAATGAGAATTTATCAACTATTTTTCTTCCTAAAGGCAGAAGAAGCAAACGCCGAAATTAATTGCCTGTAGCTTAAATTGAGGGATCTTTCTAAGCAGACAGAAATTTATTTAAACTCCTTCATTTAATGTAGTATGAAAGAAAAAGCAAGTAAAATGTGGGAAACTATTTTAATTATCAGTGTACTTGTTAGTCCTGTATTTTGTCTTGGTTGAGTAAGAATAAGTTAGTAGGTAGTTTGCTTATGAAAGCAAAATAAAATATCACTCTTTTTATTTTCTAAATTCTCCTGGGAGAAATTTTAAACATTTCCTGAAAGAAAAATTAATAAGTCCTTGTTTAGAATGAGGCTATATATATAATATGTGTCTATATTTGTAACTCCTAAGAAAAGTCTATTATAATGTTGTACTGTAAAACTGCTTAGAAAGAATTCTATTCTGATGGATTGTATTAATTGAATTTGAATGTATTGGCTTAAAAACCAATACAAGAATTAAGGCAATACTTACTTTATCCTCCAAACCCACAGATAGAGATCAATAGGGAAAATTACTAAGCTATGTACAAATTACAGAAAAATTGTTGCAAATGGGAAATATAAGGAAATGAAAAAAGTGATGATCATTAAGTTCTCGTAAGCTGGGGTTTCAGCCAGAGGCCCATTCCCCACAAGGGGAAGCCTGTTGCTTAGCACAGGAAGTTTAAGGCCTTCAGCACCAGCTCCTTCTCTGGCACACACTGTGGTTTACACGACAATAGGTATTTCCCTTCCCTTTTCATTGCAAAGGAAATCTTGATTTATTAGATTGAGATTCCTTGATTTTAGGAAAACTGTATTCCTCACCTAGGTGGGCATGCTAAGATATAAGGGGAAGTTTCCTGGAGTGTCAACTAGGAAAGCTTGTTTCTGCCTGATAAGAAGAAGTACTCTAAGAGAAAAGAGTTCTTTTCTGTGCTATCCCATGACTTGCTGCTTCCTTTTAACATGGATAGGGATGACGTGATCAGAGCTGCTGCAGCCATGTTGAGCCCATGAGGAGAAGGTTTAGAGAAAGAACTTTAACCCTGATGTAATTAAGCTGCTGGATCACAGCCAGTAAGTTCTTACCACAAAACTTCTTAGAAAACTAGGTTCCTAATTATTTGAACCAATTTTGTTCACATCCTTGTTATTTGCAACCATTTATCCTGACCTATGCCTGCCTTCCCTTCTTTGCCACCTTGCTCCGTCATACTTGTCACCACTCTACACTAGCTATTTAGATCAACTCGCATTTTCCAAGGTGCATCGTGCTTCTCATGAAGCAACACCTGTCTCATTGCCCTCTCCCTTCTATCACCCTCTGAACTTCTACTCACCTTCATCTGATGAGGTTTCACTTTATAAAATTTCTTCTATGAAAGCTTCCCGTACCCAATATCCTCTCACGTATGATTCCCATTTTTTGTTGTACTTACTATCATCTAAACTAAATAGACCTGTTTGATCGTTCTCTAGTTTCAGCCCACACTAGTCTTTTTCCTGTTGCTGAAATGCACTGTTCCAGTTGCTACGTTAGTGATACTCTTAGCTTAGAGTCCCCCCCATACTGTTTCCTTCCCAGCAATGTCCTGCCCCAACATCTTTGCATGATCAGTTGCTTTTTGTCCTTCAGGCTTTAGCATCATCCTCTACAATGAACTTGAAGTTTAGAGAAGGCAAGGTCAGATTTCTCATGTTCGACATGGCATCTTTAACACATTTGACATAGCCTTGAATTATATAGGTTTATAGTAAATATTTGAAAATAAATTAATTGAATTGTATAGTTTAGAATGGGAACCTCTTCAATGGCATACTTTTCACCTACGTAGCTTACAGAGTCCGGCTAAGTTTACTTACAGCCTTTGGATGAAAAATATGAATGCTCCACAATCGCTGAATGAAAGAATGACTGGCATAAGAGTTTAACCATCTTTTTCTCCTTCTGGTGAAAACCACATGCTCATTTTCAGGAAAGAACCTGCTTGTGATTAACAAGAGTGGCAATGCTTGTGAGGTCAACCCTTCATAAAGTAGGTGGGTATCTCTGTAAATGCAGCATTTAACTTCTAGCAACCTCAGAAGCACACATCAAATTTAAGCATTCCTAGGAAGACTTTGGTCCCAGGGTCTACAAATGGAAAACCTGAGAAGTCAAGCTATTGATTGTATTTTGAAGAGAAGATCTGTGAAAATGGTCTCCCACATGTTTTTCTCCATAATGGAAATGGTACCCCATTAAAACGTCTATGATCAATCATTTTAATCAGTGGAATTTTGGAATGGAAAATGGGAAATAATAATTAGAAGTTGGGCTTAAGGTAAAATTAAATCTCTCTTTATAATGCTATCAATATTAATAATGTGCAAAATGTGTACATGTTACACAGCAAAGATCGAAACTTAACGCAAATCAAACACCAAGAGCAAAGAAGGAAAACAAAATCCTTAAACACGTGCAGAGACAGACAAACTGTGAAATAGGAAGTGAGTCTGAGGATTCTTCAGCATTTTCCTCTCTGTACAACTCCATCTAAATGCAGTGATACTTCATTCCATTAGTCAGCCTGGATCTATCTGATATCAAAGGCTGATAAAGGAGTGAAAGCAAGAAGCCATTAGTCTAAAAATTTTCTCCTCCTTTTTTTTTACTTTAAAATGTCTGTTTAAACCTTTTTGTTTTAACCACTAAAATAATCTACTCCAAAATTCATATATGTTTCAAGATAGAAACTTGAATCAAATGCAATTTCCAGTTGTGGGGAAGATAAGACTTACACTGGTGAAATGTTAAGATAAAAATACAAATGCTTAAATACTAATGTATGTGTTACAGTAAATGTTCTAGAAGATTGGGAAATGGAAAGCTACTTTAGGGTAGGGCAATCTCATGGCTAAGGTAGTATTTGTGAGGCTTTAGAATAGTCAGAGGATTGAGTAATCTGAGGTGAGAGAAACTAGGTGAGCACTGTGAGCAACAGAAATGGTGTGAGAGTGAAAATGTTCACAGCCTGATACTAATACAACTATATTAAAAACCCCAATAGATCATTGCATGAGAGAGGTGGATTTTTTTTTTTTTAACCAATGATGTTAGGAAATGGAAATGCTATTCTGATTTCAATGTCAACTTTGCCGACAGTGGTGAATCAGGTCATTAGAGGAGAGTGTTCATGGCCTGTTTAGTGAGGCTCTGGGGCTCTGGCTAGTGAGACCAGATTGGCAGATGTAATAGACTTGACAGGGTCATTTAATATTTATGCCTCTCTCTCTTTTTCTTTTTCTTTTGACTTTAAATATACACAGATTAAGCATTTTAAATACACACGTTAAACATTTTTTGGCTTGTTTTCTTGGATGAGAGTGTCTTTTGAATTCATCTAGTAATTAACTTCATGTGTCACTACAGCAAAGGAAGGGCAAGATGACCTCTTTCTTGCTATCCACTTAAAAGTTCTTCGCTATTTGAAGAGAAAGTGTAGTCTCTTATCTTAAAAATTCAGTAAAGCTACCTACCCTCTGAGCTGCTGGAGCAAAAGGGTGCAACAAGAAAAACACATTTCTAAGGTACAATGTGTAATTACACTATAAGGTAATTGACTCGGATCTGTTATTATATTTTGTTCATGGGTCCTTCTCACTCATTACTGAGTGCTGCACTGTATAAAAGTGGGGAAGGAGAAAAATTCAATCTGGAGAAAAATATTAAAAATAAAATAGAAACATATGCAAGCAAATGAGAAGGGATTTGCAGTTGATGAAAATCTGGACTAATTTGCAAGGCTGCATTGTATTGTTGCTAATTCTAATATTTGTAACTTAGAAGCCATGACATATGACTCAAGGAACCTGAAATTAAGAAAAATCGGAGAATTGGGGTTCCCTGGTGGTGTGGGGGCTAGGCTTCGGTGCTCTCACCGCCGGGGCCTGGGTTCGTTCCCTGCTCAGGGAACCAACAAAAAAAAAAGGAGATTTATGAATTGTACTTTCATTGCCATTTGAGATTTACCTTTTATGTTTTATTTATATTAAGTATAATACTCATGATCACTGTAATGCATTTACCACATGAAATTGAGCAAAGAACTTCATTTTCCAAGTATTCATAAATACACAATTATGTTCCATAAAGTTAAATCATTTTTAAAAATAAATGACACTTACTTTCTCACAAGATAGTTTATTAACTGGCTATCCTTTTATGTTTTCACTGGTCAGGCAAGATGAATTTAAAGTGTTATAATATAAATGTTATATCAGAAATTTGAACATGTTAGTATACATAGTTCATGAGGATCTATATTCAGTTACTTTGACCACAAAAAGATAGAGTCTTTAAAAAGAGAATTTCTATATTTTGATGCATAATATTGAAATTTACAGGTTGAGAAGTTGAAAATTGTTCATGATAAAGTATAGACAAATTTTCAAATCCTTCTATACATACATATTAAAATAACATTAAAAATTAGTTTTCTAACTTTTTATTGTCATGCTCTTTTCTTCAAATTAAATAAATTAAAATTAATATTATTTTCTGACGTTTAAGGTAATCCTTACTAGGGTATTTTAAAGTAAAACTGTTGCTTATTTCTATAGAAGTCATTATGTTTCATGTGAGAGAAGAGGTTGACTTTAAAATGGGAAAACCAAAGTTGTCCTATTTCTTGTGCCTCAAACCAACCATTGTCCTCTCACCTTCCTCTTCCTCTCTTTCCCATCCTTCTTTCACTGTGGTTTATAGAAGGAAGAAGCAAGAATCACTAAGGAAATGATAAAATAGGAGTCGATCAAGAGTGAAAAGGCTAGGAAGGAAGGTGGAGAAATTTTCACCTCTTTAGAAGTGGAGGCGAGACCGTTCGTGGCAACGTGCGTTTATTTAGTGACCGCCATACGTAAGTCCAGTAAGGAAAAAGCTTCCATGTACCAAAACAGAGCATCAGTTCCTATTCTGCTCTCTCTCCTCTCTCACTGCCCCAGTATGTTTCACAGAAAAACATTCTGTATTTCTCGGTGCAAAAACAGGACAGAGCCCAAATTTCATCCCACTGCAAGGCCAGGAACAACTTAGGGAAACTAAGACAGTGAGATGTGACTTGGGAAAGCCCTGTCTTTCCTTTGCTTGTAATACCCTCCCATTAGTTAGTTCCTTCTCAAGGGGCCCGAAATTTCAAGAGGGACCGGAATGCTTCTCAGCTTCCCTTTCTCTGCCTCGTCCTTCCAACAACCCCCTAAATATGCATGAATAAATGAATGATTACTCAGTGTTCACCTGTTACTGTGTTTTAGAAGAGTATTTGTGCAAGTGTGTTAAACCAGAGATACAGCAAAAATAATGAGACCATAGGAGAAGTTAAGAGCCCTAAGGTTGACGAAATGTAAAAATACGAGTATATTTGACTTTGGGGAACCTCTTACATCCCACCACACTAGAGGTCACATGCTCCATCATGCATAGTTAGAGCTATAGAACAGGGAGCTCTTGTTCTGTATAACAGGAGTCAAAAAACTATGATTCATGGGCCAAATCCAGCCTACTGCCTGTTTTGTAGATGATGTTTAATGGAAACCATGTCATGCTCATTCTTTAGAGCATTGGCTGCTTTCATGCTACAATGGCAGAGTCGAGCAGTTACAACTTAGATGTTTACTAGATGGCCCTTTTTAGAAAAAAAGGTGGCTGACTTTTACTAAGAGTTGTAACATTGAAAAGTATGGCACATCTTTTATTTCTTCTTCTTTCTTTGTCTTCTTCAATATTTTTTTTCAACTGTAGAACAAAGCAATTCAAACTTTCAGTTAGAATACTTAGCAAAGAAATGTTACTTAAAAAGCTGAAAGTGATGAATCACGGTCATCCTGAAACATCTTCAAATCTTGCTGCCTTCACACTGTATATATAATTGAATGAGAGCTTGTAGTGATTGTCTTGCTTTGGTTATGTAACTCCATATCAATTCTTATTTGACTTCCTTTAATCATTTCTAATGACTGGTTATTAAACATATTGGGAATTTACTACTATTGCAGTACAGAGAAATTTGTGTTTTCATTTTATCTTACACCACTAATGCATCATATGCATAAAGGAGGAAGCATGGATGTTTAGAGTTTATAAATACTATTATGATGATATATAAGATGTAACAAAAAACCTGAGTCATCACTATTTTGATTGAACTTTAAAATTACCAAGTGGCCAATATTTTTTCAATATGAAATTTTATAGCGCATTAGTAGCCCATCCTCTATGTTGCATTCCCCAAAGCATGCTTCCCAGAAATGGTTCTATGTAAATAGATTAAGAGAGAAAAGGATAAGGAGGTCAAATTAAGATTGGGAAAGGCAATGTTAAGTAGATGTCTATAAAAAAGGATTTCTCAGAGCACTTAATATGAAAATACTCATTGTTAATTTCAAAGAGAGAGTAGAATATGCTGTGTTCTTTAATTCATTCATTCATTCATTCATTCAATAATTGTTTCTTGAGTGCCTATTGTCTGCCAATTAGGTGCTCCAAATAGAACATTTCAAAAAGCTCAAAGGTTATGAACAGTTGGAGGATATCACATAGTTTTGGAAAGAATTCATGAAGGAAAAGAACTCTGAAGATGAGTGGAATTATGATAAGCAGATTTGTCTAGGGGAAAGGCATGCTAATAACTATAAATACATGACTAGCAAATGCAAACAGACAGGGGTTAATAAATACTTATTGAATTTAATGGAATTACATGGCATGGACAACTGCAATAGCATGATGAGATCTGCTTTGAGAATGGCACCTTATATATGATATTAGTTTGTACATACAAATGAGTATACACATTCACATGTGTGCAGACCATACTCCAGAGTACTGAAATAAACTTTGTTTTGGTGTATCAGTTGGTGTATTATTAATATACTAAATATTAGTCAAATTTTACTTGAGTCTCATTGCTTTCATTGATGTTTTCAAATTTTAATTGGATTTAAAGATTTTTCTTTAGTATTTAATAGGCTTGTGAGTGCCTTTAGTCTGTTTTTCTGGAGTCACAGCCCATAGTGCCTTTTCTATTCATTCTCAGGTCTTCAAACAAAAATAAAACATGATAATTGTATTCTCAAATATTGGTTCCATTTAATACATAGAAAAAGATGCCCAGATGTTTCCTGAGTTTTCTGTCAGTAATCTCATTATTTATCCAAATTAACTTCTGCTTAATTTACTGTTCTATTTAAGGAAGAGTTGCTATGACATACATTAATCTGACTGAGTGAGCAATTTGCATATGATTAAAGTAAAAAATATATGCAATATTTAACTATATTTAACACATTTATATCACCACTGGGACCTTTCCAGACACTTACAACCAACAGCCACCTTGATATACTTCTTGGACTTCTAATAGGTATCTCAGACTTCACGTGTCCAATACTGAGGTTTTGATCTCTACCCCCACTCCTCCACAAAACCTGCTCCTTCTACTAATTATCATCTCACATTCCATATCAATCCCTCAATAAATTTCATTGTCTCTGCTTTAAAAATATATCCACCCTCAGGTTCTTTTCACAACCTCCATTGCCACTAAATGGAGATCAAACTACCCTCAACTGTCTTCAGGGTGATTGCAAAATTCTCCTACAGATTCCCCTTATTTCTATAAGTCTCATCACAGCTACCAGAGTGATTTTATTAGATTATGCCACTCCTCCACTCAGAGCCTACTGGGGGAATCCAATTTAACTTGAATTAAATTCCTGAATCTTGATAATGATATTCAAGGTCTTGCACCTAATTGTCACTTCTCTGTCCTTATTTCCTGCTATCTCCCAGACACTCTGGCCACATTGAGATTCCCCCGTCATGCCGACCTCAGACCTTTGCACTTGCCTTTGTGCCCGGAGGACCCTTTCCCCAGATACTCACATGTCTTTTGCTTCTTCAACACTAATATATATTTAAATATGAATTTCTCAGTGAGACATTCCCTAACCACTCTATTTCAAATGTGAATAACCCCTAACTCCTGACACCTCCTATTCCTCATCCTTGCTTTACTTTACCCCATAGCCACTCATTACTGTCTAATATACTAGATACTATTTCACTTACTTATTTTGTTTACTGGTTCTTTTCTTCCTTCAGATTTTTAAATTCCATGAGGGCCAGGAATTTTGGTTTATTGGTCAATGCTGTTCCTGGTACACAGTAACACAATTTATGTTGAATACATGAAAAAAAATAAGTTTTCTTTGATGGTTCAAAATCGACTTTTAGGCTTTTTAATGTATGGGAGATTGCTATTGTAAACATGAATTCTATCAGGTTATATGCAGAAGCTATATAATCTTGACTAATTTTTTATTCATTTTTGAATATAAATTCTTGATAGTAAGTGATTGGTATAATTCAAAAGCTCATTGTATATAAAAACAATAAAAATGATAACCATTTTATTTATGTCAGCTTTCAGTAATAGCAGTGATAATAATAATGGTGGTGGTAATATCTATAATTTTTATACTTACCAATCATCGCTTATATTTTAACTTTTTTAAAACTTTTCCAATTCAGCCAATAGGATTTATATCCTTATGTTGGAGAAGAGCTAAGCTAAGGAATTTGTGTAAAATCAGACAATAAGTGGCAAACCTAACTCCAAATACAGGCTCATTTAACTGCAAAATCTGGAATCTTTTAAATTGTCCCATAATTAAAACTCATATATATATATATATATATATATATATATATATATATATATATATATTACCTATAGTAAGCCAATCCCCATGCTAGGTGCCCTATATGCATATGCTAATATGTTTACTGTCATGGTAATCTTACAAATTACATATTACTACACACCCTTTTTCTACAGCATCGTGCTTACCAATATGGACATTGGAGTCAGACTGCCTGGGTCAAATTCTAGCTTCCCCACTCACTAGCTATAACGCTGGACAAGTCAACATTACTGGGCCTCAATTTCTCTGAAAATGAGTATTCTAAAACTGGGGAGAGGGATGGATTCTGAGGTTTCAGGTTGTTTGAATTCCAGATAAAAACAGCTTTTGGCAATGTTAGGGCATGATCTTGCTACAGTTTGGGCACATGTAGCCATAGCCTTTCTTTGCTCATTTTCATCTACGTTGTGCTATACACAATATTTTTAATCACCTTAAGTATTTCTGCTGATGCTTAGGGTGTTCAAGCCAACTTAAAAACTGCTGAAGACAAATTAAGGAAAAATAAGAAAAATCTCTCATATATGGCCAGGTGGCCCTGGCAGGAAGTAGGGATAATGTTACTACTTAACTCCACCATTAGAAAACCGTCAGGCCGCTCGGCTGGCTTTGCTACCATGACTGGGAGTCTCTTTCATTCTTTCTCCCCTTCCTCTTCCGACTGGCTTAGTTTTTCACTTTTCACTTTGTTTTTAATGGACCCTACATTTGCATGACTCAGTGCACATTCACAAGGGGCAAGAGTCTCCAGGGGTACCTCTACCTTGCTCCTCCCCAGTCTTGCCTCTTGGCCCCTTGGCCTCTTGGTTTTGCTCTCGGATGCACCCAATGTTACCTGTTTCTTGTGGACCCTTCTGGGGAGAGTCTGTACATAATCAAACACATTTACTTACTTTTTTGTAATATAAGCAGTTATATATCACATACTCTATAGCCTGTCATTTTAACTTAACTATATACCTCAAAAATTACTTTCTCTTAGTATAAAAGGACTACTATATTATTTTATACAGTTGTGGTGAATGTTCATAATGTGGACACACCATAATTCATTTAACCATTTCCTTGTAGATAGATATTTAGGCTGATCATAATCTTTTGCTCTTAAGAACAATAAAATGCCTTATGCATATTTATTGATGAAGCATTTACATCTCAGAAAGGCCCAGTGATGCTTGTAAAAAGGGATTTCATAGATCTTAGTCCATAAGAAACCAGGTAATCCTTATATTTTTATATACAATGCTTTTACTCCTTTAAGAGATATTCAACATGGCTTATATACGTAAATAGAATTTCATAAAATAAAATAAATAGAAAAATAAGAAAAAAGAAATTAAGATCATATGGCTCCATATCAAAGGGTTCAACATACTAGCTATAAAGATTCACTACTTTCAACAAACACCCTTATTTTCTATCTTGGTCTCAGTGGTATCAGCCTAAGGAGAATTATGCTTCTTATCAATAGTATCTTTCAGTTCTCCACTAATTTTAATGACATTGTAAGGTCAAGAAGCAATGAAAAATTTTTATTTATTTACTAGTGTGGTTGGTTGGACACTGGTAGCCTTGCTTGGTCCTTATGTCACAAGGTAACTGACACATATGCAAAACATCCTAAGGGAAGGTGGGAGTGCCACCACGGCAAGGATGGGAAAGTGGTGCTCCACCTTTTCTCTCTGCCTCTAATAATGATTTTGTGTTTGTGTACATGGTAAATGGATTTGCAGATCGTATTATCTAGTTTAAATTAAAGTCTCACCAATGGACTTGTGGCTTAAAGAGCTTCCTGAAGGGAAGTTGCAGGAAATGATAGAAGTGAATACTAATAATGAAAATGAAAGCAAAGTACAAAAAAATGGCAGAACGAATATTTCTTCTACTCCTGTATAAGCTCTTCCTCAGTCATATCATGAAGTAACAATTATAACCTAATGATATGTGTCAAGATGTCAGCTACAAAGTTGAAATTATTAAGAAGACCATTAAAGTAGGAATTTTATCCACCATTGTTAATGAAAAATCTCATGCTAAGTATATGCATTGCCTTTTACATCAGTTAATGATAGTAACTAGACAGCTTGATTGGCAAACATTTTAAAACTGAGCATCCAAAGCTAATTTTAGTGACAACCTAAAGGCTTTTTGCTTTTGTACAATTAAAAGTAAAATAAATAATTATTCATTATAAGCTTACCTCATCTTTTAAGAGTCTGTATTTTTGCATTTTTTATAATGGATAAAACTTTCCATAGAATTGGATATATTTATAATTTATAAATAAATTTAAAAATTATACACATTAAAGGTGAATGGTTAAAATACATTTGAAGATGGGATGAGCAATTAAAAAGTTTGAAAAACACTCCATGTTAAATGGTAATGTTAGGTTAGTAATAGATACATTGTATATATGTTTCCTCTTTTTATTTGTCATTAGTTGAACTGATGAGCTCAAGCCCTGTTTGCCATATATTGTTTTCCAGGTTTCCCCTGATGCTTGAAATAAGGTTTGAATAAGCCCAGGAAGATATAGTTAACCAGTTGAAAAATTTTCAAACATCTAATGCTCTTTTTGTTAGAAATTGGGCCCTTAGTAAAGACCCAGATTTAAAAAAATAAGACACTTTTTACTTCAAATAAAAATGAATGTAATTGTAGATTTTGTTAGAAATAAAGCCATAACCCGCTTTAGCAAGTCGGGGTTTCCATTAGCTTCTTTCAAATTCTCTCAACCTTGCACAGAAATCTGTTTCATTATGTAAAAGAGTGATGTACCACTCACTAATCAGCATCTCCAATGGCAACGAAGACGTGTTTGTATGTTCTAAAAGTAGTTTAATTAGACTGTACGCTAAGATTTGCCACATGATCTCAGCTAATAAGGTTATTTTGAAACATGTGTTGAACTACCAGGCTACATTTATTGAAAATTAATTAGAACAACTTATATTAGAGAAGAAATAATCAGCCATTTACCAAAGCTACTAGAAGAATCTCATTCTAACATGGCCATTATAGAGGTCAATATATAGTGAAATATGTGAAAAGACTTATATGAAAATATTAATGACATCCGGAACCAATCTAATCCCCCCACCTCCATTAATATGGTCCATGGTCTGATGCAGCAGTGACAAAGCCTATTACTGTACCTTTCACTATGGACATGTGTCTGCAGCATTTAGGAACACAATCTAAACTTAGCAAACGATGGTTTGTTAGCTGTGAGACCTTGGGTGACTTACTTAAATGACCATGCTTCTGTTTCTTTATCTTGGAGAGAGAGACAATAATAATATTTTTCTATGGTAGTTGTGAAGAGTATTACATGAAATAATGCAATTAAAAGTCTTATCAAGTAGAGGGGTAGGCAAATGGATTATATTAAATAATTATAAACTATTATTATCATAAATATTTTTATGGTAAACACAACCAAAGAGTTAAAAAAATATGATGTCATACTCAGTATCAGGGCTTAGATATGCATTATCAGAGATGCAAAAACTTTCAGATGTGCAGCATCAATATGAACACACCTTTTACCCTTTACCAGGAAATATTAGTTTAAATAACTAATGAATAATTTTAAAATATAATTCCCTAGTAATTGTTGCAATATTTCCCCAAATCGTTTATACCCAGTGTCATGGTCATGTGTAAAAAGAGGTCTCTCCAATGAAATAAATGTAAAATCTAGATCTAGAGTTCCAAAACTGGAACTGCCTTTGGGACCATCTGTGATGTCTCACCTCTTCGTTTTGTGTGTATCTGAAAGTAACATCATAATTTTAAAAATTAAGTTTAAGAAAATGGTCAGGATACAGATTATGAGCCCTTATTCTTATTAGAGAATATACTAACTCTTGAATAGGAGACAGATGTACTGAGCTAAATTGATAATGAACCTCAAAGTCCAAAATAACATCAGAGTAGCATTTATGAAAATATAGATGATAATTCCTTGAAAGTCCAAGTCAATCTAATTCAACCAACAACTTCTTGCATCCTGAGAATTTGATTTACTTTGAGCAGTATTTTCAAGTTAGTGGCAGCAGCTCAAATAGCTAACATAGAGGACCTAGTGGCACTATCTTTATAAAATATTTTCTTGTCACTGATGCTTCTGCTCCACTTTGTGTGTGTATTTTGTGTTTGATTTTTTTTTTTTATATTCTGCACTCTTTACATCATTGAAAATGAGAGTTAGCACCTCTAAGATTGAGGTTTCCAATAACAGCCATGCCTCCTTACTGGTTTGAAGAATACCACTGAGCCTTGAACATCACATCATTAAGACGACAAAAGGAACAAAGTTTAACACATGACTTTCTTCTATACTTTTTCTTCAATGTAGATCTACTCCCTTATCCAATTGGGAAATCTGGAGTTCTAAAGGAGCAGGTGTAGTAGTTTCCCAGAAGATTACTAACAGAAAGTACAACAGTGTTCTTCCTACAAGGAAGTTTTCATTCTCTTTGTCCTTTAGTTTACGTAGGAGGGTGAAGCCATCTCAGCAGTGCCATGCCCAGATGACGCTGAGATTACCCGCTCAGGAGTAGCAATGCATTGCACATTGCTCAAGCTCTCCTTAACCCAGCCTGGCAATGATTTCCTAGCCAGGTTCTGTGCTACCAGTTTCACCACTTAAAATGCATGTTAGACAAAGCTAATTCTGGTTAATAGAGTTCACTTTCTATATCAGATACAATAACTTAGGTTTGAGTGCCCAGCAGTTGAACCCATCGTACTTTGAAGGAACCTCACATTACATAAGTTTTAGCAGGACGCTCGATGCAGTCTCCACTAGAGAATACGTGGAAAGGTAATCTCTCTTCCCTCCCCCAGCAGCTATGGAACTGGTGAGTAACTCACATTCTCCTAACCTGATGTTCCTTCTCACCATTTTGAATCTGAGCTCATAATATAAAAATCAAGAGAACATTTAGAAGTTATTGCACTAGGGCATCGTAGTTCAGTGACCAACATCCAGTAATCAGCAGGAGCAATCCTGGAGTGCCATCATCTTCCTAAGGTTTTTAGGTTTTTGTTGTTGTTGCTATTGTCTGTTTTTGTTTCTGATATTTCCTTGGTGATTTCTTTTATCTAGCCCTTCTTGCTTCCAGATCATTTTTGAGCCTGTTTAAAACATTGTCCAGTCTATGAGAATCTGTGACATTCTTCCGATAAATTCCTTTGTAACTTAAATGTGACCCACCAGAATTTGGCCTATCCCTGTCTTTCTAGATTTAACTCTAATGGTGCACCTCAACAAAAATCATACAAGAGTCATACTGCTTGCCATCCTCCAAAACATTCTAATGACAAGTAATTTGTTCTCTCTTCCTCTGCCAAGCTACCTCCTGAAATTTGTTCCATTCTTCAAGTCCCTGGCTGAATTTAGCCATCTTCAATTTGGAATTACTCTCTCCCTCACTAATGGAAAGGCAGGGTAGTGCACTGGAAGAGAACAATTTTCTTGGACCCATGTCAATGGCACTCTGTTGATTTGAGGTCCATAGTCCATGTTTTGTCCAGAGTAATATTTCAATTTATTTAAGGTGGAGCAATTCAAAAGTTATTTTAAAATGTATATATTCATCTATCATTATTATTCTGGTTTCCTAGAGACAAGTTAAGTAAAGAATTCTTTATGGAATAATGTTTACTGTATCAAAATTTACTTTTATAAAGTAAAAAGTAACTCAAAGTAAACACTCATTAAGCACTAGAGAGTTATTGGACAAAATAGCAAAAAGAGATGAAACTACTTTTTTCATTTCAGATTATTTGAAATAAATTCAATTGGAAGTCCATAAGGACTTAGCATTAGGTTGACCAGACATACCATTTTAAACAGGACAGAAAACAACGATACTGCTTTGTTTCAAATAGTACGTATGATCAGCCTAGTCTCACTGTGCTAAATTCAAGGTATCAGTAGGCTGATAATATGTACCATTTGAAACAAAGCAGTGACATTGTTTTCCCATTTAAAATGGTACATCTGGTCACCCTATTTAGTATATTTTTTAATTTTCTGATGACTTCAGTTCTGATCACTCGTATTTAGAGAAGTTTAAAGAGAAATGTCTGTCTATTCTATTAGCATCTGTGGTATAATTGCAATAAATTATTTTGTGACTTAAATTAACCAGTCAGTTTCTGTTGTTTGCTACCACAAAGCCTAAGCTGGGTTTCTGCACAAACTTCTAATAAAAAACCACCTACCTTTCTATTAAATAAAGAATCAAGTCCACACTAATCAATTTGATTTTCGAAATCACCTGAAAAAATATACAGTCATTTAAGATGGCACTGTAAGATCTGACAAGGAAACTAGAAATCCAAAAACTATTGCCGATAATTAGCATTGTCAATCTCCTCTCACAGAACTTTTGTTATGATTCTCGAAGCTAATTGACAGCAAGTCTTGATGACCTCAGAGGGAGGAGGAGATAAAAAGTAATAATAGAACAAGGAAAATGAAAAAAAACTGTGATCCAAATACAGGCTATCATTTAGAAATCTTTGGTATGTCTAAGATTTAAAATGTGTGATCTTTTGAAAAGCTGATGTGGAGTTATAAAACCTATTTGGTTGAAGCACGGAGTTTTGGCTTTGTGTTGGGTGCAAGCTCATTGTGCCAGCTACCAACTTCCACCCCGATATGGTATTAAGCTATACTGTGCTGATGTAAAGCAGTATTAGGAACTTTCTTTAGAAAACTCATTATCATATAGCACTTATTAGTGTAGTTATTTGCTTCACAGGTTAAAAAAATAAATTAAATCTAATTTGCTTCGTCATTCTTCTCTCCCCAACAAATCCATAAAACTTAATTCCAAGAAGATGGGTATTGGGCACACACGAGTATAGGGTAAGATAAAATAATGAGTGTGTAACCTATATTATTAGACTGGTTTTTATCATCTCCTTTGGTATTGATTTCAGGTTCTCCTTAGATTGGAATCCTATATTAAAATGTTCTGGTTTGGGGAGAATATGATTTATCCCTCCTGTCTAATACTTACCTGAACTTTTTTTTTTTGGGGGGGGGGGTATGTTTCCCTGGCTGGGAATTGAACCCAGGCTGCAGCGTTGAGAGCACTAAAGCCTAACCACTACTCCAGCAGGGAACCCGCACCTTACCTGCACTTTTGAGCAAGGTAAATCACTGTGAATTTAGCTATTGAAAATTGAGATGTCTATCTATCTCTGTGTGCTTAACCTAGCTGCAGTACAATGGTTTCTGATGGGAGTCAGCCATATAACTCCTTACACAAATTTTTTATGCTAAAGACTGGTAAGTAAAATATAAAAGCAGAACTCTGTGGCAAACTAGGACATCTAGGATCTTCGTTCTGCAACTTCTCATCCTGTCCTTTGCCATACTCCCCACTCCCTCTCCCACATAGTTACCCCCATGAAACTTCTAGGGAATCTAAGAGCTGAGGGTCTCAGATGGCTGACTTTGAATTAAACGTCCTGGTATTTGAAAACAAACAACACATAGCTACAAATATGTCTATTTTTCATATTACATGGCTGGGTACTTTTTGGATAGCCCATTTGTATGAGTGTGTGTGCGTGTATACATATGCACACACACTAGGGTGCCAACACACACACACACACATGCACACAAATACACACAAACACACCAGGGTGTCAAAAAAATGTTTACACATTTTAAGCGATGTTGTCTATGTATTAAATAAATACTGATGGTAACCACTTTGAGTACCTCTTGCAATTTCAGAAGTCAAATGTGACTTGTATTCATCTATTATTGGTATATATTAAGTATTACAATGTTAATATAGCTTTTTCCTTGCTTAAAATGTGTATACATTTTGGGTACCCTCTCTCTCTCTCTCTCTCTCTCTCTCTCTCTCTCTCTCTCTCTCTGTGTGTGTGTGTGTGTGTGTGTTAAAAAATATATTTTTTTAACTAAATAATTATTATATGATTATGTGACAGGCATATATGCAGTCAACTCTTGTAAAATGTGTTTTAATGTAGTTTTTATAAATAAAATGTAATGTGCATTTCGTTATTTGTTCCATATTTTTTATCAAGTTTCTCTGGTCTTTTTGTTGAAATCATCTATGACTCTTACTCAGATCTTAGTTGTGTCATTAAGAAGTAAAGAGAGTGGGAGCTCCCTGGTGGTGTAGTGGCTTAAGGCTTCAGCGTTGGTGCTGTCAGCGCTGCGGCCTGGGTTCGATTCCCAGTCAGGGAGCTACCCACATACCAAAAAGCAAAAAAAAAAAAAAAAAAAAAAAGGTAAAGAGAGAGAAATTAAAGGCCCCTGTAATGCGAACCACACAGCTGGGCTGACTTAGCAGCCATATGACCTTTGGATTTGTCTTCTTCCTCTCTGAAGAAATGGAGCTGGGCTAAAAGTTTCCATATTTTCCAAAATTTCACCATGATAAAGATCACCTGGGGTTCTTGCGATTGCTCAAAATACAAAGTCCCAGATTCATTCCAAACCTATTTATTCAGAATTCTCGGAAGGGCCTAGGAAGCTATGCACGTATTAGACAAGACATCCAGGTGATTTTTATCACTGGAAAAGTTGTTCTCATTTGGAAATCCTATAATTCTCTTACTGGTTCTGTGATAATAAAATATTTTAACTGAAGCTATGGAGTTTGAAGTGGAGATGTTGGAAGAAGTAAAAACACTTCCTTTAAAATGAAAATAGTGTTGAATTTGGCATTTTCCATGAACTATTAAAACAATTTTATAATATATACATCCCTAAATTAATTAAAGAATTATTTACAATAATCAAGAAATGGAAACAACCTAAGTAGCCATCAATAGATGATTGGATAAAGAAGATGTGGTACATTTATACAATGGATTATTACTTGGCCAGAAAAAGAATGAAATCTTAGTTGACGATGCACTGTAGAATTGTACACCTAGAACCTATGTAATTCTTGCTAACAAATGTCACCCCAATAAGTCTAACATTTAAATAAATAAATAAATAAATAAATAAATAGAATGACATCTTACCCCTTGTGAGAATAATAGAGGATATTATTCTAAGTGAAATAAGTCAGGCAGAGCAAATTCTATATTATCTCACTTACATGTAGAATAAAAAAAAATAAACAAACAAAACAGAAACAGACTCAGACACAGAGAACACACTGATACGGCTACCAGATAGGAAGGGAGTAGGAGGCCTGGGTGAAAAAGGTGCAGGCATTAAGAAGTGCAGATTGGTAGTTACAAAATAGTCACAGGAATATAAAATACAGCATAGGGAATATAGTAAACAACATAGTCAACAATACTGGAATATAGTAAAAATATTGTGATAATATGGTTCTAGGTAGGTACTGGGCTTACTGGGGGGATCCATCGGAAAATTAGAACTATGTTGTACACCTGAAACTAATACAGCATTGAATGTCAACTGTAAGCAAAAACTAGAATAAAATTTAAAAATAATTTTATAATCTTTAATAGTTAAAAATTAGACTTTATCTGAACTTCTTTATATCTTCTCTTATTTTTTCATATTTCTTATTGCAGATTGCTTTGACCTTGATCTTTCTCTTCCTTGTTGTTGTTGCTGTTGGTAAGGTTTTGTCCTTACATCTTTGCTTTTGAAAGCTGATCATTTAGTCTTACAAGTCTCTAAAAATCTTTCTTTTAAGTACTACTTTACAGATTTTCTGCAAACTTTTGGCAGAATTTCTCCCCCCATTAACAATAAGTTTGAATGAACTTCTCAAAGCAGGACAAGGCATTTACAGGGTTTATTCACTCAGCAAACATTTATTGTGCACTGTCAAGGTGAAAACAATTTACTAATCTCAGTCAGTTTGAGGAACTGTCTATTTTTTCTTGGTCCTCATTTAGTTCTGAGTGTTGCTGTAGACCGCCTATCTACCTGGCTCTAAAAGACATCTGTTCAAATTAGTATCTTCACAGACACCCTTTGGCTTATTTGGAACTCAGCCATCAGTCCTCAGATGTTACTGATGTCATTCATTCTTAGTATCATGGCCCCCTTGAGCTTGACTTCTGCTTTCCTTATTTCTCCTCTGCCACTCCTAGGAGCATAGAAATCTTTCTGCAGCTCTTGGAGCCCAGGAAATCCCTGAGGATTTGTCTTCGGTCCCATGTGACTAGCTACCCACATAATTTAAAATCATTTCCTCTTTAGAGCCTTGCTCTCTTTTCTAGATGTCTACTTCAGAAGAAATGCACAGATCCCTTTTGTTCTCAAATCCCACAAAATCACTAAGAATTTTTACCAAAAAAACTATCTTAAAGTATTGTTGGCATTTAACATCAATTTCAAATGCTACCTGGCTGACATATAGCTACAATGTGTAACACTAACCCTTATTTGTAATATGTGATAGATGTTATGTACATACTTTACCTAAATCTTATTGCAACAAATAATTTTTAAGACTTTTTAAAAGGATAACTAAATATCTGTTCCTATGTGAATATGAATTCTAATTTGTTAAATAGAGTCTCTAAGGCTTCATTCTAAATACTAAAATAATTTCATCATAGTCTAAAGATAGTAAGAAGTTATAATATATGCTGGGGGATAGAAATCTAATGATTAGTCAGTTGGTTTAGCTCAAAGTATTTTTTTAAAATGACTTCAAGTTAGAGAAATGCAAAATGAATTTCACATACAAATTGAGCGGTTTGCAAACCATTTAAACAATATCATTGTCCGCCTATAAAAATGTCAGTGGCTTTCTGAAACAATCAAAATATTGCATCATTTGTTCCATGGTGTATTTTTTACTTTTTAAATTTATGACTGCTTATATTATTTGTCTTTTTATAGGGATTCATTCTGTCTTCTTTGATTTTGGAAATGATTACTTTAATCTGCTTAATTTCTTAGAAAAATTCCTGATGTTTTTTTAAATTTTAACTTTTATTTCATGTCTTACATCTTGCTCATGATACCAGAGAATCACATTTCTAACTGAACTAAGCAACGTGATGAGAGCAATAAAAGTTCATGCAGCATAAATTGAGAATTTTCATTTTCTACTTTCCCTTCAATTTTCTCAATTTCTTGAGTAAAAATACTTCTAAAAACAGTATGCATTCTTTTTTTTAACATAATATTATAACATAAATACTTTTTCATATTATAACCTGGTCTTTAAAATTATATTTTAATGGCTAGATAATGTACTAACAGCTGATTTGCTTTAGCCACGTCCAAAATTGTTAGATAGTTAGCAATATCCAGTTTGTTTATATTAGAAATAACTTTGTATACGAGTCTTACATATACTTTTTAGCCAAACTAAAGGGGATGATTTTATTGGCTTAAAGAGAGCTGAAGATTTTTTAAGGCTCAGAGTGAAGTTTTGTAGGGTTTAATAACTTTACAATTAAACCACCTATTTGAAGTATAACAATTTCAACATGTGAACCAGAATATTTTATATGAATTTCACAGATTTAAAAGTATGTTTCACAGGAATAGATTTCAATATAAAAATTCTGATGTAGAAAGGTGAAACACGAAACAGAATTAAATGTAAATATTGAAAAACCATAGAGTGAATAAATATAAAAATATAAGTAGTTTTTTTAACTGATCCTTATATTTAAAGTTTTCCTATGCAATTTTCTAGTCAAACTTAAAAAATTATATTTTCAATACCATTTTTTTATTTAAAAATTACCCATGGAATTTGGTTATTGTAACTTCCTTTTATAAGTGTTGAGAAAAGTTAAGGTGATAAAGTTGGTATAATTAGTACAAGAATTACAATGATATTGGAGTTAGCTACCACAATAATACTGTCCATCAGCTTTAAAGTTAACATCTTTATGTTTAATTTTAATAAATGCTTTTCCTCACAAGTTGCCTTTCAATATCAGCAAGTGGAGCTGTCAAATGTCAGAATTAGATTGGCTTTGCCTAATTAAATACAGATTCATCTGGAAAAGTGTTCTCCTGTTCTCACATTTCACTCTAATAGCCAGTCAAATTCAGAATGACCCCTACATGGCATAAACGTTAGAGCAAGGACAAACAGACAAAAATACCAACCCTCTCCTGTGTTGCTGTTGAGCCAATTCTTGACCTGGAAAAACTAATGTCACCTTGGTGTAAAAGACTTAAACAGGGACATGGCAGGGGCACCCTCCAAATGGGAAAGGCCTACACTGACATGACCCAATGGCGGGCAGGCAGAATACATCAGTGTGTTGCATTCTCAGTGGTCCCTGTTATCCAGAACTGTCACAAATCACTGGGAAGGAGAAAGTGGTGACCATCAGCTCTAAACATTCTTCCCCACTGACATCATGCAGAAACTGGAGGCAGCTGAAGCTGAGAGGAAAGTGTGGTCAGTCAGTAAACATGAACTCCAGCCCCCATTCTGCTCCTCATCACTGCATGGGGTGAGTAAAGACACCCCACTTCTCTGGGATTGCGTTTGTTTCCCTGAGAAACAAAGGAGTTGTCTATCCATGTTCCAAGATGTCCCTCGGTTCCAAATTTCTGAGAATATGTGGTTGCCGACCTATGAAAATTGCATGTCTTGAGTTCTTTGGCAGGCTTTATGAAATTGGGAAAGTCACCGCAAGGTGAGCTTTATGTATGCACAGCAATGCTCGTTTTCTTTCGGGCTAGCTAGAAGTTGAGGATATTTTGTCCATCCTTACACAAAGACCGTAAGGGGAGAGGATTAGGAACAAGCTTGGAGACTAGAAATATTTTTTTAGACTGTGAAAAACAAAGTCAGGAGTTCCCTGATGGTGTAGTGGCTTAAGGCTTTGGCGCTGGCGCTGTCAGCGCTGCGGCCTGGGTTCGATTCCCAGCCAGGGAGCTACCCACATACCAAAAAGCAAAAAAAAAAAAAAAAAAACAAAGTCACCCTATAGATAAGATATCAAGTTGTGTGACACTGCTAGTAAGACATCTGTTCCTGAGAGGACCAAGCTCAGACAAAGCCCTGACCACCTCTGACATGGACAAAGACTGCTCTCTTTCTGTTAAACCACTAGTCATGGAGAGGGCACCATAAGGACAGAAGGCAGTTGCATTGTGTGCCTTTCTTGGGGGCTGAACTCAAGTATTGTACTTTGGTAAGTCAATGATTATATGTAATTTTTTTCAAAATAAGCAAGTACTTTGCATATAAGCAAGAACAGCAGAATAAATTCAGTATCTAGCTTACAATATCTAGTTTCAACATTTTATTGATAAGTACAAAGTAGAACCCATCCAAGAATATTTTTCTCTCTCTCCAATGAGTCATAGTGGGAGGGGGGATGTGTCCAACTCATAAGTAATGACGAATCAACACATGTAATTTTTAAGCTTATACGGTTTTTGAACAAAATAAGGTATTTTTACATTGATAGTTCTATTCAGTCTCCTTCAAATATGATGAGTAAAGATTAGGTATTTTTATATTTTAAAATGAATAGAGAAGCAGTTTATAATACGTGAAATTATAAACTGCATGCAGACTAGCAAATGGTAGACAAATCTTGTACTTTATTTATCCTGTCCTACTTTAATGACTTCTACTAAGCCTTTTTTTCATTAGGGTCTATTCCAGTGAACCAAACTTAAGAGGGTTTTTTCAAAAGAGCATGAAATACAAAGAGAATTATCCACTGAAGACCAAGGGCCTACTGGAGATGTGATAATAACTGCACTTATATCCCAAAGCATTGAAATACCACATCATAATAGCAATGTTGGTATTGAATCAAATTAATTTATGAAATAAATGCTATTCTACATTTCATATAAAAATAAAATTTATAACTTTGTTCCATTCATCTACAATAATAGAGAACTTATTTAGCCTTTCTCCACCGTGGTTTTCACTTTTGTGGAGCAAGTTTCATAGTTGATGTACCAGATAGGGTTTTTATGAGGATTAGATAAAATCAACACAGGAAGTCTTATAATTGGCACATATTAATTTAATTAACAGTACCTTTAAAATAACATGAAAAAGAAGCACACATTCTACAGCTAGAAACCTGTAAAATCTTAGCTTTATCTGGTACCAGCATTATAATCCTGGGCAAACTACTTTACCTCTGTGTATTTAGTTTCTTCATGTGTAGCATGAGTTAAAAATATCTAGCATGGGATATTGTTTCAAGCCTTAATGATAGTATACATGAGACACTGGCTCATCATTCAATAAATGCATAGTTAAGTGCCAACAATTATAAAAATATGTTTAGATTTTTACACTCTGGAATTCTAAAATATTATAAATGTTAGCATGTCATTTTAGAAATTATAACATGTTTCTGCTATTCCTGCTCATGCCATAGAATGCAATATAATCACTTATGTAATATGTTACTTCACCCATTCAATTGCCATTCATGAGCTATGTAGAAACAAAGGTCAAATGACTACTCTCACAGACAATGAGTTTAGAAGAAATGATTCTGGATATCAGCAGAGGTTTTTTTATTTGTTTTGTCTGTTTCTTTTTTTAAGGTAATCATAAAATGTGTTTACAAATACTCCCTCTTTACAACACTGCCATGTTTTTTCAACTCAGGAGTAACACCATAGTAAACATTTGAAAGTGCTCTGTGCTGGACCTTGAAAATGGGTTGTATTAAATAGTAGTATTTAGATAGTAGTGTTGTTTTGGCATGCTCATTTCCCAGCTTCTATGCTTACCTATTTTTTCTTGTTATAGAGAAAGTAAATGTAAGTAATTGCTGCCTGAGAACACTTTGGCTTTTAATTCTGGGAAAATCTCATTATATTTTTGCATTACAGATTAAAAAATAAGTCACTGTCAGAAAAATGGTAATAAGTACATTACCAACTTTTTTATATTTAATTTGGCTTTTCTGCTATCATTTTTCATCCCAAAGAAAGAATGTAAGACTCTAGATTCAGCAGAATTCTTTGCAGGATCAGTTATTTGCTTTTTGGACACCCTTTAGGTGATCTAATGGTATGGACATCGAGATAGAGTGAGGAGTTCTGAATTCTACTTTTTACTTCAGTCAATCTTTTCTTCTCTTATATATTTTTGGAATTTGACAAAATATTTGTCTTGTGTGGTTAAGTTTTCACCAATATATAGCATTGAAACAACAATATCTTTAATGGTTTCATTAAGAATTATTAGGTAAAAATTGTGATTGATGTTTATATATGTTTATCCATCTGCATCATAGCACTTACATGGTCCTCTAGATTTTCAGAAATGTGTGACTGTTCTAAGTTGCTTTCTTGGGTATTTTTAAATACTACAAAAAAATGAGTTTTTCTGTAAAAGATTTTTTTCTCTAAATATTTTCTAATCTTCTTGCTAATTAAATTCAGTTGATCACTGTTCATGTATTATAATTAAATAATTAAATTTAATTAAGGTCTAATTGGGAATATAGTTCTCACACTAGAGAGAAGCACAAAAATTACTACTGACATAAGAAAGTTTGAATCAACAATAGTGCCATTACTTAAAATGGGAAATTAGAAAAGAGTTTAGTTTTCTTTTGGGGGAGGTAAAAATGATGTTTTGTAGCTAGACAAATTGAGTACTTTATATTTTAATAAGAAATGCAATTGCTGATTATTGATAGGTCATGTTTAAAGTAAAATTTACTTTACTTGGCATGGCTATAGAAAGAATACCATGTAATGACAGTGATTATCATTCTGTATCTCATAGTGATAGATTATCGATTTTTTGGATACTATTTATTGATTTTTTTTTCTCTCTAGTAGCTCTTGTAATGACCATGAAACATTGGTGTGATTAAGTAAACCATTAACTTTATTGTTTTTGCCTTTTGATGAAAACACTGGGTGGGTGCATTTATTTTTTGCAATACTTTGTTTATTTTAGGTCACTGCCTCTTTCTCCATTTATCATCCCCAGGGACCACTTACTTATTTGAGGCTGAATGTGTTTTTACTGGTTATTGTGCTTGGCTTCTCATGTCATAAGAAATTCATCTAAGATCCAATTTATTAATATGTTATTGAAAGAAGAACCCAATTAGATTTTTTGAAATTGTTAGAAAAGTTTTCAATAGTCAAATATCATAAGAAAAGTTCAATTTCTAAAGATATTTCCTTATGCTGGTAGAACTTGACAATCTATACAGAATGAATTTAAATACACTATTTACAGGAGAAATAATAGTTATTTATGAAATTAAAATAATTTATAAAATTTACCACTAGAGATATACATAACCAATATTAAGCCTGACATTTTGAAAATATTGTCTCTTATATTTCTGTAGTTTATGGTTATTTTAAGCTTAGTGAACATATTTAAGTATATTTTGTTAAAAAATAGTGAGAAGAGGAATGAAATGGAAAAGTATGGAACAGAAGTATTGTTAAGCATTGGTTGATTTTAAAAATAATCAAAAAACAATTATACTAAGTTGAAGTGTTCAATATGCTGTTGGCATGGTTTACATGGATTAAAGCAGAAGGGAAACAGTTAAAAATGGAAGAATCATGGTTTTAGAATTCAACAAAACTTGGATTAAATTCTGGCTTTGCCTCTTCTATATGCATCATGAATAATGTTAGGGAATTATAAGAACTTCTACTAACTGAACTCATAGTAGAGCCTGAACTTGGTTTCCTCATTTGTATAAAAATGGGGATAATAATAATTACTTTAGAGTTATTCTACAAATGAGATATCATGAATACCTTTGGAAGGTAATAGAAGAATACTTGGTGCTCAATTAATAGTTGTTGTCATTCATGTTAAAAATCAATCTATAGGTATACTTTTGATTATTCATTTCCTTGTTAATTACTCCAATTTCCCCTCTTAGATCTATGTGTTCATTGACAGAGATTTTTTATCTCATGATAAATGCAAATTCTTTTAAAAATTATATTAAAAAGAAAAATCAATACAGTAATTTTGATAATGCAATCTTTATGCTTCATCTTCAATACAATCTCATTATTAACATAGTGCCAAATACCTTAAATGTAAAAATATTGATTAATGATGGTAATGTAATATTGGAAAGTCATATAGAAGAAATACCATGGACTTGGTCTCATCATGGAGCTTCTTTGGACAACTTGATTTTCCCAGCACACACACAATTACGTTCCATTTTTGCTTTGGAGGATTTACATTTTTTTCACTTCTTTAATTCTTCAATGGACTTCTTTTGAGATATTGACCTTTTGTGAATGGAATATGTGTCATGGAATATAATGAACTACAACAGTAATAATAAAATGTGTATCTAACAAATATTAAAAATATAAACTTATAAAATGTTTTAAAAATAAACCATAATAGGCAAGAGTCATAAAAATTGTTGACTTACAATACTCCCCATTAACCAAGTGTTAGAAAAGAGGAAAGGACCAATGCTAGGGATGGGACCCAACCCAGCCCACAAAGGTGTGATACTTGCATGGTATCAGCCTATATTGTGTTTTAAATTTGGATTATTTGCCAACATATGTTAAAAGAGGTTGCCTAGAAATTCAGAGTTATGGTTTCTCTTTAAATTACATGCATTTAAATATATATTATACATAGAAAGAAATACAAAGATGTGCATAATATATAAATAGGTAAATATGTGTATGTATTTGAACATAATATAATTAATATCCTATAATATCTTAAATTCTTATGGGGAACACTTGGTTAGGTAGCTTAACATTGTCCCTCTTTAAGGAGCTTGTGCTTTCCAGGTTTTCACAGTTCCCTTTCCTCCTAATTTCTCCCTGACACAGAAAAAGGAATTACAGACAACCTGCTTCCTTCTTACACGTAACATGCCTGGTCCTTATAGCAGGTTTTATTTTAATTCCCAATAACATGTGCATATTTTTAAAGAATGTAGTGGTCATAATGACCATATGTTTTCTGTAAAAAACGTGATTACTTTTACATTACAAGTTTATGAAATGTTCATGAATAAAATTGTTTTTGACGTCACCTTCTACCATCTCTGGACCCCTTGGTTGCTTAGTAGACACCACTGGTGATTTGTGGAAACCGGAAACCACTTTGAGAAGCAGTGGCTTATAGGATAGAGTAGAAGTTCTTGGCATTGCATTAAAGGCCAAATATCATCTGGTCCTGGCTTTCCTTTGTAATTTTGACTCATACAAAACATACTTCTTCCCAAAACCTTTTTTGAAAACTGTAAGGTAAGACTTGTGTCAGAATTTGCATGCTTATTTATAAATTCATTTGTTTATCGTTCCTTTGTCCAGTATTTTTGCTCACTACTTTGTCTATCTGGCAAAATTAATTTGGCCTACATATAAGTCTTCCTGATTTATCTGTGAACCTAAAGAATAGTAAAATTATTGTTTAACTTTATATGCCCAGCATTTTTATAGTTCATGGAGCAAATTAAACATCAGGTAGTTCAAAATATACTTACTGAATGAGTGAATGAATAAATGAATGATGTTGCAGTGACCCATTTGAATCAAACCTAAACCTACAGGTTAGATCAAAACCTAATCAACAACTGTAGTAATTTGTAGAAAATAGAGTTTATATACTGAGTGTTTGTTCTCAGAAGATAAAGTGAGAAAAAGATGTTTTAAGATTACATATGGTCTAAGGACCATTTCTTTTATGATAATTCTCACATTGGAGGGTTTTCTTTACATGTCTTTATGAAAACGTCTACATATTCTAGCATTTCCCCTATTTGTTGGAACTTTGGAATTATTGAAGCTATTGTGGATTTTTTTACTGCAGATGTTTAAGCAAGTAGGAACTCTTTATAACGTTAGTTTTTATCCCTTTAAATAGGTATTTGATTTTGTTACAATTTCACTCACAAAATGTTTTGTTTTGGAGTTCAGTTTCTACAAAGTGTTTCATAAAAGTCATAGAGCTTGTAGAAGAGTGTAAACATCAAATGGCAAATTATTTATGTTGAAAAACTTTCAGGAATATTGTGTCTTTGAAAAAACTTTACAATGAGATTCTGGTTTAATTTTTTTTTTTAAATCAGGGCTTTTCTCATCAATTTATTGACAATCAACAACACCTTTACAATAGTAGGAGTGATTTCCAGTGACTGTCAACACTTATTAATGAAAGTCATCCACACACTTTTGACTCTTTACATTGTGAAATTAAATATTGCCTTTTCATGCAACTGATTTTGCAATACAAGGTAAACAGAGAAATCTAGTTTTTTTATTGCTCATCTATTAAGTTCTCTTTTTTGTTTCTTTATACCCCAACAAAGATTTGAAGTTATATATAAAACAGGCAACAGTCAACATTAACAATAGAAGTATGCCCCCCCTTGTGTGTAATAAGTTTGGGGGATATCAAGCAGTTGAAATGTGAAGAGTGCTAAGGCTTCCCTTCCCATCTTCCCTTTCCTTCCCCCTGACTGCTCCCCAGTGCTGGAGGCATGGGGGATCTCTGAGGCCCTGCAACTGCTCATCTTCAACCTCAGAGGCTGGATCCTGGTCTTCCCTCCTTCTCTGAAGGTGTTTGTGCTGGGAGGAGGGTTCTGCTGAGGGTTAGAAGGAAGGTCTTTGGGTGCCAAAACAGCTTTTGAGCTAGAAGCAAGTTAATTATCCCTCCAAATATCATCAAGAATAGCTGCTATGGAATGCAGTTGTAATCCACTTTCAATAACTGAAACTATATTCAGCTGGGAGATAATTTATTTGAGTTTTAGTTATAGTGATGGAAACATTAACCTTTCAGGGAGATCTAATAAAGAAATTAAAGACCAGATATGAGATTCAGTATAAAAATCTGTCAGTGAACACAGCTGGAGCTATAGCTGTGTAAAAGCTTTAGAAAGTACTCCATTACGGTATATCATAGAAGTAAATGAATTAAGGAGACAAGTGTCTACTTCAATATTGTGCAATTTTTGAAAGCAGGTTAAGAAAAACAAACATTTTTATTTTCAGAATTATGGACAATAGTAGCCAAGTATACATCTCCTTGAATCATCAGTAAGTGGCTGCATTGCCCAATCTCATTGAAAATGGACGTGCTACAATGGGTGCTCAGAGAAATGATTTTTTTATGTAAGGCACCAGTTGGTCTGGGGTAGCACAATCTACAAGCCAATAAAAACTAGTCTGACACTGTGTCATTCTACCACCCAACCACAAGATACATTTTCACCAGAGGCAGCAGATCAATTTCAATAGAATTTGTTTAAGCTGTCATCAAAACATATTTATCTCATTTATCTCTTCAAATTATGCTAAGATCAAATAAACTGAGTGAACTATTATTGAATATGAACTAAATTATGGTATAACAAGTAAGATCGTATTTCCCCAAACATGTAATCCATCACTGAACTGTTAGATAGAGTGTATTCCACTTAAAAGAAATCTATTTTTCAAAATCTATGCATTAAAAAGGACTCTATTTAACAGTAACTGACACATAACTAATGTGGGTGGCAGTGAAGGAAAAAGCTAACCCAGGAGTTTCCCAATGTTTAATGTCAAATAGTTTAAACATGTTTAAAAATAGAAATGACCTAGCAGTTACATTATTATCGTTTAGGTTTAGATTTAGATTTCAGTTGTACTTAAGAACACATGCATCACTATAGAGAGATTTTATGCAGCTTAGAGTGGGAAGGGGAAAATATTCAGTGATATTTTCAGTAGGAAATAAGAAAGAAGTCATAATTGTAACTAAATGTCTACAGGTAGCCCTTCTTGGTTCACAATACATCCATGTACCTCAGCACATTTTCATGGAATCCTAGGGTTGGTTGGTTACATGGAAAAAAATTTTATGAAGCCTTAGCCTAGAAACCCAGTTCCATTAAAGTTTCTCTTTTTTCTGTTTTTCTTTTTCCTCTCCAACAGACAGAAACCTTCCTTTAAAATTAACACAGTTGAGAGATAACGAACAGCTCCTGACAATTAACTTTTAATTTATGACCTTTAATCTGCAAAAAGAAATTCTAATAGGGCGTCTATTTAGAGTAGATTCTGTCTTATCTTGACGGGAAGGAAACGGCGGCTCCGCCCCCACCTTCCTTGGTGAGTAGCAGAGGAAATATGTGTGTGAGCCTTGCAGGGTCTGTGAAAGGAAACATAAACGTTACTTGTTAAGAAGCCCAGGGTTAGAGGGAAGTGTAGAAGAGGGTAAAGAGGGTCAAATATATGGTGACAGAAGATTTGACTTTTGGGAGGTGAATACACAATGCAATATATAGATCATGTATTATAGAACTGTACACTTAAAACCTATATAATTTATTGTCACCATAAATTTAATATATAAAAGAAAAAGCCAGGCAATCCATAAAATGTATTTACTTTTCATGTGATTTTATTCCCCACAAAAATTTTTTTTCTTTCTTCTGCTTTCCCCCAAATAAATGGAAGAACCTTACGAAGTTGTCTGATATTAAGGAATTGGAACTTGTTAACCGGATACATGTAGAGGAGCCATGAGACATCTGGGTAAAAAGTGTTTCCCGTACAGGGAGTAAGCAAAGCAAAAGTCAGGGCAGGACCTTGTCTAGCACATCTGAAGACTAACAGGGGGAAGCGAATCCCTAAGCAAGAGCGATCAGTGGAAGGAATAGTAGGAAAGGGAGGACTTCAGACAGAGGATAGGGCTGTGCAGGCTGCCGTGAGGACTCTGGCTTTCAGCTCCTGGCTGCAGATATCTGCCTTCCAGTGAAAATGGTTTCTAGAAGATGGCTATTCTTCCAAAGGAGTTTTCATCGTTTTTGTCCTAGTGGGCAAAACGTCATTGTTTTTCTTTTTTAAAGTTTGTTGGTCTTCTAAGAAAAGTTTGAAAAACTTTGTATAATCATATGTTTTTTAGCAGAGTTCTAAATTTTTTATGATTTTAAATGGCTGCAATGGATATGACCTCTGGTATATGGTAAATATTTAAAATCAACTGTTATGTTACTCTTTCAAGTGTAATGGACTCCTAATGCCTTAGCAATTTGTGACATAGTCATATTGTCCCTTTAAATGATACATGAACAAGCTCTTTAATAGTTGGAAACTTTACATGATTTATCTCCTTGAATTGTTATTTCATTCCACATCTTAGGCAGAATTTTATTTTTATGTAATATAAACCTATGCTTTAAAGTATCTTATTGATCTTAGCGATTTTGCTACATCAAAAAATATATATGTAAGTTGACACTTAAGGCTTTATTATTATTACTGTTACAATGATTATTATTACCATTAATAGTATTTTCCATGACCATAAAACACTAAGTGTTAAAATATATTTTCAGGTTAGGCTACATTTATAATAGTAAAAATCTGTAATTAATTGAAACAACTAATGGGAAATAACTTTTGATAGGGTAATATTTAATATAAAGTATAATTTTATTGCAAATGATGTTGAGATAAATGGGTTTGCTTCTTAAACTGAGATAAGTTCAGCATTTATTTCATTCCTATTTTTCCTTTGCATTTTTGTTTGAGGGAGAAGACAAATGCTGAGAAATTTATTGATATAAATTAAGAACATGGGAATAGAAGGATTTCTGTTAGAGCAGTGTTCCTCATTTGTTTGAATTCCATCAGAATTACATGCCCAAATAACACAGTAAAACATCATAAACACTTCCAACAATCTGTCAGAAGGTGATTTATTTGGATCTTCCCTCAGGTTTGTCAAAAGCAAATAATTCGTAACAATGCACATCACAAAAGGATTTTATAAAACCGAATATTTAGAGTCATTCACTTTCTCAACACCAACAGCAACATATTAAAATATTCCTTTATCTGTTAGGGAGAGATTTTTCTTCCTTGGGTTGATGCATCATAGTGGGGTTTAAGATGGATGAGAAGGGCCATGGTGAGAAGGGCTGTTCCAGTAGGAAGACAATTGTAAGAGGAGGAAGGGGAAAGGATGCCCTCTTACAGTACCAGTGTACCTACAGCTTTGTCTATACTCGCCTCTACCAATCAGTCTCTCCTGGAAGAAATGCCAGAATGCATTCCCCAGGAATTTCAAAGTTCTCCTCAATTTTCCTAACAAATACTATTCCTGAAGTTTTCGTAATAATTTTATTTTGAAAGTTATTTTAAAAAACAAATTTAAATCACGTGACTCCATTTTGCAACTACTTAAGGAATTATAACTTTGAAGTTTTTTTAAAAAAATTAAATTAACTGCTTGATTACTCTAAGCAGAATATTGTCATAAAATATATCATAATAACTCCAATATAAACGCTATTGTAATAGAACCCAAACTTCTGAACTTGGCTCACAAGGTCCTTCGTATTTGCATTCTGAATACCTCTCTAGCACTCACTGCCATTTCCCCTCAAACTCACAACTTTCCTGCACTTACCTCTTTTCATTTTTTCATCATTGCCACAATGTTTTCATCGTAAGACGTACTTACTCCTTTATCTAGGAAAGCTGGTTCACCAGGTCTTCCTTCAACCCACTCTCTTCCAAGCCCTTGCTCAGATGCTGGCCCAACCTTGGAGAACTTCCCTGACCATTGCTTTTAAAGGAGTAATTATTTCCTTTACAGAAATGATGGCCACATCAATTATTTTATTAATGTGTTTACATGTTTGTCTTAGTCTAAGTGGCAAGAACCTCATCTGCCTTTTTCATCCTTGTATGTATGCATAGCAGATAGAATCACACCTGACCCAAGGCAGATAGTCAAAAATACTGATGCATGACTGAAAAATAAAATGATTCCGGCATGCCAAACTTTTGTCTTCCCTGGGCCATATTGGAAGAAAAACTTTCTTGGACCACACATAAAATACACTCACACTATCAATAGCTAATGAGCCAAAAAAAGGGGAGGAGGTATTCTGTGCATAATTTTCATAATGTTTTAAGGAAGTTTATGAATTTGTGTTGGGGACATTCAAAGTCATTCTGGGCCACATGCGGTCCATGGGCCACAGGTTGGACAAGCTTGGATTAGATCAAAGTTATGGAAGAATAGTTGATGCAAACAATGAGAATTGATCCAAATGAGACGGTATACTTTCAAAGCACTCATAAATAAATTTCATATTTATTTCAATCTGTTTTCTAATATTGGAATATCTATCTCTTAACCCGTGGTGCTCATGCATGTCAGGATGGCTGCTGTGTATTGGGTGCTATAACGCAAATGACCTAAGGAATATTTCTTGACCTGGTTTAACGGAAGTCTATTTGAGGGGTCCAGTACATCATTTAAAAGGAGCACACCCACATTTCCTCATCTCAGGTGGCTCTGGCATTTTTCTACCTCAATGGTCAAAATACTTAACCACTGATCATCATATAGGAAGAGAACTAACATCTTCAGGAAGAGCTTTGGCATGGCACATGATTGCTGTCTCTTAGTTTGGGTCAGAAAAATCAATACTGGTGTTGCTTTACTGTTGCTGAGTAGCTTTTTAAAACTTACTAGGCTAAAATTAACCAAGCAAGTTTCCTGGTTCCCCTTCCTTATGCCATAAAGTAGACAAAATTCAACAACAGACTGATGGTCTAGCCTCCCCCATGGCTCTTAATAAATAGAAATACATTATTAGGGAAGATGGATGACTTTGCTTGCCTGTTTTCTTCTTTTTGGATGACATAAATCTCTCTCACTCCTGCTGAGGAAAAAAATGAATCTCTTTGTCTAAGTCTCAGCATATTCCCATGAAAGTGGCTCTTGGCAAAAGCTATTCAAATAATTACAGATCTTAGAAATAACAAATCATTAAGTCAAAAATTAGCCTTCCAAAATACGTGCTACTATGTTGGCCTCATTTAATTTTCACCAGGTACTAATAATTTAATTTGAGCTTCTCTTTCTTTATGTAATTTTGTAACATTATATGCATTGTGAGGCAATGCCAGCAAGTTGTTTTCATTTTTATTTTAAAATAAAAAATATTACTTATTTAACAAAGTCACATCTTTATTCATTAAAGGCTTAGGGCACCTTATGAAGTAATAGAAGAAGCACCATTTGGGGATTATAATAGATGGATCTCTGAATGTCATATGACTTTATTGTAAATCTTAGATTCTAAAATTAAAGTAACTTAAGTATATTTTAGGGTTGTTAACGAAAATTGGGCTCCTCACAATCTTTTCAGTAGTGACTGAAAAAGTAACTGCATAGAATTTTTTTCACTAAGTCCTCAACATTTTGTAGTGTATATGTTAAATGTCAGATTTTTTCAATATGTATTTGATAATTAGAATTACTTTGATTACCAGTGTTCTGAGTTTCACTTTTCCTTTTTCTATTTACAGCATTAAAATGAGAAGAGAAAGGAAAAAATACAAAAAGAAAGTTACATTTTGAAGTTAACTTTTAAACATAATACATCAAGCTTCATATTAATTGGTAATATATGCCAACCCAACATAAACAGACATGGGCTACTGTTAATATAACAACAAAGCCAGAGCTTTGCTCATTTTAAAAACTGCTCTTTGTATAGTTATTTCCATGCAGTTTTATCACGCCTGTAGATATGTTGATAGGTGTATGTAAATACATGAATCATAGGGCTGTAGAAAGCTTCCAAGTGATAGCAGTTTTAGAATCTGACCTAGGTGGCCAACGTCATCTGCTGTGCCACTCACTAAGATAGACTTTATTATCTAGTTCCTCACTTTATACTTAAAATCTTGAATCATGTCTGAATTCGAAGGTTTTTTTCCAGTCACTGAAAATTACTATTTGATGCTGTTTTTTATAAATCCTTTTTAATATGGACAGCTATTTAAAATAATGGCTAAATATTTATCAAACATATGTTCTGTTAGGTGACATTAAACAGCTTTTAATGGGGGTTTAGGTTCTACTAGAAATTGTGCTTAGCCAGACTGAAGTCTCCCTCAGGGCAGCACACGGCATAACTGTTCGCTGAGTGGTTATTAATTGACATATTTTATTCTCCAAAATACTTGAATAAAATCATATATTAAGTGATTTCCAGGTGGTAGACTGAATGCAATGATTAAAATAACCATGATTTTCAGAGCTGCATGCTGCGCTTCACATATTCAATCCAGACAGTAACCCCAAGTTCTAACTATTATCTCTTAATTTTATGGATAAAACACTAAAGATCAGAGAGAGGCAGTAATTTTATCAACGTCTCATACAGAGCTGGTGCTAGTCAAAAATCAAGGTTTAAACCCAATTCTTATTCTCATCCATAACATAGCTTTTCTTACTATAATTTATTTAATTTCTCTGTTCAAGCAGATCAAAGACCAAGAAAGATTAAAGACAGTTTTCATTCCCAGCTGAACGGCCAGTTCCATCTTCCTCGGAGAGTCTGAAAACAGAGAGAATGTTATAGTCTGAGGAAAAGCCACTAATCACACAAAAAGAAGGTACCCTAAGCGACCAGTTTAAGGAGAGTTTTTCTGACATGTGAAGGCTTACAAGCACAGCAGTTGGTCAGTGTTAGGTATTTTACAAAATGTCTATTATTTAATATCAGGCTGTAATTAGTTCAGTCTCTCATGTATGTTTTGGAACAGAAAATATACTCATTGTCAGCTGAACTATTTTGTAGCTACTTTATTGTTCGTGACTAAAAATTTTATTTGATGCATTTTATTAAGAGGTGAACAAAGCACAGTTCTATTTTCAAGCTACAGAAAGAAACATAATTATAAGAGACTTTGAATTCCCAAATTATACATAGAATAGATCATTTTATGCCATGTAAAGTTCATGTCACAGTTGGATCTCTAGCTTCCCATTATGCATTTATTATATTTTCTGTACACTTGATAATTTGGCCATTGACATTAAATTGTAATTAGAGGCTCAAAGAGGACCCTTGCTTTGGTAATATAATTACAAAAGACCAACACACAGTAACAGAAACAGCCTCTAATACACATCAGTATTGGATATTTGTTATATCTTCCTAATATTTGTTGGGTTTCTGTCTCCCCTTCTCTCTGTTTTTATGCTTAGATGGTTGTGGTAGGTTGAATAATGGCCCTCAAAAATACCCAGGCCACAACCCCGGAACCAGGGAATGCTATTTTATATAGCAAAGTGATTTTGCAGATGAGATTAAGTTAAGGAACTTGAGATGAGGAGATTGTCCTGCATTATCTGGGTGGGCCCTAAACATAATCACAAATGTCCTTTTAGGACAGAGTCAGAGAGAGAGTTGACTGCAGAAGAAAAAGGCAATGTGACCACTAAAGCAGGATGCTAGGCTACTGCCTTTGAAGACAGAGGCAGGGGCCAGGAACCAAGGAATGCAGTTCTAGAGGCTCAAAAAAAATACCTAGAGCTCCCACAGCGAGCATACCCCTATACACACTTTGAACTTCTGACCTCCAGAACTCTAAGAGAATACACATGTTCTTTTAATCTATTTATTTAAAGTTTGTAATAATTTCTTAGCAGTTATAGGAAACTCATAGAAATGGGGTTCAGGAGTGGATCAAGTGACCTAGTTCTAAGCTCATCACCATGCCCTGTTTTCCTACTTACGATTGTTAACAGCTGAGGAATGGCTTACATTACCCTCATCAGAAGTGAAAGCAAGCAGTCACTAGGAATGCTGGGAAGAGACTGGAGAAGTCTCCCCCTGCCAGACTGACTCTTGGAAGATGTGAGGTCTGGGAGAGTCGAAGCCATCTACTGTTCACGGAAGGAAACGTGCTTAAGTGTGAAGCCAATGGGAACCTGGAAGAGAGAGCAGAAGAGAGAAGACAGGAGAGAATAGAGGAGAGAGAGCAAAGGAGAGGAAGAGGATGAGAGAGATAGAGATCAAGTGCATGGAGTATGCATGGGCAAGCACATGCCTGCCAGCCTTCCCTCTACTTTTCAGTTAAGTGAAGGAAATCAGCTCCCTCTTTTCTTAAACCAGTTTGGGCTGGATTTTCTGCCATTTGCAAGTGAAAGAACACCTTTGGACGCACTTTTACGTCTGAGGGTTTTTTGTTTTGTTTTGTTTTTGTTTTTAATGACAAAGGTCAGTACAATGGTATGACTGGTAACATGTACTTTATTTACTATGTAAATATAGTTAGACACTACATCAAGAGCACACCTTAAGTATTTTATCCGAAGCGACAAATATTAGAGTTTGCCAAATAATCATCGGGGGGAGAATGAAAAAGACAAATTCTAAGGAGAGGATTAATTAACTTAGTAGGATTTCAACTCTTGTTAGTTAGGGACCCTTTTGCCAAATGTTGCTGTGGGTTTCTCACTCCTACAGTATACAGTCACATTATTCAATCCCAAATAATTTTTTCTTATGAAGAAAATACTACTTTAACTAGCCTTGTTTTTCTGAAATTAAATACCTGATTAGGGATTTCTTTTGCTATTGCTTAGTCATTTAATCCCAGAGCAAATAAAGAAGATCATCTTTTGTTTCCCTTACCACCACCACCAACTAACCATCAGCATGGAGCATTTTTCTTCCACTAAAAGAATGAATATTGCATTAAAAAAATTAAAAGTTCACCACTGGATATAGGCTTTGGAGTTTGCCAAGTTTCTTCGGTGAAGTAAATTACTTAACATGAAGTATTGGGTGTGTTCCACATTAGCTAACAGGCAGGGACGACAATTCACAGAGTAAACCTGCAGTTTTTGTAGCACAATCTTGTTAGACATTATTTCTTTATTATTTCCAAGGGATGATTGTTCTAAATAGGAATAGTGAGAATGGAGCAGTATAAAGGTCCAAGATATAAATATATTTTTCTTAAAAGTTTGCTTGAAAATACATATATTATATAAGCGGACATCTATTGATTTTCCCTGATCATTTGATTTTTGGATGTAGTTGTTGCTTTGTAGTATGTATATGATAGCTAGCATTAGTAAATGACACCTAATCCTCCCTAAAAAATAGACAAATTTTTTGTTCTAAGGCTTCCATTTCTTTGAACCATTCTTTATTAGTAAAAAGCTAACAATGTGGCAAACAATTTTTTTCTGTCAAAATACAACTGCATATTGATTTGACATGCTATCTAGATGGACTCTTAATGACTAAGGACTACATGGAGCTATCATATAAAGAAAGGGAGAAGGCTGGGAAGCACAGACCCATGGCCAATTTATGATTTCATACTCAAAGGTGGTTGGTATAATTATATTGATTGCATTTCCCTTGTAAAGGTAGAAGAATATAATTATATGGTAGCACAATTGCTCTGGCAGGAAGATGGAACTTGAAGTAATTAGGAATTACTGTACCTTAGAAACAAAACTAAATCTACCTATGCTAAAGTGATTTGTTCTTTTTCATTTGCTGATAGAGGTAGATCTTAATGCTTTCATTAAAAACATAGAAATAATGTATTGTTTTCCATTTCTACTCAAAAATGACCACTGGGTTATCAGACACCAGATATGTAATTTTTCAGCTTCATTCTCAGGTGGCTTTTTGAAACATTAACTTGCCAGTTCCTAGAGACATCTTCTAAGTTTTGTGATTAAGAACTGTTTAACTTGGGAATTTTAAGTGTAGTTTCATTATTCTTTTTTCTTTGATGAAAATTTATATTATAATAAAAATTTCAAATGATAATTGGAGACTCTCTAAACCACCAAAGAAGTACTTATAAAGACATAGTCTGTGAAACTTAATCCCACTTGACCCAAATACAACAAAGTATGAAACTCTTTGTGTATAACATAGAAAAGTAAAATAACAGCATGTGGTGAAAAATAGTAGTCAAACATATATTAATGACATATATTTTGCAGTTGTAGATACAATCTTAAAAACTTTATGAATAATTAACAATCAGTAAAACTAAAATAATTTATAATAAAGAAATTGACTTCTTAAGAAATACCAAAATGAGACTCTTAATTTTGGTTCTCTGTAACTAAATCAAAATTTTATTTTACTAATTGGCTTCTCTGCAATCTGAAAAAATAAAGGATAAATCACTTATCAAAAGGAAAATGTCAAGGTTTTGTTTTTTACTTACATCATAGACTAGATATACTTGTATATCCATACAGTATGCTACCTGCTGTTTCTGCTTATATAACCAAAGTTGGCATTCATAATGACTGACCCTGAATCACAGTGTTGAATGTTGAATCATCATAAATCAAATTACTTGCTCTATACAGTGTTCTAATGTTGCTTTAAAAAATAAATCATCAAAGGCTTCAATTTTTAAAATGCAATCTGTATTTTTTCATCTATCTATCTATCTATCTATCTATCTATCATCCATCTATCTCAATATTCAGTAATGTCTATAGTGCTTATTTTTCAACTGCACACTTTATATATTACTGGTTCTTTTTAGGTCATGTCTTAGCATGACCCCTATTCCATTTTCTTTCCCTTATCCTCACAAACTAGTCATACTATGTTTTTAAATAATTCCCTAGTCTGTCTTTATTGTATGAATGCAATTATTGTTCACTGTGTTTCCAATCCTCTCTTATACACATTTCCCCACTGGAATTAACAATACACTTATTTTTGTTTGCTTAACTTTCTAATATTTATGAAAAACTGTATTTTCTTACTTATCCAACATACATATGAAATAGTAGTAGTTTTTCCAAAGAGTCACTTATCAAGTAATGTATTGGTGTTACTGGTTTTTCATATGTATTATCTTCTGTATTTATCTGTCCTTCTTGCTCTAACTTAGACTGATTCTTTCTCAGTCTGGGACACAACTGTAGCCAGAGGCTTCATTTACCATTCTCCTGCGTTAGATCACCTCTGTCCTGGATCCTGTGTCTGCCTCTCTTAAAATAAGATGCTTGCTTATTTTGCTATAGTATATGTGTCAGTAACTTCTAAAAGAAAGGTCATGGAAGGTTCATTTTCAAGATTATTTGCATTTCTGAAAATGTCTTTACTTTCACCCACTTGAGTGATACTTTATCTGAGCAGAGGATTTTAGGCTAAAAATCATTTTCTTTCAGAATTTTAGGATATTGTTTCTCCTTCTTCCAATAGAGTTGCTGCTGACACCACCAATTAGATTGTAGGTTTACCTCTCTGTATGCATCTTGCTTTCTACCTCTGGAAACACTTAGAAACTCCACTTTGTACCTGTTCAATACATTTTTACAAAAATGTACCTTAATTATCTTCCATACTTGTGTTGGTAATTCTGTAGTCTTTTATGCTGGGGATTCATGGTCTTCAGTTACCTCCCTTCATTTTCTCTGTACTTTCTTGAACACTTGCCATTTGAATGTTGGACCTCCTGATTGAGGCAAATGTTTCATTTTTCATCCTGCTGCATATTTCTGTCTCCCTCCTTGCTCTCTGCTATACTCCACCAAGAAGATAATTGCTTTGACTTAATCTTCCAAACCCTTATTGAAATTTTTAATGTAAAATACTATTGCTCTATCACTGTTAAGTATTTTATGTATACTGCATTGTTACATCATTCTTTTTTGTGGTATTACATTCCATTTTTACAGATAGAATGTCTTCCATTAACTCACCATAGATGTTATCGTTTTGTGGTTTCTTAAAACTCTTTGATGCCTTCACTATCTTTGTCCTTTTTGGTTTTTGATGTTCATTTGTTTTGATCCAAGATACAGCTTTCTTTTCTCTTCTAAGTCAGTAAACACTACTATCAAAAGCTTGTTCAAATCTCTCATCTTTTAATTCTTCATTCTTTTTACCTTTAGTGGGTTAATAATTTTTATCTTATATAACTACTTTAGCAGTGTATTGGAAAGGAGAAGAACATATCTGTAATATTTAAGAGAATTTCAAAAAATAATTTTAAGGTCAACTACTTTTTACAATACTCTTCTGAATACACCTTTACTCTTTATTTTTAATTTTTGTTAAATTTATTGAGTTGACATTGGTTAGTACAAATTACATAGGTTCCAGGTGTGCAATTCTAGGGTGTGTCTGTGTGTTGCATTATGTGTTCACCACCCAGAGTCAGTTATCTTTACATCACCATATATTTTACTCCCTTTCCCACCTCTCCCACCTGACTCCCTCCTTACTCTCAGGTAACCACTAGACTATTGACTGTGTCCATGAGTTTTTGTTTCTTTGTTGCTTTCAGTTGTTTATTTTACATATGAGTGAGGTCATATGGTTCTTGCTTTTTTCTGTCTGGTTTATTTCACTTGTCATAATGATCTCAAGGTCCATCCATGTTGTTGTAAATGACCATATTTAATTTTTTCTTATAGCTGAGTAACATTCTATTGTGTAAATGTACCACAGCTTCTTTATCCAGTCATCTGTCGCAGGGCACTTTGGTTGTTTCCATGACTTGGCCACAACGAACAGTGCTACAATAAACATTGGGGTACATATGTCTTTGCAGACTAAGTTTTTCAAAATTTTTGGGTAGATATCCAGAAGGGGGATTGCTGGGTCATATGATAACTCCATCCCCAATTTTCTGAGGAACCTCCAGACTGTCCTCCATAGTGGTTGTACCCATTTGTATTTCCACCAGCAGTGTGCAAGGGTTCCTTTTCCTTCACAGCCTCTAAAGCACTTCTTTCTTACCTTGTTAATAATAGCCACTCTAATATACACCATTACTTTGGATTGTTCTCTACTATCATTATACAGTTATTTAAATTTAAGTTTTTGATTTTCATTTTTATTTAAAAATATACATTAACCTTTTAATAAAAGTACATTTAACGTATATTTATGAGGGTTCAAAACATATAAGCTATTCAGTTTTATACACAGCACCTATATTCAATAAATATCTTTTGAATAAATTAATGAAATATTTTATAAAACAAAATGAAGATGTTACCTACAATAAATACTTCATCTTTTTACTTTCCTTTTATCACACTTTTTAAAATTGGCTGCAACAACAATAACAAAAAAATAGAGCTGTGAAAACTTAGGAAATTACAAGGAAAGAAGTAGAAGGATCCATGCAGTAACTCCTCCATCAGAAACAGATTTTTATTCTCTCCAGGAAAAAAACAAAAACAAACACACAAACAAAACCTGGAAAGCCTGTCAATTAACTAGTGGATATTCAGCCCATTAATTTCTCCTTTTCTTCCTCACATCAGCGGTTCCCTGGGGGTGCCCATTGTAAAGCAGGGGCTTCCTATCAGACAGAATGACAAGCAGGAGGGGAGAGAGTCTGAACACAAAAGAAAGAGATCTCTTGAAAATAAAAGGCTTAAATTTTCTAGGGAAGTTTAAAATGTATACAAATATGCAGTTTATTATTAGCTTTGAATATAAAAGATCACATATAAACCTGTGTACCTATATACAGGTATACTTATATACGTGTGTATAACATATATATCATCTTTCACTGCATCAGTTCTTCAAGGGTTTTAAAGGATTAAAAAAATTGAAAAGGCAGAGAAGACAATGAAAGGAAGAGTCAATGTTATGAAGAAAGGTTGGGAGGCCAGAATTATCACGGAGTACACAGGTAATAGAACAATATTGCCTCGACAGGAAGATAGGGTTTGGAAAGAAAATATTGGGGCTATTATAGGAAGTCTTTTAAAATCTCAACTTAATGAGATTTGGAGAAAATATAAGTCCTTTGATCACAGACAATACAATGGAGGATTATTTTAAGAAAAAAAGGATAAATAATGTATTTTTCTGCATGCAGATTCATATTATCTACATCCTTGTGTTTCAAAGTACACTATAATAAAATAATAATCCAGATTCCATGTTATTAAGTATTTATGAAGTAAATGGTAAACACAAGTACTTAGCGAACACTTTTATGATAGATGCTATATAGAGTACGTGACTGACTGAGTATAGAATCTCAAATACCTAGACTTATGTTGCAATGCACAAGATTATCAAACAACACTTCGTTAAGTCTATGTAGCATGGGTTTTTCCAGATAGTTCAAAGTGCAAGTCCATTATCTAATTCTCAAACTATCCCAGGTGATGGGTAGATATTGAAGTTAATACTCCCAATTTACAAAGAAACTGTGCATAGGGAGGCAAAGAGCCCTTGTTAGGCAGTTGGAGAGCTGAGCTGAGACCTCAGGATTGATTGTATATTTTGCAACGTAAGTAATATTTGTGTGCTAAGGGTTTGAGTTCTGGGTAATTAATATTCATTTTTATCATTCCTGCAATTTGGATCATTCCATCCAAATTTACCCTGAAAATTCCTCAATTGTTCATTGTCTCTATTAAACATTTTCACAGGAGAAGAGACATAGGAGATATTGGAAGTTCAAATTGCTCAGTTTGGAGAAGCAAAGTGTAAAGATTATTGAAAAAGAATGACGAATTACTAGGTGATTATCAGTACACAGTCTGCACTGAGGACAACAGAGAAACTAGAATCATTGTCACAGGATTTACAGTATCTAATTCTCAATATCTAACTACTGTAACAAGCACAAAAATATGTGGTATTGAGATTTCCTTATTGAGAAAGAGCAAAGCACACATTGAGAGCTCTCAGTTGTTACACTAGCTACAATAGGAGGCAGTCATTCCATTTCAGGTGCAGTGGGCCCCAAGGGGAATAGACCAGAGAACCAGTTTGTAAGTCTCCCTTAGTGTTCTCTTTGACACCATTACAGAAAAACCACTGGGAGAACACTCATCTAATACTTTGAGCCTAATGAATCCCATATTCCAGACACTAGCAAATGAAAGAGCATTTGTGTTTTGATGTTGATTTCATATATGTAATATTTTATCTTTATATGTTCACCATTATAGATAACATTGAAAAGTACTAATTATGTATGCCTTTATTATTCTTCCCCAACCAACAATTTGCATGGCTTTAAAAAAAATCCATTTCTTTACTCTTCAACTGTTTCTTTCTCCTCTTTTCTGTGATGTGGTTTACCCATCTTTTCTATAATGTGGCTGCTCTCACTCGGCACAACCTCCTGTTTCATTCACTCATTTATGGGCTTCTGCATTTCTGCTCTCCCAGAAGGACTTTACCCCGCTGAAGAGGACTTTTGGATCCTTTCTTTCCTTCTAGTAACAGCCAATGAATTGTTATTTAAACCTCCATCTTGTCTGCTCCTCCCGGCTCCTTCCCCGTGACTTCTCCAGTTAATAATCTCAACCATCTGGCTCCCAAATCTTCTCCTGTAATACATTCACTTAATAGGAGGTACTTTATTCCTACATGCTTCTTTTGGAGCACTGCCATGTTTTCCTATCTTGGTTTCAATCAGGAGTTTTGGGACTTTTACAAAACGTTCTGTGTGGTAGTTCTGCTCTGCTGAGTTTTGTTTCCTGTAGCTTCTCGATGAATTTTTTCAGACCCTCGTTACCAAATCAGCAGCTCCTAGTATGTAGGTATTGATTTGCTTGGATAGTGCCTTGAATTTTCCATTTTGCTCTGTTTTCATTTTTTAAGTTAAGGTCTTTGCCTTTGTCTCACTGCCTTTATTCTCTCGTAATTTTCTCTGCTCTGTGCCTCTTGCCCATTTCTGTAAAACACTGACTCTTTAGCAGAGAACTACCTTTTTATTACTCTCAAAGTGTAATGTAGCAAAAAAGTGTGAAGTGCTATGGACTTGACACAGTAAGTGCTCACTAAATATCTACTATTATTTTTAGAACTATCTTAGCTATGGCTCTGAATTACCACTACACCTTGAACCGCTTGGCTTAGCTCACCCTATTTTCAAAAGCAACTATTTATAATTCCTCATTATGTTCCCTTCCCTGTTTCTAATTTCTGATTTATCTTTGGCTCTTCCTTATATTTTCCATGTAAATAATTTTTTCTCTTTTTTTCTTTTTCAGTTTAATGGCTCTTACCACAACTTCTTGAATAAGTTATAATGTATTTTTAAATACTTCTTCCTTGTGTTCTTTATTGTCTTTATCATTTTATCTTTGTTCTTTTAATTAATTCTGACTGATCACTCATTTCACTTTTGTACCTTAAATGCTAAATGAAATGAAAAAGGTGGTTTTTTTCCCCATTTCATTTAGACACATTCATGCCATCTGTCATGTTGATTCCCTTTTATCTGAAAACTTCTGAGCAGGGAATGTTGGGGTATAAAGATTTTGCAATAACTTCATGGGTAAGAGTTCTATCCTTTTCTGTTATTGAAAAAAATGTATGGTTTTCTGATTCAAAGTCTTAATCTAAACTTAACTGACGCACCATAATATCACATAATAAAATTGAGTCCCTTTGTCCCTTTATAGCTCTGCTATTCTGTCAGTCTTTCCTGTTTAGTAATACCGGTGAACTCCAGTTTTCTTTCCTTTGATCTCTTAATAACATGGTAACCTGTCAGCACTAAGAAAATGGAAAGATATGTACGAAGGCTGTCTGGGAAAAATCCAGCCATAAATGCCTCTATTTTTGCAGGAAGGCAAGATGCAACCATATAGGACCTTAATTTAAAATGTGCGTATAAATATATAGTCACATGAATATGACTGAAGACAAAGATATTTTGGTGAGTGAATATTAACGTTGGTTTGCTCAAGGTATGAATTTTGCAGCTGTTTTTCTATGTTGATTTGTGTGCGTGCGAGCATGCAGTACCAATTTTCTCCTCATAGCAATCCTGTTCTTGGGTAATTAGTTGAGTCATTTTCATTAGAAATGGATTACATTTTAAAAATGATTGGTGAGCCTCTTTATTTAACCATAGTTGACATTCTAACTCTTTCCCGCAGCCAACAACATAGGGGACAGAGTCAGTTCAAGCAGTCCAAAGGAGGAACTCACCTAAGGCCATTAAACTAGAGAAAGCTTCTTCTCTGAAAATGCCATCGCGTCATTCACTTCTGGAATGTCCAAGTCTGATAATGATTAAATTCTTTCTTCAGTGCTCTCATTGTGGCATTAAGACACTTCTTCTCTAATCATATTTTAGGTTATCCACATGATAATCGAGAATCCTTCTCCATCTTCCCATACAGAAGAGCCACAAGTCCTTCCTTCATTTTCCATTTTGCTTCTTTTTATCTCACACACACACACACACACACACACACACACACACACACACAGTTATGTCTTTTCATTTCAGAGTGCTATATAATCAATCTTCTGAAACCTGAAGCTATTCTTGTTAGATATTGTAACTTTGAGCTCTGCTTTATCCAGACTTCTAGCAAGTTTATCAATCCTTAAAGGTTTTTTGATGGTCAACTTTTCTTTTACCATTGACTCTTCTCTCTCTCTCTCTCTCTTTGCTTTATGACCTCCACTGTTCTTGAAATGCCAATTCCATGTCTTTTCCTTCTCTTAGAGCTACAGATCCTTTTCCTGCATTTTAATTCTTTCATTTCCCCTTTTGTTGATGATAACATAACATATAGCATTATACTATAACATATAGCATGCTGTTGGTGAATATTATAATCTTCCTCCCCAGCACAACTATATGCAAATTTTTTCTTTCTTTTTAATAGCTATGAACCTTACCTTCCATTTCTGAACCACTTTTTTCATACTTACTGAACACTAATTTCATGACTTTGTAAAGTCCATCTTTGCCACCACTCTGAGTGTCCCCAAGCTGATTATAATCTTTGTCTCTAAATGAGCAGTATTGGGTGGCAGGTGGGCCCCGCTTCTCTTTGCCACAGCTGGCCTTCACACATCCATGTCCCAGTCCAAACCCGCACTGTCTGCCACTGTCATCTTAGCCTCTGCCACTCTGGAGATCCTAATCTCACATAGTATCTTGCTAGAGCGAACTCTAATGTAGCTGGCAGCCAATATGTCATGCCTGAGAAGAATGAACAGAGCTTTAGCCATGACTGGTTAATGCAACCTCCACACAGTTTTTTTTTCAGCCGTGCTTTCCACTTCCTCCTGAGGCACTCATAATCTAAACCAAATTCAATTTCTCTGCTGCTCTGAAGCTCATGTCAAACTTCTCTTTCCCAGGTACTCAGATTACTGTCCCTTGGGCTCCTCCCAACTCTATTAATAATTAGGGTCCCACTGTCAACTCCCACGCGTTGGGGCTGATTTCCATAATGGAATCAGAACCTCCTAATTTATCTTTAATTGAAGGCAGACTCCCATTTTCCCAGCTGGAATGCAAAGACATTATTCTTTTCCTTTCCTACTTTCCTTCCTCACACCCTTAGCGAAGACAGAACAGTTGAGGAAGTGGAATTTTTCTGCCTTCTGCCTTCTTAGTTCATTCATTCTGTTCAGCTTCTCAAGTTGCTCTGTAAATCTCCACCTAGGTGCTCTCCTTGTCACTGAACTCACACCAACTTGTGTGCCACAGCAAGCTCCCTGGGCCTGCCCTCACCAATCCAGAAGCCCCGTTTTCTCCACCAGACTCTGCGTGGCCACAGGCACGATCCTCTGGCTTGGACACTTCAGAGTTCGCCTGTCACAATTGCAGGGCCTGAAACCCTTCTCTTTCTCTTCTCCCCTCCCCATCCACCAATCACATTGATAGTCGTAGTGCCTTCTGCACCACAGATGATAATAATTTCACTAATTGGTCACATCCTCCCTGTCCCCATGTTCCCTCCTATGAGAAGTATCCCACCCTTCTCTTCACCTGGAGTCTGTCACTCAATGCTGAAAGAAAGCTCTGATTGTTGGGCCCACCCACTTCTCCTCCAGGACAAAGTGAACTGGACCATGTCAGTGCAATTCTTTCCCCAGGAATTTATCATTGGAAATGAGGTTAGGATTTGAGTGACCATGTGGAGTCATGTTCACTTAGAAAGAGTGAAAATTCATCAACAGGGAGAGGAAGAGGAGGAAGAAGGAAGGGAGGGGAATAAGAAGGAAGGGAAAGAAAAACAAGTGGTTGAATAGAAAAAGGCGGAGAACAGAGACCCTCATGTCTTTGGAGAAGGAGAGAGAATAGTAAAAAATCCCTGATTTTTCAAGCTCCTCTGTCTACTTTCTTATATCCTTCCTGCAGAGTCACTTTATTTGCCCAAGCTGGTTTTGATGGATTTGGTTTCTGATATGCAAATGCCCCCTTATCAAGGTCAAGACAATGCAAGTATTATAAGTTATAATCATAATAATGACCATAATAATAATAGCTACCATTTTTCACGCGCTTAACTGTGTACTAGGCACAGTCTCAAGCACTTTACATAATTACATTCTACAGCTAGTTTGTGATATAGGAGTTATTTGATAAGAACAGTGATTATGGGACAGGTTTGGCAATGTGTCTAGTTACACAGCTATTAAGTGGCCCTAACTGACCTTTGAACCCCAGTCTGCTCCTCCAAAACCATGTGCTATGAGCCAGTACATAAAAAGCATTCCAAATAGTGCATGGGACATGTATCCTATAGTTCGATATTCCTAAACCTTTAAAGCTTTTTGTTTGCTGGATAGAAGGAGCTACATCTGTCTTAAATTGGCATAGCAAAGTGATGTCAGGTGAGGTAATATAAAACCTTGTTACTCAGAGTGTAGTGGTTGAATGAGGAGCTTGAACAGCAAAGGGAACTGATAAGCAATCAAAGTCTTGGGCTGCACCCCATAGCTACAACTGCCTTTTAGCAAGATGCCCCAAATGACCTACAGGCATATTCGATTTTGAGAAACTGTGGTAAGAGATTCAAAGACACTGTCCTTGAGCTAAGATAGTATGTTACTTACCTGGTTATAGTAAATACGATGCGATCTCTAAGACAAGTATTTAGCTGCAGTATTAGTCGTCTAAAACTAAAGCCGAAAGACGTGAATCACAACTAATGCCAGATGCTAAGGTTTTGAAAACACAAGAATATATCAAGGAGTAATTATTCCTCCAATCTGAAGCATTATCTAGTCTCTATTTTGGTTCTTTGTCAACTACAAATAACTACTTCTATATTGATTTTTACTTTATTCCACTTTATTGTTTTTACAAACAAGGGATGGGACTATTTGACCTTAGTATGTTCACCCACTGGATGCTCTCCCTGGTCACTCACATATCCTTCCAGAAGACTGTCCAAAGTTTGGCTTGTTGAAGAAGACTTTCTGGGATTAGCCCATCCTGCCAGCCTTTCTACAAGAATATAAACCAGCGGTTCTCAACCTGTGGGTCACAACCCCTTTGGGGGTCGAACGACCCTTTCACAGGGGCCGCCTAAGACCATTGGAAAACACGTATCAGATATTTACATTATGATTCACAACAGCAGCAAAATGACAGTTATGAAGTAGCAACGAAAATAACTTTATGGGGGTCACCATAACATGAGGAACTGTATTAAAGGGTCGCGGCATTAGGAAGGTTGAGAACCACTGATATAAACTAAGAAGGTTATAAAAATGAGCACAATGTTCATCTATTTGAAGTTGGTTCACATTTTGACTGCTAGTGGTGAAAACTTTTTATCACCTTTGCAGAGAACCAAATTTCAAAATTTGAAAGGTAAGTGCCAATAACTTCCGTGAACTTTAATATTGAAAAAATGTGAAACGCTCAGGAGATCAATTGAGATCAATACTCCTGGAGTGAGCTAATGGAAGATGAGACTTAACATAAAAAAAAAAAAACAACACAGGTATCTCTTCATTTTTACCTCTGATTTTCATTTGCTTATTTAGCTTATGTATTCAAATATATGGATGCACCAAAAATCAACAACTTATTTCTGATGGATATAATAAGGGTGACAATTCAGTCTCAGATAACGTCCTCTTCTTATCCTTTCTGCTACCATGCAAACCTTCCATGCCTGCCCAACTACGGTGTAAGACTTCCTAAATTGGTATCCGGCTCTAAAGATACTTGTGCACCCAAAGGCTTTGTGAACATTTCTTTCCTTGTTTTCTTAAAAAGCTAAGTGTATAAAGCAACTGTAGCGAAACTGAGTGTAATACAGCATTTCTTATCTGTTATCGGTAAACATTGTAAGACATGTCTCAGTAAACCCGCAGAGGTCAGGGACGGAGAGCAAAGGCGGTATTTATCAGATGAGGATGATTAGAGAAAGACCGAGCCTTTTATTCTGGATGTAACAAAATTCTTTTGAAAATTTTATAAAATTCCCAAGACTAAGCAGTAGAGCTTCACATGGATGGGGATAAGGGAAGTAAATATTAAAAAGGGAATGCAGCAAAGAAGTTTCTGTGAGCACGCCTAACTTCTGGAACCAAGAAATTTCCTGAAGGATGGAAGATGGATGTGCCTGGGATTCTTGCAAGTGATAGGGCACAGATGGAAAACCTAGTTCTATGCCATCTGCCAGGGGGCAAGTTCTCCAAAGACATACTACTCTGACCACAGAAGTGTGTAACTTCTGTCATCTCAGCACTTCCCATGACCCCCTCCTGACCCCCACCCAGATTTAAAGCAGAGCCCTTGGAAAGCAGTGCTCACTCAGTAAGCTCTGCGAAGCCCTCTGTTTCTCTGCAAGCACCCTGCTCTCCCCTCTTCCCCTTCCTGCACATTCTATTTCGTCCTGCCTCTCTCCCTTTTCCCCTGTCTCTTCTCTTTCCCAGGGCCTCCCTGGTTGCTCTCCTCTCTTCATTCCAACCTTGGAGCAATCAGGCTGGCTGTCACCTATCCTGTGTCCTCTACCCCTGCTGTGATTCTTAATGAAGTACATTTCAGGAAGTCTACTGATTGGATCCATGACAAGTGCCTAATTGATAGGAGCAGCTGGGCCCTTTGGAGCCCAGGACAACCCTCACGCTCCTTCCTGGTATGCTCGTTTTCCACTTGACTCCACTTCGGCCCTCTCACCTTTGCCTACTTCATAGAGGACGTCAGCTGCAAATTCCTTGGATTCTCTCTTCCATTTCTTCCTCCTGTTTCCTCCTTGGGGAAGCCGAGAGTCTCCTCGCTTAGGTACACCTCAGAAGTTATTGTATCTTCTGTATTGTACTTAGAAGTCTCTCTCAAAGGGTCTTCTTATGTCCTAAGTCAGGGTCTCACTGTCTTTCTCCTGCAAAATCGCAAAACTGCCTTGCCCACTGACGCTCCTCTCTTTCACACCGCTCCCCAAATTAGGGTAAGCATTTTCGGTATTGTGTTTATTTGGCCAATTTCATGTTTTTTACTCTCAACTTTAAAGTGGAGAGGTTTTATATTTTATGTTTATCAGGGTTTTCTTTTTTCTTTTTATGTTTGGTGCCCTCCATTAGAATTTTTTCAATGATTTTTTTTCATCCTCCATGATTGTTGGATTTTCTGTGACTTTAAGGAAGGGGAAAGAAGTGATTTCCTAAAGATAGTTATGAGATTCTTGTAAACACAAGAAGGGCAGCCTTCTTGTTTACGAGTCTGAGGCTAAACAAATCTGACTTCCCCATAATTGTGAGTTCCTCCTCAGGTCATACATAAATTGCTGGCTATTTTTCAAAGCATAAGTAGAGAAGCAGAACATTTGGGAAGCTTCTGAAGTACTCTGTCCGTACCTTCAAGATCTGGCTTGAAACTTTCTCTCTTTATAGAAAGCTTGTGGGAATGACCCTTTCTATGCTCAAACAGTAGTGGTCACTAAAGTTAATTTTCCTGTCAGTGGCCTGTACTTGTGTGTACTTCTTCACAGAATAGTGGTTAAATGTGTGGGCTTTAGGGACAGGTGACTTAAGTTTAAATTCCAGTTTTTACTGTGTGATTATCCATGAGTTACTTAGCCTCTCTGTGCCTTAGTTTCACCATTTATAAAATAGGAGTACAATTGTCATCTATCATCATGGGATATTTTTAAGGATTAAGGATGAAAATTCTTGTTAGGCAAGCACAGTGCTGAGTATATACAAAAGGCTTATTATTATTGCTATTGTTATATGTTATTATGGTTAGCTATGTATGTTCTTTTCATTTCCAACTAAAAACTCCAAGTCAGGTATTTACATCATTAATTAAATACAAGATAAATTAATACAAAATGTTTGGGGCAAGTCACTTACATTTACAGAGCATATTCTTTTCATATCTTTAAGACATTTGTAATTGCAGTTCAAACAGTAATAACTACTGACATGTTACTAGGCCTTAGATGGATTTTATTTTCTTTCATTAAATCTAGTTCAATGTTTTCCACAAATAGAAAGTTATCAATGAATTCTAACTAAATACATGTAAATTATTTCTACAAGGCATAATGTTGATTTAAAATATAACAAACATATTATAAATATATATGTAGTTAAATATGCTGAATGTAAACGCAGTGTTTACATAATTTAGCTTTTTAACATCATTAAAAAGAAGTCGGTCATGCACTTAGGACCACTATCTCCTCCAAATTCCTAGTAAAGTGTTAAGTTTTCTGAAAGTACTTAATGATATTTGGACTAAGTGTACATTTCAAAACACTCTCATTATGAGTTAATGCATTTGTAAAGGGCTTCTGAGTGAGGTTACATATTGCTTATGTTGCAAATGCAAAATGCAAAGGAATAAAGAGTTAGGATCTATTGAATAGCAATGAAACCCTTAATGGTTCTCATTGCTTCCTTTTCCCTCTTAATAGAATATCATCCCAGTTAGTATCATCCCAATCAAACAGTATGAAAATGTTTCACGTTAAGGTTCAGCATTATAGAGTCATTTCATTCGGGGACTGGAGTGAAAATGAAAGATAATCAAATCTAACTCATTCCTTTTATAGATGAGAAAACTGAGGACTGTAGCATTTATTTCAATGAAGATGGTTTTCAAACAACATTTATGCCCTTTATTTGACTTATTCATTCTAGTTTTATAATTTATTTTCATGCTGTTCAAGTGACCACAATGCAAAATATCAGTGTGTCAGGACACCATGTGTTTGGATATGGTCCTTTCTATATGTGTTCCTTCTGCGGAATTTTCAGTATTTTTTAAGAGAAAACTATCATGTAACATCTAGAACTAGAAAGAAATCTTTATGGTATATATTGTACAAATATTTTCTTTTTGGATTGTTTTTCCCTTTTGTTGATACTTCACATATAATATACCATTACCGGTAAATGTCGAGAAGTGGTAGATTCCATTCCTGTGTGGGCCCATCAACTACGTCCCTGAATAGCTAATAATTCATTTATTTTCCAATTAAACTTAAGTACAATTTTGAAATGCATTGCTTAAAAAAATAGGTGCATTCATGCCACGAAAACAAGTTTTTCCAAAAATGTAGTATTTAAGAAAATCCCAACCTATATTGTTAAGGTACTTACTAGAGATAATTGCCACTAATCACTTGAACCTGAAGAAATGGGATTGGTAATGAAACCCAGAACCAGGCATTAACAACTTTGGGGTTCTAATTGTCCTTTACATCTATCGACATCTAATTCACAAAAAGCTGTATTTAATATTCAAGTTATTTCCAAAACAATATATTTTTAATTATTTTTTTATTGCAGACTCTGATGTTTAATTAAAGGTACTGGAGAGGAGCATCTGAGGGAGCTTGCTTCGTTGGTAGGTGGCAGGTGTCAAGTTCAAGTGTGCTGAAGCAACGTAAAGTATTTTTACAAGGCCGGTTTAGAAAGGCTCAACGCTGATGTTACCAATGACGGCTGTTTATTAGCATTTGGTTAATCAGGGGAAAAAAACACTGAAATGAGAAGGAAAAAGCAGACTACAAGGGCAGAAGGCGCTCCTTCCCCTTCCCCTCCCAACTCCCCTTCCTTTGAAAGCTGGGCTCTCGGAGTAGCAGGTTCCTGCCTGTGCCGGGAAGCCGGTCCCGGTGCACCGAGAGCCTCTGCTGTGGCAGGGCGTTCCCCCGCGGGGCCCTGCTGGCTGCTTGGGACCTGCCAACACCTGGCGGGGTCCTTGAGGGCCCTCGAGACGTCTGCGTCGGACGGCCCGGCTCTACCTCGTAGGCAGAAGGCTCTGAGCGGTCGGAAGGGTTTCCTGTGTGTCAGCAACTTGGCTGTGCCGAGAGATAGCTGGCGGAAGAGCGAGGGCGCGCTGGCGGACCAATCGCTCCCCAGCAGCCAGCCCTGACCGGGCGCGCCCCTCACCCTCGCCGCCGACCCCGGGAGCGGGGCTGAAGCTGAGCGCGCCCGGCCTCGGCGGAGACCGACTTCCCAGGAGAGCGCGCCCGCCGGCGGGGAGCCGGGTGGGGGCACGCCCCTCGCCTCCAGCGGAGCCCAGACTCCGCCCACCCTCGCGGGGAGCCCGGCTCTCCCGCCTGACTCCTGCACTCGGGGCCGGACAGGGCCTCGAAACGGGGCCGCGAGCGGGACTGACGGCGGACGGGACGCAGTCCAGCAGCGCACAGGTCTGCGGCCACGCGCTCCGCTGGCTCCCAGAGGCTGAGCGCGGGGGGCGCAGGGGAACCGGCCCGGGCCCCGAGCCGAGCTGCTTGCCTGCAAGGTAGGGAGAAGGAAGATGCCCGAGCGAAGTTGATCTCCGGGGGAAGAAGGCTGGGGGCGCAGCGTGGCGAGTTGGGCTGCACCTCTCCGAGCCCCCGGCGCGGCCCCGCGGCCCCTCGGGAAGACGCAGTTGAAAAGTTGTCGGCGGCGGTGCCCCGCGCGCCCTGTTGTGTAACCTCGGCGCCGCCGGCCGGACCGGAAAGTTGCTGGCCGGCCCTCCAGCCCGGTTCGGTCCCGGCCGCGGGCGGATTTCATGGCCCGCGGCGAAGCCAGGGCGGGAGCCGGCGTGGGCGAGCCCCCGCGCGCCTCCTCCCTCGGGGATCCCCGGCGCCCGCTCCCTTCCGCTCGCTCGCTTCTCCGATGCTCGCTGCGCCCCTCGCCGCCGCCCTCTCGCCGCCGCTTACCGCTCGGAGCCGCCGCCTGAAGTCCGGGAGGAGAGAATGACCGAGGCGCTGTGGTCGGCTGTCCCCAACGGGACGGACGCCGCCTTTCTGGCCGGCCCGGGGTCTCCCTGGGGGAACAGCACGGTCGCCTCCACCGCCGCCGTCGCCGCCTCGTTCAAATGCTCGCTGACCAAGACGGGCTTCCAGTTCTACTACCTGCCGGTCGTCTACATCTTGGTCTTCATCATTGGCTTCCTGGGCAACAGTGTGGCCATCTGGATGTTCGTCTTCCACATGAAGCCGTGGAGCGGCATCTCCGTGTACATGTTCAACTTGGCCGTGGCCGACTTCTTGTACGTGCTGACTCTGCCCGCGCTCATCTTCTACTACTTCAACAAGACGGACTGGATCTTCGGGAATGCCATGTGCAAGCTGCAGAGGTTCATCTTCCACGTGAACCTCTACGGCAGCATCTTGTTCCTGACCTGCATCAGCGCGCACCGCTACAGCGGCGTGGTGTACCCACTCAAGTCCCTGGGCAGGCTCAAGAAGAAGAACGCCATCTACATCAGCGTGCTGGTGTGGCTCGTCGTGGTGGCGGCCATCGCCCCCATCCTCTCCTACTCGGGCATCGGGATCCGGAAAAACAACATCACCACCTGCTACGACACCACCTCGGATGAGTATCTGCGAAGTTATTTCATCTACAGCATGTGCACCACCGTGGCCATGTTCTGCGTCCCCTTGGTGCTCATTCTGGGCTGTTACGGATTAATTGTGAGAGCTTTGATTTACAATGACCTGGACAACTCGCCTCTGAGGAGGAAATCGATTTACCTGGTGATTATTGTACTGACTGTTTTCGCGGTGTCTTACATCCCTTTCCATGTCATGAAAACGATGAACTTGAGGGCCCGGCTGGATTTTCAGACCCCAGAAATGTGTGCCTTCAATGACAGGGTTTATGCCACTTATCAGGTGACAAGAGGTCTAGCAAGTCTCAACAGTTGTGTGGATCCCATTCTCTATTTCTTGGCGGGAGATACTTTCAGAAGGAGGCTTTCCCGAGCGACCAGGAAAGCTTCCAGAAGAAGTGAGGCAAATTTGCAATCCAAGAGTGAAGACATGACCCTCAATATTTTATCCGAGTTCAAGCAGAATGGAGATACAAGCTTGTGAAGACACAGGAATCCCCAGACACCCACTTTTGTAACATGGTAGGATGCTTCATAGAACCAAGTGCTTCCTATTTACACTTTAAGTTTCTCAAAGTTTAGAGAAAACCCAAACCAAGAAATTAGTGAGTTTAAAAAAGAAAGTAGAAATGTCCACACTCACATTTAACTTGTTGGGGTTTGCTATCAAGGTCTCCCTTCTTTCTGACCAGAAGTATGTATAATAAAATAATACTATCCCAGTTAAACATTTACTTTCTCTTCTGCCTTTAAAATTTACAAGCTCTTTTGTTTAAAGTGCACTTGAGTACAGGAGATAATATTGATGTTAATAATTTTCCCAAGAAAATTGACCACTTGAAACTTCAATTTGTGATTCATGCAGTCTTTTATGTTTTTAATAATCCATGATAGGAACAAATTGAAATTACATTCTCAGACTAGGATGTGGCAAAATCCTAAACTCGATTCTTTCAGTATGAGATGAACAGAAATCTCAGGGGGGTCATTTTTGGTCCTATAACCATAGGTGATAGCTAAATGCATTTCTTGGAGACTTGAAAAGTAAAGCCAATGAATTTAAAAGCCTAAAAAGTGATTATTTTCCAGTTATTTCTAGAAAACTGCTCACTATATGTTGGGTCCTAAATGTTTGATGATGGAAGCCTACGTACATTACAGGTAAAATGCATTCCAGAAAAGTGTGTGTACTTTCCTTATAAACACCATGAACTCTGTTAGAAGAACTGTGATAAAGAGCATTCACTTGTATCACTCCTGTGCAATGCTCAGGAATTTGTTTGTATTCCAGTACAAAGGCTCACTCATATCTGTAAAAATAATTTTTTAACAATTACAGATAAATTACAGACCAGAGTTGACTAACTGTTAACAAGTTGGCTGTTGGGCGGAAGATAGTTTTGTCAGGAGAGGGGTGGACAGTCATTCACGATGCATAGCCTACAAGCACATCCTCAATTACACGAGGCAGTGGGGAGTAGGGAGAAGACATCTTTAGAATAAGGACATTCGTTTAAGTTAAAGTCATGGTACAAAGGTTCTGTTTTGCTTCTTTGAAATGTTGGGAAACATTAAATGCAATATGAAAAGAAGGCAGAATTTGTGTAGGTTGTGTTGATAAAATGAGAAGCTATAATCCTTTACTAGATCTTATATCCTCATAGTTAAATGGAAACAACTCAAACTATGTGAGAAAGGAAAATAAGGAGAATTTAATTGATGTACCTATGGTACCTTAGCAGTGAAAAGTCAGTTGCAGAAACTACTAGTAGTTTAAGAGAAAATCAGCGTTTTATATTTTATTCTGTCAGGCAGTAATTAAGAATCTGTAAAATACTTCAATAATTTTAATAACAGTTTTCCATTTAAACTGCTGCATTTTTAGCTCTTTAAAATCTTAAAATTCTATCTAATATAGAATAATGAGGTGAGGTAACAGTTTATAATGCCAAGCAAATAAATCCAGTGTCAAAGGAATGTTTAATTGTGAAAATTAGCCCCAGTTAAGCCAACATCAGAGTCTGCAATTGATGGTGTAGTAACTTGTTTGAAAGCACTTTATAAGTAAAACAATTTGGGGCTGTGTCTTACAGCTAGAACCTTAGCACCCTGTGGGGCATAGTGACAGGTAAGCCAGGGCTTGATTTCAGTTTATGCAATGCCTGGATTTCAGGTTTATGAGACTGTCAGTGTCTCTTCCTGGAGTTGCTTCAGTTTATCCAGTCTCAGGCCATTAAGACCAATGAAGAAAAGCTGTGTTTAGTGTCCTAAAAAGTGATTTTTTTTATATGTTCAGTGTTAATGCACAGAATTATAGAAGAAACCTTTTAGTGGTTTTTTGAGGAAAGAGAAGATTAGCTAAGGTCTTACTTGGTTAGGATCCTACAACATTTTCTGTTGTGGAATCCTCAAAGACAGTGTCTAAAATCTATCATCACTGTATTGTCCTTGTCAAACAGCATGCCCAGTGAGGCAAAAGTAATAGCAGTAAATTGACCAAAATGGAAATTTCAAAGCCTGTACTGTCCTTGAACTAGGCTAATGGTACACATTTCTGTAGTATTTCCTCACCATTTACTTTAGTCTTCTTCCTTTTAGGTCTCAGAATGCCCAACCTGGTTTACAGTATGTGTTAAGTACATTGTTTCAGCATGCAGAGAACTTCCTCATGGAGTGTGGATCCAGTGAGGAGGTGGACAGTGTCTGGAAATGCCCTTTTACTTCTTGGCATGGTTGTTTTCTTTTTCCCCAGAGTGTTTCTTCTTTAGCTTCATGTATATCATGTAATAGACAATGATGACATGTGAGTGCATGTCAAGGAGTAACAAGAATGATCTCACCAACTCCTTCCAGGCAAAAATGAGGTCTCTGGGGAGAATCTGTGTTAATGGTGAAAACATATCAGGGATCAAGGTGAAGCAGTGATCTGTTGGCTTAAAACCTGATTTGTGACATATGATGATAAGAATAAATATTTTAATGGTAAAAGCAGAAATCTGTTTGCATTTTGATGAAAGAACTGCTAAAAGTATAGAACTTACCAGTTAACTAAATTTCACAATGCAAAACTATTTTAATGCCAAGTTCAAGGTATTTTATGGCATGCAGAATACATCTTTGACTCTTTGAACATCAGCATGTTTGCATTGAAGTGGTAAGAAGACAAACCAAGAAGAGATATAGCGTGAGTATTCAAAGTTAAAACTATGATTTTGCCACTCAGCCAGCTAAGGAACTCTTGACCATTTCAAGACTGTTATTTGTGGATTAAAAAGGGTGGATGGCATCTATCTGTTGGGGCTTTGAGGGATGTAGAGGCATTAAAACGACAAACAGCCAGAGGTGTAGAATAGTATCTGCTACTGCATTTTCTGGGAGCCTTCAATTCCAGTCCTTGTCTAAAAATTCTTACAAAGTTCACCAGTTATGATGTGGACCTATGGGCTGAAGTTTTCTTGGTCTACTTATGCAGTGCACTAAACTGCATTTGGATGCAAGAGATATCAATGTTTGTAACAGCTGGAATTGGACTCGTGACAATAAAGATGTGTAACTAGTTAGAAATCTACTGAAGCTTTAACTTTGCTGGTCAAATTGTAGCTATTATAATAGTATTTATTAATGAAACTTACAGTTCTTCAGTTGTACAGATTGAAAGACTTTCTTGAAAGATCCAACATGCCCATGTAAATTATATTTATTATAATGTATACTATTAATGTCACACTGGTGTATTTTACATAATATATGATGCATAGACAAAATGAGTTATTGTATATTATGAGACTTTTCAAATATCAGTATCCTGAAACGTTTAAGTCTTAAGATTATTTTTTGATCTAAAATATAAAAATCTGTTTTGTGATACAAGTGATTACTTTTCTCTAGAAATGTTTTTGCATGTTTACCTTTTTCTTTAGATTTCTTTCCAGAGACAATTTGGTGTCAAACTATTATAAGATCAATAGTAAATACAAAACATCTTAGCCAGACTGGGTCTGTATTGTGTACATTTTATATGCTATTATAGAAAAGTTTATATTGTCCTTTCAGTGCATGTGGAATTATGCCCCTAAATATGATCAGAGCTTCTATTTCCAAATGCAAAAGGCTTGTCCTAAATTCAAAGTATATTCCTCATGATTAAGAAGTCTGGTGGAATGGGCATTATCTATACAACATTAGAATTTAAGGAAAAACTTTAGGGAGATAGGGAAAGAGGCAGCTGGTGTAATCAGTTACTATGTTCAGTTCTACTTAAGTTTTTGTGCTGTGTATCTTCTTAAGGTGAAATAGTATAATCCTAAATCCTTTCAGATAGAGTTTCTAAGTAACACACTACCAGCAAGTTTAACCTATTAATTTTAATGTTTTATTTGTTCAGTTGATAACTTTAATTTCGAGTTTTATAGTGATAAGTGTATTACATTCAGCTGCTGAATTCTGTTAACAATTTTTATTCTGTTGTACATTGTACTATATACAGCATTACAAATTAATATGAAGGGGAATATATGTGATGTGTCAAAATTTGTGAATTTGAATTTAGTGTGTTTGAATGCTTTTGCAGAAATGTTTATTTTTATATTATCTGTGATTTTAATATGGATAATTGAACTAGGTTCTTTTGTGATTAATCGTGCCATTGACTGAGCGGTATGGAATCAGTGTTACTTGACTTTTTGAGCTTTCTCAGGTTTATATCTAAATCAATGGTAGCTTAACAAATTCCAGACTAATTGTGGGCAATTGTGCTTTTGATAAAAGGAATGTACATTTCCTATACGTTTGCATGCAGGAGTGTACAATATAGTGTGTGTGTGTGTGTGTGTGTGTGTGTGTGTGTGTCTAGGGCATGGCAGTCAACTTTGCATCTGCTATTGATAATAACAGCAGAGCCTTGATATAATCATGGTCATTAGAATTGTAACTACCATAGACAATTAAAACTGAAAAAGTCTCAATAAAACTATGAAATGTGGTCTGATGCTTCTGTGTTATTAAAGTGTTAACACAGGTTTCCCAGAGTATTGACATGTACTATTATTACCACCTGGCAAATGCTATAGGATGTATAGAATTAATGCAGTCATTTCTTAAGATGCAGGCTGGATTGTAAAGAGTGAAGAGTTGAAGAACAAATCCTGATGCAAGATTACTGATAACATTATCATTATTTGCTATTATTAATAGGTATGTGGCCTACTTCTTGGAAGAAAATATGAAATGCATCCTTAGTACGTATTTCCCATACCACCGTTCTGTGTCTAAGATCTTAGCTGTGATCTTTTCTCTAATTTGTAATCGGTGCTGGTAATCATACTAACCGTCCTTTGTTTATCTATTAGATTACATTGCCTGTTTCTGTCAGGTTTATTGAAAAATGCATATCTGTTCTGGTTCTATGCAGTGAAAAATTCTATAATGGAATGAAAGTATGCTTAAAGCATTATCATTTTGTTCCTCAGCATTACCAGTGCACAATGGCCTTGCACTGGGCTTTCTGGTTGTCTGCTGAGACAGGTTCCCTGTCACAGAATCCTGTGGGTAGAAAAGTGCACATCTCTTACAGCCCTTAAAGTATGTCTCACTCCATTTTAACTCCTTAACAAGCTGTACTGTCCAGACTTCACCATTTGGAATCCTCACTTATTAACATCAGCTTTGATTGTGTGTGTGTGTGTGTGTGTGTGTGTGTGTGTATTTAGTGCATACATACATAGAAATTACACAAATAAATACCTTTCTGATTCAAGTAGAATTTACCCTGAAGCTTTGAGAACCATTTTTATTTTCAAAGTCATGTTGGGATTGGAGTCAGAGAAACTTCTCTCTCCCCTAGTAAATATACTCCATTGAAATTCTTTTACTTTAATGGACTGGTAAGTTTATACTCTCTTTTTAGGAGGTTTAGAATTTTGTCCCCAAATATGATCAGAGTTTTTATTTCCAAATGCAAAAGGCTTGTCCTAAATTTAAAGTGATGTATTACGGTTTAGAAGTCTGATAAGATGGGGCACTAAAAACAAAACAGAGGTCACGAGAAATCCACGTTAATTCTGAGCTTACTTGCTTTAAACCTCCAAGGTTATATTGCTTTTAGAGAAGACCCCGGGGACTGACATTCCCAGGCACCATGGTTGCTGGGACCTGTGGTCTCTCTCTAAACAACAGCTGTGGATGGACTCAAGCCCCTGGGCTGAGCAGCTGACAGTGTGGGAGCCCCTTGGAAATAGACGTGGGTAAGTGAGTACTGCACAGGGGGAAAACAACGTGCTGCCTTGCCTGGTTACCTGATGAGGAGAAATCACCTGCACGAAGGTAGAAAATCCTTGATGATAGATTTAAACGAAGAGGCCTTGGAGATGATCCAATCTCATTGTCTCTGTGTGTGGGTGAGAGCCAAGTTTTCACACTCACAGATGGAGCTAGCAAAGGGCTCAGGGCTCTCCTATGAAAATATTCCTCCCACATCCCAGGGCTCTTTACACTATGGATCTTGACCCATTCAGTGGGTCAGGAAATCAGTACAATGGGTTATGATGAGCACTCTTTAACAGAACAAGCAGAATAGAATACATCAGAGGCCATAACACAGTGAGTTAACTTTGTGATTGTTTCAGACACACACACACACACACACACACACACACACACACACCCCACATTTATTTACTTGTAACTTGAGTCACAGTGAGCCTTTGATTTCTTACTTAAAGACCTGGTCAAAAAAGTTCAAAACTACAGTACTCTGTAAAAGGTGTCATGGACTTATAGAAATAGAAGATGAGAAATTGTTTTCTAAAACTACTTTTAAATAAACACAAAGATACTCAGTTGTTAATTTTGTTACATGTCCTCTTTTTTTGTTGTTAATTATTTTCTTCTAAAGACTACATTTGGAATTCCCAGAGACATCATTAAAGCAACATTTAGCCTACATCTGAGGATGGCTATTTGCAGTTAAAGATAGTACCTAATTCAAACTCAGATTTATGTAAACTTTTACAGCACAACTCTTCATTCTGTTCCCTCTACTACAGACAATTAGCCAAATAGCAAATGTCCACTCGGTTTAAGAGCATCGGCTTTGCAGTCAAAATGCCTTTAATTTTAAGCCATCCCTGCCATTTTTGTATGTTGGCCAATTACTTAAACCCTCTTGGCTGTGTGATCCTCAACTATAAAAATGGGCATAATAATTTGTAGCTCATAGGATATTGGGAGAATTAAATGAAATAGAATATGAAGAGCACCTACCATGCAATACATAACAAATAGTAGACATATGATGCTTGAGGCTGCTAAAGACTTTGCCATTTCATGCGAAGCTTTGTTAATGCTGTTTCTGTTACTATTAATACTGATATTTCTATTGTCACCTAGACAATAGAAGCTTTGTGGGTCTCCTAGAAGTTCATATTGTGGGATTGAGAGTGTGTCTCCTAGACAGTCTTGCTGTGGGATTGAATGCATTTAAAACATTGTTCTTTTGGGCACTCCGTTGAATATCTGAGGTCAGATAATAAGCAAGTGTTAATTTTGAAGTTCTTCCTTGTGATATGCTCTGTGTGGGCCAAGGACATGTCTGGCAAAGTGTGTACAGTTAAAAATATACCAACACGAAGAGTCTGCTGACCTCCTTAGCTGGGCATCACCCCTCAGGTTCATGGTCTATTTTCAGTCATCACAGTCCAGAGTCTGGTCTTCAGTTTTGCAGAGCCAGAAATCTGATCTCTCAACAGTTCACCTAGAGTTCACCAATGCAGGGCACTGACTCACACCACGCGAACTGACAGGAGAATCATTTACAACTAGAATGCCACTTTACAAGTATACAGCAAGTATATCCTAGTCATAATAACAGACATCTGCCTTTTTGTTCCATCTAATTATGAATCAGAAAGTTGCCTGCAGAGTTTAAAATAAGAACAAAGAGAGGTGATATTCTTAAAAACGCATTTCCAATAAGGCAGGGGAGCTGAAGAATTGCTTATTCCATGAGCTATTGATCATAATAATCAGCATCCCATACTTAAAAAATATTCTGCCTGCCTGGAACAGCTTAGCGGCACTGAGATTGAAGTGTTCACATTTGCTTATTTTCTTTTAAAATCAGTCCCACCATTATTCCTTCTTTGCTAGCAAATTATATTTCAGTAATGTCTCCCAACAGTGGGTGTGGCAGGATCGGGTGGCAGAGAAGGCTGCAATGACATCCAGTTAGAATAGGTACATTGTGGCACTGCAGATGCCATCCCAGAGTTCAGGACAGAGTTATACAGCAAGAGATAGAGGTTTGGGAATTGTTCATGTACAAATGACAGCTGCAGGCAGCAGGTGAACACCAACATGGGTGGACAAAGGATACTGAGCAGAGAGAAGTGGAGTTGCATAAGACTCTAGACCGTCTCAGAAGAGAGTTTTAGAGAACAGGTCTGTGTCACTCGCTTCAGAAAGGAGCATCCAGGTTCAGTTGGACTTTTTGAAAGTACTGATGTGCAGATGAGATCACTTTTAAACCATAAAAATAGTCATGATTACTGATCACTGAAGAAGTGTTTGGGTGAAGATATTGAGGAGTTTGAGGAGAGGACAGAGATTAGAGATAGCAAATGGTTTAAAGGGAAAGACGTCTTCATAATGTCAGAGGACTCAAGGTCTGTGGGACAATTGGAGGTAAGTGAAGGACATCAACAGGACAAGGGGAAGGGACAGCTTGGGGAAGGAGTGGCTGTGGTTATTGATGCTGAGCAGCCGTAAAGGCCATCGATGCAGAGGAAAGCCGTAACTGTGAGCGTTGTGAGTGTAAGACGTTGGATGGGTCCCTGAGTAACCGGAAGACTCTAAGGAAAGTAGGTTTGAAGATTGGCGGAGGAGAGCTCTGGGTAACAGGACAGCTAGCAAGAATCAGTCTGCGTGACCCTCAAGGGGGCGATTTACATGGCAGTTGGAGAGGAATGCCAAAGGCAGCGGGGAGCTGGGGAAATGCCTATCCCTTTTCTGGTGTGTCAGGGCAGCACGATAGAAGAAACGGCCTCTACTAGGAAGAAAGAGTGAGCACAGTACTTCACTGGGGAGTTGGTAGCAGCTTTTGTGAAGGTGCAGAGTTTTATTTGGAAGTGTTGTAGCTCCAGAACACATAGCTAAAAATGGGTAAGAAGTGTGTTCAAGAGAGGGGTGGCTGTTCAAGAGGCAGCAGGGGAGGTACCCCAAGCTTACCTTTTCTCTGGGGGTGCACCGTGAAAAAAATGAGCAAAGGCAGATTGGAAACAGGGTGGATGTAGGTAGAAGAAAGGGAGAAAATAAATTCACTGTGGCTCGGTGGGTAAGGAAAATGAAGGATAACTCAACAGAATAAAACCACCATGGAACAACAAGCAAAGAGGTTTGTGTTTACTGCCACAGGCAACAGGAAGCCATGAGAATTTGGAAGTCAGGGAAGGGACCTGGTGGAGAACCGGGCAAGGGAGACAAAGAGAACTGCTAAGACATGGTTGCTGTAAGCGAGATATTTGGAGAATGACAGCGGTGGTAAAGTTAGGAGGCGGACGTGAACTACTTTGCAGGAAGGCATTACCAGCTGTGGTGTCTGCCAGTGGAGAAGAGAGAAAAGAATCAGCGGTGACTGAAGTTAAGGGATGGAGAATCTGGAATAACTGTAGTCATTCGGATAGAAATGGGATGTTGGGAAGGGCAAAACAATCACAAAAACTGTAAAACTCGAAGGCTCCTGTGTGACAATGATCACTCCATTTACTTTTCAACAGTTCAACTGCATTTTCCTAAGTTTCTTTTCTGCATATCGGGCAGAAATTTAGTTCGATTCCCCTGCCCTTCTCTTTGAAGTGGTGACTTAAATCCATAAAGGAGTGGAGTTGAAAGGAGGGCACATGGCCCACGCTGTCATCTCTCCACACCAGAGCGATGGGGCCTGTGTCTGCGCAGGGAGCTGCTTAGTCACCCCTTGTTTACATTCACAAGAGCCCCTCATTGCTGGTGCTCTGAGCTGGTACTATGCCCTTGTTGGGAGAAATCTTATTGCTGCGGCCTGGGGCAGGTGTGGGGCATCTTGGGAGGCCTCCTGGGGCATCGCCTTGGCTATTTCTATTTGTCCCAAGAAAATGTAAAAAGAAACTTGGAACATGGCGGGGGGCAGGGGGGAGGAAAAAAAACGTATGGGTAAAGAAAATAGATTTTCCTTCTCTTGAGTTTTCTAGAGTGTGTTTGATACTTGAAGCAAAATGTATAAAAATGTTTGATTTCTGCTCTTACCACTCTTATTCAGCATAGTGCTGGAAGTTCTAGTGAGTATAATAAGGCTAGAAAAGCAAATAAAAGGCATACAGATTGGAAAGGAAAACTGTCTCCCTGTTTGTAGATGACATGACTGCCAATGTAGAAAAGCCCAAGAAGTGTTCAAAGGTCCTGGAATTATAAAGCGAGGTCAGCAAGGTCACAAGATGTAAGCTACACATACAAATACCAATTGTTTTTCTACGAACTGACAATGAACACCATGCTGACATTAAAACTACGATACCATTTACAATAGCTCAAAAACTGAAATAAAATTTATCGAAACATACACAGGAATTGAATGTTTAAAACCAAACAAGAAATTAAAATTGTGAAATAAAGGAAGAGACATAACATGTTATTGGTTTAGAAGACTCGATATAGTAAAGATGTCAATCGTCCCCAAACTGATACATGATTTTATGTATAATACAATGTCTATCAAAATTTCAGCAAGACTTTGTAAATATAGACAAAATTATTCTAAAATTTATATAGAAAGTCTAAGGAACTAGAATAGCTAAGACAATTATGAAAGAGAAGAACAAAGTGGAAGGAATCAAGACTATCTGATTTTAGGACTTATGCAGATATGTTAATCAAGACTTCACAGTATTAGATGAGGGATAAATTAAATAGATTAGAGAACCCTGAAATAGAGCCACACACACACAAAAGTGCCTTGCTGATTTTTGACAACGGTACCAAAGAAAAAATCAAATGGAAGAGTATTTTTAACAAATGGTACTAAAGCCATTGGACATCACCCCTGCTGAAAAAGAAAGAGAGGCAGACAAGGAAGTGAGAAGAGGAGAGGGAAAAGTAGGGGAGGGAGGGAGAAGAAACGGAAGGAGGAAGGGAAGGAGAGAGTGAGTTATAAAAGGAGGAAGGAAGGAAGGAAGGTCCCCCTAAACCTTATGGAAAAATTAACTAAAAATGGAGCGTGAATTTACATGTGATTCATACAACTAGCAAACTTCAGAAGAATCACAGGACGAAATCTGCAAGACCTAGGATTAGGAACAGAGTTCAGGCAACACCACAGCATGATCCATAAAAGAAAATATAACTTGGAGTTCATCAATTTAAAATGTTTGCTCTGTGAAGAGGTTGATGGGGGTTCCCTGGCGGTGTGGTGGCTAGGCTTCCATGCTCTCAACACCACGACCTGGGTGCCATTCCCAGCCAGGGAACAACTCCCCCCCCAAACAAGAGGTTGAGAACAAACACTTGGGAGAAAATATTTGCAAACCTCATATCTGATAAAGATCTAGTATCTAGAATAGATTTTTAAAAAACTCAACCGTAAAAACACAAATAATCCAAGCCAAAAGTAGGCAAAAAACATAAAAATATACAGGTGACAAATAGGCACAAGAAAAGATGTTAAACATTGTTAGCCATTAAGGAAGTAAGTGCAAATTTAAACCATCATGAGATATCACTACACACTTATCAAAATGGCTAAAATTTATAAGTATGACAACACCAAATACTAGTGAGGATGTGCTAAACTGGATCACTCACGTATGAATGGTGGGAATGTCAAATGGTACAGGCAATCTGGAAAACAGTTTGGCTGTTGCTTAAAAAAAAAATTGAACCTACCACTACCATATGATCCAGAAATTGTCCTTTGGAAATTTATTCCAGAAAAACAAAAACCTATATTCACACCAAAACCTGTACAAAAACATTACATGTTTTATTCATAATAGACTAAAATTGGAAACAACCCAGATGTCTTCTGATGGGTAACTGGTTTAACAAATTGTGTCACAGCTATCTTATGAAATACTACTCAGCAATAAAAAGAAACAATATTAACTCACATAGCCAGTGACTTGGGTGAATCTCCAGAGCATTACGCTGAATGAAAAAAAAAATCTCTAAAAGATAATGCTATATTATTCCATTTATTTTACATAATATTCTTGAGATGAGAAAATAATAGAAATGAAGACCAGATTAGTCCTTGTCAGGATTAAGGAAAGAGTGTGACAGGGTGGGAAGTGGAGGTAACTACACAGCAGTAATGCAAGAGATTCTTGTGGTGATGGAAATGTTACATATTTTGACTGTATTATTGTCAATATCCCGGTTGGGATACACTACTACAGTTTTGAAAGATGTTTCTATTAGGGGAAACTGGGTAGAGGGTACATGGAATCTCTCTGTTTTATATTTTAATACTGTATGTGAACCTATGATTATCTCAAAATGGAAAGTTAAATGAAAAAATAATGAGAAAGAGAGAGAGAACTGGAATAGCCAAACCAGGAAATAACTCAAATACCCATCGAATAGATGAATGACAAAATGTGGTAGATCCTCACAATGGCATGCCATTTTGCAACAAAAAAGGTGCAATCTAATACATGCATCATGGATGAATTTCAAAAATGCTATGCTGAGAAAGAGAAGCCGGACACAACAATCCATTCTCTATTATTTCTACGAGATTCTGGAACAGAGCAGACTAAGCTGCAGTGATGGAGGGGAGATTAGTAACTGCTGAGGACCAGGACAGTGTGGAGACTTGACCGAAAAGCTGCATAAGGGAAATCTTGGGGTGATGGACTTGTTTTATATCATGACTGAGGTGATTGTTAGAGGTACCTATGTTTGTCAGTGCTCGGTAAACTGTACACTTACAAGAAGTGCATTCTATTGTATCTGTATTATTCCTCAATAGATTGCATGCAATTGAGAAATCAGAGTTGATACTATGGTTTTGGTTTTGTTGTTATTGTTGTTTGTTTGTTTTGTTTTTTGGTCAGAAACTATAGCAAGCAAGCAAAAAATATACCCAGGAATCCTTTACACAGAGCAGCAAGACTGAGAGTAGGAAAGGTTTTCAAAGGAGACACTCAAAGCTGAACAATTTGTTAGTGACAAGAAAAGGAGGTGGAAGGGATCCCTAAGGAGATTCGTACAAATGAGAAGATAGAGGTAGGATCTTGCAAATACACAGATTTCAAGGGCTGGTGGGGAGAGGCAGGTCTTCTTTAACAGCTTAGCCTAGTTACCTCAGGGTGGAGGGTGGACGGAGAGGCTGAAGGCTGAAGCAGTTGCTCAGGGCTGAAGAAGATGTCGGGAGAACAGGGCAAGCAGACGGCCCCGTTATGATGATCACAAATGCAGGCAAATTACCTGTGGGGTGGCTAGGTCTTAACTCGTGGTACCTGTGAGGACAGACAGCTCAGGACAGAACTGGAATGGCAAACTCAAGCACGCCACCAGAGTGACAGGTCAACAGGAAGCCAGAGCTAGCCAGGAGTGTGGCTAAGGCCTAGACTGAGACGTCACACTAGAGGAGACACAAACTTGACTAGATCGGGAGAGAACTCGGGAAGGTCAGGAAGGGGAAGGGTTGTAACAATGTCCGGGGTGCCATATTATGTCATGAAGTTCAGTCGTGACACTTATGCTGAGACTGAATCTGGTTCCTCTTGGGAGTTGAGCATCAACCTGTCCTCAGCTTCGCTAGTTGGTTTGTGCACCAACGTCCATTAGTTTATAACTGAGTCTGCAGACCTCAGAATGACATGAGAGGCCAGGACTCTGCTCATCGAACACATGGAATATGCAACGAAAGGCCAGACATTGCACGTGCTTTTCTTTCCCAGCTTTCCCTGGTTTTCCTTAGCCAGGCCGGGAGGAAGAGGAGTAACTGGGGTACAGTGCAGAAATTCAGACGTGGAGGAACCCAGTCACCAGATGTGCAGTGCAAGATGGAAACTGTTTTCTAAATGAGGTGGGCATGAAGAAAATCACAGCACAAGGTCAGGGCAAGTTTTGCTATACAAATACTTACAAATAAGAGGCCAATATTCCATAGTGTTTAAGAGTGAGACTCAATTGGATTCAAATGATCAATGAGAAATGGGGCAAGATACTTAACCTTTCTGAGTCTCAAGTTTTCCCTCCAGAAAAATAGCATGGGTAATATTTATGACATTGGGTTCTGGGGAGGTAAACGAGATCATTTGTAAAACACTCTTCATGCAACTGCCTGGCACTTAGTAAGTGCTCAATGAATGGTGGATGCTGGGAGCCTAAGCAGTAAAATTGATCAGAGGCTTCCTGGAGATGCCAGTGGCGTCCACTGTAGAGAGAGGGCAAGTTGCGAGCCTTGGAGTCAAACTGAAAAGACTCAGCTGAGGAAACAGGGATGGGACAGCCAAAGAAGCAACGAAGAGAAGGAAATGTGTCTAGGAAACCGACACGGAAGTCATGAGCGGCAGGGCTAAATGAGGAGGGAGAAGGCGGGCGGAGAGAGACCAGGGTGGTAGGACGAAGCCATAAGGAGGTGATTGGAGTGGAAGGGAGGAAGGGCTCAGGGCAGAGAGTCAAGAAGAAGAGGCTAAGGAACACTCTGTTCTCAGGGACAGATCGAGCTGCTCTGAAAAGCTGAATAGCAAAATGTATTGATTCTGAAACGCGATGTGGTTGAGTATCTGGTTATATGGTTGTTTTGCTCAAGTTTCAAACTCTAAAAGAACAAGCAGACCCCGTTTACTAGGATGTATTAGTCCTGCGGCTTCCAAACCCAGTTCTGGCCCACGCAGCCATTCCCCACGGTATTCCTGTTAGCATTCAAACATCACTCATTAGGACTTGAAATCTTCTCGGACTTGTCAAACTCCATTATGTGGCCCAACAAATCTTAACTTGTGATTGTAGTGTTTCTTTTCACATCAACCTGGTTTTAAAATCAACTGCTGAAAATAATATTAATTCTTTTTGTGTTCTAATATTGATGTCTTTCTCCAAAATAAGAAAATGATCACTTTACTAGGTGTTTAGCAACCAAAAATAAACCATCCTTGTACATTTCAAAAAAACACAAACATTAAAATACCAATAGTGGGTTTTCTCAAGTGTTTCAGTTAGTCTATATTACTTTCTATATATTTACTTCATGTCAGAAATATCCAAACATCACTTTTGATCTGCCAGAGAACAAGTAAATAAAAATAAGAATATTTAATACCGTAAATATCTAGAAGATACAAGATTGTTTTCTTTGATGAAAATAAATAACTTGGGGTAAATTAATTGATCCTAATTTTATGCAAGTGATAGTACTATGAAACTGCTTAATTATACCACTTAAATAATGTGACTTTCCCACAATACATTTAGCTTTATATTGCTACTATTGTGTCTTCCAATCCTACTTAAAAGTTAGTCTGCTTTGCCATGAAAAGTACCCTCAAGAAACTTTCTCTTTTCAACTGTTCTTTTTTAGAATGTTTGACAATGACTCCTATAATACTTCTTTGCCACTCAACAGCAACAGAACATTTTCTTCAGTACAAATTATAATACTAAACTGAAACAACTTCAGATTCCAAGTCTATACCAAATAAGAAAAGCTTAGATTACATTAAAAACTATTTTTGCAATTATATTTCATGTCATTTAGAAAAATCTATCGAATTCTCAGAACACTAATGTATCTCAGGGATGTCTTCGACCTTTTGGAAAAATAAAATATAGTCTATTAAAAATTAAAACTTGTACTTGATATCTACTTGCCTAAAACACTGTACATTTTTACCCGTGATACCTAGAATTTTCTTTGACTTTTCAGTATGATTTTTCTTTAACATCTTACAAAAGATGGATATTAAAATACATTTTAAAGTAAGAAAATTTTTGTTTTGGTTTTTTTATAGCCGAAATAGGGAATATTCCAAATTCAACAAAATAAATAGGGTACATGAGAGATGAGACGTAGGAGGTCAGAGCGTGAGTAGGTGCCATCGTGGAAGACCAGGAAGGATATTCAGGAAGCACCATCAGGCAGATTCGTTGCGTGTAGAGGAGGTGAGGGAAATGGAGCAATGTAGACCTCATGTGACTTCCAAATTTCTGGCTTGGGCAATGAATGGGTGGGTAGCGACGCCATTCTTCAGGCCTGGGGAATGAATGACTTCCTTTTTTGATTAACTGGGTCCAAAAATAGAGTTCCATAATCAAACATATAATTTTGTGTTTTCCAGCTTACTCATTGGCTTTTATTTAAAAGTGTCTTGTTATAAATAGAGTGAGATTTAACTATTTTGAAGAAATATTGGTTAGAGGGCAGTTGAAATTGTCATACAATTGCTAAATATAATTGCTAAGTTCATTTGGTTCAGAATTGGGCTAAATATCCAATTTAGTTAAGCAAAGTACATTTTTGTGCATTCAACAGTTAGACTGTGAATGCCTCCTGTGTATCAGGTGCTGTTCTAAGAGCTGGGGTACGCTGTATATTTCCATGTATAAGAAGATACTTTTGTCTAAATTTGTTAGACCAAAAATTGGGGGTTGTCTCCTACATGGGAGTAACCAATTAATAGGGTTTCTCAATGGTGGGTTAGAGAGGTAGGGGTTGTCTTATACATGGGGGCATCTTATACACAGGAAAATACAGTAAGGGAAAATACAGATACAATCCTTGTTCTCATTGTGTTTACAATCTGCTGTGAAAATATAAGTAATAAATAGACAGCAATAAAGACAAATTCATCTCTGACTATTATAAATGATATGAAAAAAAACATAGGAAAGAGTGACTGTGGTGGGGGAAAAGGCTATGATATTATGCCTCTTTGAAGGGTCAGCTTTGCATGATGAGGAGCCAGCTGTGTGGAGATCTAGGAGTATTTAGTCAGGGGACTACAGACTTTCTAGCCCAGGACAGCATTGTGGTTAGAAGAGGCTTGAGGAGACTTTTTTGATAGTGACATTTGCATAGAATACAAGTTCTGTTTACTCATGGCACATATTTGAGAAGGAAGGAGATGATACAAACAAACAAAACCAAACCAGGTGACGATGCACTCCCCTCACTCCCACCAAGCCATTCCTGGGCTACCAGAGGTGAGAAGCAGAGGGCACGAGTGAAGGCACAAAGGCAGAAACCAGCCTGGCTCTGCCGGGGGCAGGCAGAAGGCCAGGAGGGCTGGAATACGGGAAGAAAGAGTGAGCAGCAAGAGATGTGCTCACAGAGAAAGAGAGGGGGCCGCATCACTCCCAGCTTGGTGGAGCGCCGCAGGAGGATAGAGGGTTTTATGCTGGGATGTGATGGGGAGGGGGGTGATTTCCATTACGTATGTTAAATTAAGTCATCATTTAGTGTTATTTCTGCTGTAGTAGTCACTGATGGAAAAACAGTGCATTTAGGGGAAAAAAAGGCAGAGTATTTGTTGTTATTCTGTCAACATTTTTTATGTCAAATACCTTCTGGCTGTGTCTACATTAGAGATGCCATGTTGCCATCTATCATTAGCACCCACAACGTGTGTGTAAGGAGCTTGTCTTCAGGAGGAGAAACATAACGGTCTCAAAACGGCATATGCTGACACTGAATGGTATACTTCAACTCATGTTCTGAAGAGATGTTCTGATGGTCACATATGTCATCACAATAAGTAATGATACTCTTAAGATTTGTTGAACTTCTTAGTAAAAACAACTGGAACCACTAAGGCAAGTTGGAATAACAGACAAACTATGATTCATGAAGCTAAGTATTTGTCTCAAAACATTGGAAATGTTCTATCAATGGTACCAATTATCTGATGATTGTGAAGCATTTTCATTGGGGCAGGGTAGGAATACTGTATCTGATTTTACTGTTGTTCCTTAACTTTTTCAAATAAGGGGGAATCTCTTACCTGATTTAGCAATTTCTCATCAGTATGTGCAAACGGGATGAATTGCCTTAGAATATCACAACTGTCTCACGTGAAATCAGGAATATATATGAGAGAATTGGTTTTGTATTTTTTTAATATTACAGACTCCAAAACAAGTGACAACCTTATCATTGAAACCAAGAGATCTTTTTCTCTCTTGAAAAACTCAAACTCAAAGGGCATTGGGATAAAAAAAAAATGTTTTTAAAGTGTGGTTAATACCAAGTCCTTGACATGATTGATTGGTTTAATTGGACCTTTTATTCATTCACTCATTCATTCATTTCACAAGCAATTACACACCTACTGTTATTTTGGATGATACCCCTATAAACACCACAAAATAGTTATTAAATATATTGTTTTGATAATCAAGGTGTTTACACCTGCGTTGATGAAACAAACAGAAACCTATAAAATTTTTCCAAGCAGAGGCATGCATACGAGACAGCAGTAGTAGAGCTATCACAAGGCAGGCAGGCTTTTGAATGCTCCATAGCACTACCAACCACTCAGGGTGGTAAGAGCCCCGAGAAAGCTGAGTTCACTCATTTGGCTCCCTCTTGTCTGGACGTTCACTCAAGTGTGCAGACAGGTTTCTTCAACAGTTTACACCTCACTGAGGTCAGTTCAGAGTTAAAGTTTACATTGGAACACCAGGAAATGTGCGAGTCCCAAATCAGTTTCACCATCACAGTTTTACAGCCTTAAAAGGGAAAGGTTTTCCCCCCGTAATCAAAAGATCTTTCATTTATTTCATGCTCTGTTATTTTTCTTTACTGAACAGACACTTTAAATTGCAAACTTGTAAAGCTTCTGACAAAAAACAAAAAAACAAGTTTTCAGAAATCCATCATTAGCCTTCTCTTTCAAATGATATTTCCTCAACATTCTTTGCTGTAGTGTAGCCTCAGGAGGCACCCACAGGCAAGCATTAAGAAGATTGATTTAAAAGAATTTTCAAAGCAATTTCTGACCAGTATGCTCAAATATAGATATGAATTGCATAAGCCTGACCTGATGGTTTCCTTATATGAAATTGAGGAACTATAATAGAAAAAAAAATAGTTTCAAAGTTGCAGAATTCTAAAGCTATACGATTTATTGTAAAATTCTAATTTTGGCTCCTTTTCTTTCACCTTCTCCCCCCGCCCACCCCTTCTTGCCCCACCCCTTCTGAACAATTTAGTCCTAAAGCTGTTAGGTGGAGCAGAGTGAGGTAGGCACCTGCGACACCCTGGGGAGCAACAGTAGCCCAGATCAGAGTGCCAGAGCTCCGGAAGGTTGAGAGGACACATGGGTAGGAGGGCAGCTGGGCATGGGGTGTCAAAACCTAGTAAGCTGACCAGACTTACCATTTTAAATGGGACAGGAAACAATGACACAGTCTCATTTCTAATGGCACGTACAGTCAGCCTACTGACACCTTCAATTTAGCCCAGTGACACTAGGCTGACCATATGTGTCATTTGAAATGGGACAGGACCATTGCTTTCTTTCTCATTATAAATAGTGTTTCAGGCCAGCCTAAGCCTTGGGAGAATAAGGGGGTCTATAGGGATGGTTGTCCCCGCATAGCCCAACCAGGAACAATAAACACATCAAAATAACTAATGGTAAAGATGAACGATAACCCTCTTAATAATCATGAATCTATTCAGAACAAATAAATAAATGAATAAATGTAAAATTTGATGAGCAATAGGACAGTAACATAGTTTCAAAGTACCAGCCACAAAACACTTCTTGATTACAAAAGGGAAAGCTAACTATATAGTGGAGAACATTTGTAGAAGCCACCTTAACTCAGTGATCAAAATGAGCTTCTTTAGTCATGAAATGACTCATCAAACTTGCATGTCATCTGATGGCATGGGACAAACACAGCATTACCTCTGTGATATTCCTGCTAAAGATGCATGACCCAAGAGTAAGCGTGAGGAAAGCCAAATTGGACAAACCCAAACTGATAACATTCTACAAAGTAGCTGGCCTTTCAATTTCAATTGTCAAAGTCATGATACTCAAAGAAAGATTGAAGAGATCATTCCAGGGAAAGGAGACAGAAGAGCCTAAACACACTGTGTGGTTCTAAGCTGGATCCTTTTGTTATAAAGGTTGTTATTGAAACAATTGGTGAAATTTAAATGGGGTCTGAGGATTAAATGTTAGCGGTATGTAATATTTGTGGTAAATTCCAATAATTGTAGTTGTCCTCTTTTGTAAGAAATGCACACTGCAGTATTCTGGGGCAGTGGGGCTTCAAATTGGCAACTTGCTCTCAAATGGTTCAGGACAATAAAGTTTCTTGTACTATTTCAACTTTTTTGTAAGTTTATGATTGTTTTAATAATTGTAACTTTGAATTTGTTCTTATAGTCAACAGTAGTCCTTCAGTATTGAGTATGTACATTGTTGCTGTAAATATTTTGATTAATTGGATAATCTAGATGGCATTGTAAAGCATTTATCTGATCACCTGACAAATGATGACATTATAAACTGTCACTGGGGTTTCATTAGTATTCAAATAGTCATGTAGCATATTTGTTGCCAATTTTAAAAAGAAAAGAAAAATGTTTGGTGATAAGTGCTTTCTTTGTTAAATAAAATAAAAGTGTTATTTTTGTATTATAAATATATTTTCATTATTGAAGTATAATTTTATTTTTAAATAATAGCAGAACAATAAACGTAATCTCATGGTTCAAAAAATGTCATTTTTACTCAGTAAAGATATCAGAGACAGTAAGACACTGGTATTGCAACATTAACTAATTTACCTGCCCAATCCAATTTTATAAATTAATTTCATAATTTTCTGATACCCCCAAACTTATTCTTGGTTTTACTCTTTAAAAATTCATAGAAATTTATCTAAATTGTACCTGTGGTGAAAATACCTATTCAAAGAGACTTAAACAGAAAATTTAACTCCAAATTAGAAGTACTAAAAACAGCTAACATTTACTTAAGTAGTCATACATGAAAGGATCTTTTTCTATAGATAGATCAAGTGATAGCTGGAGCTACATGTAACTATACCTATTCACAATAATATTCTGCTTACAAAACTATGTGCCAGATACTATTACTAGACCTATATTACAAATAAGTAAACCAAAGTCTAAGAGGTTACATAAAGCCGTACAAGTTGTTAAGTAAAAGGCAGAAGTTGTCTCATGGAAAGTGCATCTCAACTGTCCATGTTTGTAAATCTCTTTCTGAGCCAGCCTTCTGAGGTAGGTACAGCTGTCTTTAGAACTGCACAGGGCCCAGGGCAATTATACCCCTACAACTACTGTTTCCTACTACTCCCAAATATTAGTGTTCCTAAGAAATCTGGTTAAAAGCCATACCTAAAGAAACTCAGAGTGGAAAAGCAAGTAGTACAGAAGTAACAAGCCTCTTCTAAGTTGGGGTATGAAATGCCTCATTTGAGGAGTGATGGGATTTATGGGCTTATTCATCTGAATCTTAAGTCTTTTTGATACCAGTGCACAAACATATCACTTTTTCCAATTAGGAGCCTCCTGGATTCACTGACCTAAACCAACAGAAGCCCCCAAAGAACTAACCCTTGCCTCCTCTCACCCACCCCAATTACCATAGTCATCTGCATTTACATTGTGAGGGAAAGGAGGCAACAATTAAGAGAAACACTGATTGTCCTTGCAATTTCAAGTTCAATGTCTTAGAAACCAGAATTAAGCTAAAAATGCTAATATAATTTTATGTTATGACCCATAGTTAGAAATTCACATATCAATAATGGCTGTTTTATTTTTTTAAAATGAACTTTCTTGGGTTATTATTATTATTTATGATATAAAATGGCTTTGAGAAAATTATTCTGGGGATAGAGTGAAGCTCAGGATAATTTTATTTTACTCATCTAATGACAAAAAAAGATGTACTTTACGGCTATGGACTGAATGTGTTTGTCTGCTCTCAAATTCCTATGTTGAAGCCTGAACTACTAATGTGACTGTTCTTGAAGATGGGGCTTTTTTCAAATAAGTAAATGAATTAATCAGAGTGTGGTGCTAATTGGATAGGCTGTTGGCCTGAAAAGAAGAGGAAGTGAGAGAGATCTGCCCCTCTTCACAGAAACCTAGAGGGGAAAGGCCATGAGAGCACACAGGGAGAGGGTGGCCATCCGCAAGTCAGAACGAGAGCACTCCTTAAAACCCACGCATTCTGGCATCCTGATCGTAAACTACTTTCATCCTCCAAAAGCGTGAGAAAATAAATTTCTGCTGTTTAAGCCACTCCATCTATAGCATTTTGTTATGGCAGCCCGAGTGAACTGAGATGGTTCCCAAATTGACCTTCAATTTAGAGATAAATTCTATACAATTATATTTAATGCTTAGTTTCAAAATGTTGACATAAGAAACGTCCAAACCTGCAGTAAAGAGATTTTTTATAAAAATTTCTTTGAACCAAAAAGAGGATACACCTGAAAGAAGGAGCCCAACATAAATGCTTCTGAGAATAACAGTTCGCATTTCTTTTATGCATTTGAGATGAAGGAGAGAACATAAGGAAGAGTATATTGAGGTGGGAGAAAGCAAGGTGGGAATTGGATTACAGGATAACTCACAAGATAACTCTCTTGGGCGTGGTTATGGCTTATTTCTAAGGTGTGTTAACGGAGAGGCACAGAAACAAGGAACAGGGCTTGCTTAGGGCAAAGATAAGCCTCTTACTAAAAAGTTATATACCTGTGGCATGACTACCCACCCTGGCCTGCCCAGCTAAGAATTCATGATGCAATCACATTACTTTCCATAGAACCCCCTTTTCCATCCACAAAACACTATTACAATAATTACTTTTCTTAAAGAATCTCCATCTTGTTTATTTCATTGCATAAGAAAAAAAAGTAGATTTCTTTCTCTTGAGAAAGTTGCTACAAATTGCTATTAGAATCAATGTGAGGCAAAATATCTTCATAGTGCCAGAGTTAAGGAGTTATGCAGTATGTCAGCAGGGTGGTTTTACAGCTTACAAAATGAGTTACGGTTATGTCTGATCTGGTAAATGAATTAACAAGATGCTAATGAAGTTAGGGAGGGGATGTGACCAGTCCAGTCTCAACTGAAGAGAGGCTTGGCTAAATTCCCTTTCAGCACAGAACATCCTGGATTCTAATTCTCAGACACTGTGCAGTTTGGAAATTAGGGCATCTCTTTCAGAATAAGCCAGAATGTCAACTGAGTAATTATCACTCAAGCAAATAAAAATGACACAAAAACTTATGAGGCTCCAAAATTAAGCAATTGACTAGGTCTGTGTGCTAATACCACAGACTTAGTATAAAGTCCAGAGTTAAGGGGATATGCTCTGGAGACATGTCTGTATTAGAATCCATTTAGAATTTTACTTCTTGTTATTAACCTGGCACAACTTCTCTTAGCTTTAGTCCTCTCACCTATAAAGCGGAGATGATCTGTAAACACTTGATCTGTAAACCTTTCTTCTCCTCACCTTTTCCAATTTAGGGGTGATAACACAACCCCACTTCCGAGTCCCTGAGTAAGTGTGCTTTATAACTCCTTGCTACTTTCTTTGTCTTTCTTATTAAATATTATTCAATAATTATTTTCCCATCTGCTCTGGGTTCTAACCAAGTGTCTTTAGTTCACTATTATGTTTATCTAACTGATAATACTCTTATGAGTCAACTTTAATTTTCCTGTTTCTACATTACATTTTTTAGATCACAGTTGCCTATTTAGAATCACAAAATAAATTAACTAGAAATTATCACAAAGCCTGATAGTTTAACCTGTGCTCCAACACAGAAATTGTTTTTATATATGGTATGATTTTTTAAAAGTTATAGTCATATAATTTATTAGTACCACTCAAGAATAGGGCTGGATACTGACTGACTGGAGGTCAATTCCAAAACTGAATGCCAGAAACACATGGGAATATGGAAAATACTTTTCCCTGTCATGAAGATGTTAAAAAAACAAAAACTGACTGGCTTACCCAATTATTGGCACCATCATGGATGGCATATAACCCATTTATTTGTAATCCCATAAGTAAATAATTGCAGTCAATTCTTGAGTATTCTTCTACTTGAAGATGTAGCTTGAAAAATGTAGGTGGCTAAGCATTTTTGGATTTAAGGGTTAGTAAATGGACAGTTAACTTTTTTCTTCTATCCTGAAGCCAAGAAGCTGAGGATTACTATCCTAAAAATATGAGGTGAACACATTGATTGAGGAAATAGCACAAAATTTAAGTACACCCCCCCCATAAGAATGAGAGTCACTAAACTAAGTGGTTTGACTCCTATAGAGTATTCATAAAATCTCAGAAGAGACCAGAGACATGGTAATAAAATAAAGACAGCATAACCCTATGGTTGAGTTCTTAATCTCACCTTTGCCATTCCGTCCATTGACTGAAAATGGATAGAAAACAAAATATCTCTCAAACAGTAGAAGGGCAAAAGAGATTTAAGAAGAATCACAAGTGTATTCACAATATATCAGGAAAGAAATGTCTGAATAGAACTGCTCTATTATGAGTAATGTGAAAGGAAATGCCATGGCAAATACGTAAACATATCAGAGAGAGACAAAGCAAAATACACAGAGAAGAGAGAAAAAGCAAGCAAGCAAGCAAGAAAATGTAACTCTCAAAGAAAAGATTTTTAAAAATTCAATGTTAATGGAAATATATTTCAAAGCATAAGAAAATTTATCACAATAATGTCATCTTACTAAGAATGTGAATTTAAGAGCTCAAAGATAAAATCATAAACAATGAAACTAGAGGAGAAGGAGGAGGTTGTAGTTTAGGAAAACAAAAAGGGGCTATAAACATAATTACAGAAATAAGTAAATTAAAGAAGATAAAGTAAAAACGGACTTCACTAAAAATAGAAATAATGACCTAGAAAAAAAGTTTGAGATAATTTTAGGAAATGCATATAAATGAGGCAAAAAATGTAAATGTATTACAAAATAGCCAACAGAAATGAAGGACAAAGGAAATCCAATATAAGGATATACATACAGCACTCCTGAAATAAGAAATCTGACCAAGAAAGAGCAGATGTATACAAAGAGAGGAAGTATTTTTCCTGAAATGAAGAAATCTCTGTCTCTGTCTCTGTCTCTGTCTCTCTCTGTCTCTGTGTACACATATTCTTAAGGTGTGACCAATCTTTTGGCTTCCTGGGGCGACACAGGGAGAATTGTCTTGGATCACACATAAATACACTAATACTAACAATAGCTGATAAGCTAAAAAAGAAGTCCATGCATAATTTTTGTAACGCTTTAAGAAAGTTTATGACTTTGTGTTGGGCCGCATTCAAAGCCCTCCTGGGCCACATGGGGCCAATGGGCTGTGGGTTGGACAAGCTTGGTCTAAAGGTTATGATGACTACTACCAGACAGTCAAATTTGGAGTGATTTTTAAATATTTGTCATTTCTACTTTTTAAACTTGTTAAAATTATGGTAAATGTTTCTTCTTTATAAAAAAAAATACATTAATTTACCCAAAAAGTTAGGTATTATATTGATGCAGTCAGTGCCTCACCATATTCTTCCAACCCTTCGGTGCATTCTGACTCCCTGATGTCAGTATCTACATTTCTGTGCCCAAGCGCCACCCTCCTCAATGGCTGTGCCCCTCTACACAACAACAGTGACCCAGAAGTACTGAGAGTTTAACAGCCACAACCAGGAGCCCTAAATCCAGCCCCCTTGAACTTCAGGTGAGATCATTGAAACCTGTGTTTTGTTTTATACCGTTTCCCAGAATTTTTCTAAGGGAATAATTCCACCTCGAAGTAAACTAAATTGTCCTCATGTTCTGCATCTTAAAACCATTTTCTTTGTGCAAAATAAATTTTATGTGAAAGTCTCAAGGAAAAGGCTACCCATCATTATACTAGAACTATTTCTTCCCTAGTTTTCTCTCTTCCCTTACCAGCTGTTTTGATCTTGTTAATCTCTTGGTATTTATACTGTCACATTATCGTGCTATCATATCTACTTCTGTGTTTGTTTGTGCATTATATATGTCAACAAAATCTATTTTTCAAAAAGCAACCTATATGGAATTAGGAGAATAATAAACACTAATAATATTTATTCCAATTCAATAATTTTATCAATTATACCCAGACACATAATGGGATCCATTCAAGGTCAAACAGCAACTTAAAACCAACCAGAATTAGAACCGAACCAGGTCTCTTGAAGTCTATCACAGTCATTTACAAAATACCTCTTCATTTCGCATTTCCTTCTAAACCTATTTCCCTTTCCAGACAATGATGTGAGGCAAACAGTCAGGCAACAAAGAAAGGGTGTTTAGAAGCAAAAGCAAGGTAGACCTTAGAAAGATAAAAATCACAATGGCCTGCTGAAGAATCAACATGATTTACTGATATCTACCAGACAGAAATGGGTGGGTCTGATGGACAGAATGGGAATGTTTGTGCAATGAGTAGCAGGTCTCAACAGGGCTAAACCAAGCACATCGATCCGTTTAGTCTCATGCCCTGCCACAATTTGTCTTCCTCTTTTGTCTCAGAAGTTCAAGGCTCTGAGTTAAGGAAAATGCACCATTAAGTTCGCAGATATTTTGAAATAAGTTTTAAAAGACAAACACTTCTATAATCCCTGTCATTTTGAGGTTGGACTCTTTGGGAAGTAATCATGTGCAAATTTAGGATGGGACAAAAGTTGCTGGGAGACCTCCCACTAATAAATTATTTGTGTTTTGGATATTTTTATCGTTTTTTTTTCTTCAGAAGACATAAGAAGATCATGAATTGGCTCATTAAAATTTTTCTAGCTGAAGGACTTTCAAGGGCTTTTTAGTAATTACAGATTTGGAAAGTGTGTAAATTACCAGGGTTTAACCTTTTAAAGCAGTAAAATCACTGAATGAAATCAGTATTTATGAGTTCAATAACACAGAGTGAGGTCTGGCACAAAAATTACCGCAGATACAGGAATTCACTGTGTAAAACCTCAAAATTCTGAGGTAGTACCAATCTTTTTATCTTACATTATTCTGTTCTCTGAAATCCTGATTGTCAAAAGTACATTGTCTTAGTTTGTGAGCAAGACTAATGTATCTCCTGAAAGACAGAAAAACCTTTATCTCTTCATGTTTCTAGTTGCTGTGCTGGACAAATACACAGAACTCTCTTACGAGCCCAGTTTTATTTTCTCTTTTACATTACATTCCTGGTTCTTGCCCTCCAGTACCAATTACACTAAAGGATTCTAAAAGGTGAACAAAAATTCCTATGAAAGATTCACTCCAGGGATCCTGGAATCTACTAACACCAAGATAAAGTGAGCCCCATGATTCTCTGTAATATTTAAAATAATAGGACTCATAGTGTATAACCCTTCCCACGATCTCTCTACTTTAATAAAATGTACTAAGTTTGTGTCATGTAAAACTTAAGAGAATCTTATATAAATTTCTGATAACTCCTCATACATACAACTAAAGGTATTGCCTCACTACAATAAACATATAAAATATTAGCAAACTGAAATTGATACTGTTAGGGAATTTTCTAGTAGCAGCCTATGTGGAAAATGATGTTAAATCAACCAGTCTATAAAAAGTATACGGTTTTCCAGTGCTGTAAGAGATAAATTAGACTGTTTCACTGACAGACCTGTCCCTACTTAGGACCTACATACCGATGGAGACTTGATACTCTCACCAAACTCAACAACCCCATCTTCTCTGAAAGGACCTGCACTTCTCTTCTTTGCTGTCTTTGCTGTTTTCTCACTGAGAATGATGGTAGTCCCTTCTGTCCAAAACAGCACTCTCCAACAGAACTGTGAGAATGGAAATATTCTACAATTCTGCGCTGACCAATACGGTAACCAGAAGTCACATGTGGTTATTGAACTTTGCCATATGTCTAGTGCAGCTGAGAAACTGAACTGTTAATTTTATGTAATGTTCGTTAATTTAATTTTAGTATAATTGCTATATACAGTATTATTATATATTAGTTATATAAGTGTCAGGTATATTAATAACACATGTTAGTAAGGATGTAGAGAAAAGGGGACCCTTGTTCACTGTTGATGGGACTTCAAGTTGATGTAGCCACTATGGAAAACAGTCTGGAGGTTTCTCAAAAAACTAAAAATAGATCTTCCATTGACCTAGCAATTCCATTTCTGGGTATTTATCTGAAGATAACAAAAACACTAATTTGAAAAGATACACGCACACTTATGTTCATTGCAGCATTATTTGTAATGGCTAAGATATGGAATGAATTTTAATTTAAATTTCCACACATGCTGATAGCTACTGGAGAATGCAGGTCTGGATCCTGCTCCCATCTTTCCAAATATCTGTTCTAGAGTGCCCAGATCAACCATCTGTGATGCCTCTGCTGATTCCCTTAGTTGGAGTCATTTCTTCTTTGAACTTCACAGCAATTTAGCTATGTCTTTTCGCAGCTAGTGTCACTCAGCAAAATAACATGAGAAAAAAAGAAAGTGATTAAAACTTGGATTCTGTATGCACATCATAACTAGGTGTGTAACTTTGGGTAACTTACCGAAATTCTCTAATTCTCAGTTTTATTATCTGACAGTTTCTACCTCAGAGAGTTGTGACATAGATTAACTTTTAAAAAAAGGTGAAATGCGTAGGTTTGTTTCATTATAAGTATTTGTGCACAAATCACTAATTGATTCTTCAGAATTCAGAATTCATCATCTAGTGAGCATTCATTTACCACTTGGATGAAAAGACAAAAAATGCACAGTTCTGCCATTCTTGAACTCACAGACTGATAGGAGGATGTCTCATATCTCATCTTTCCTTCTGGATTTTGAGCCCTGAGGAGCAGAAATTGTATTGCTTTATCTTTATGGTCTGCTAAAACCTTGCACCACATCTGGTACATAGGAGACTAGCAATAAATATTTATTCAGTGAACATTTCTCTCTCTCCTTTTCCACGTAGGTAGAATTTCTTTGTGCTCTGATGGCATTTATTTTGCTCAGTCTTGTATTATAGTTACTTCTGTGTACATCTAATTTACCCTCATATTGCATAAACACCAAGGACAGCATCTATTTCATTGCTTTTCTTCTCCCATGCTTACTTTGGATATTTCTTTATGAAGTAGCATATCCCCCAGAAAACTGAGAATATAGCACAAATGAAAGTTTAATCTTTTCAGATAATAATGGTCTGAACATAGCTACACATGGTATCATTTTAGATTCCTGTGGATCAAAATGGTCCTACGTTGTAGCTACAACTTCATGACCCTAAGAATTGAAAGCAGAACATAACTCATGTGCTTTTTATTAATTTTTCTATATAATAGCTAGCAACTGTCTAGTAAACAAGGGCTGTCCAGAAAGTACCCAGCCATGTAATATTGTACACCCATTATAAAATGAACTTGTTGAAAGAAAGATTTTTGGTGAAATGGAGTCATTTGCCCAGGCATGTTTTTTCTTTTCTAAATCTCATTTTACAATAATAATTTCTATTATTTAAATGTATAGATCTTATTTTTGTTGCTCATAGTGAAGCCAGAGTACTAAGTGATTCTGAAGCATGAAACTCTATTACATGTTTTTTTCTAATTTATGATTGAAAGTTATTCTAGATTTTCCATCTCAAAACTGTAAATCAATTGTAAAATAAAAAAACCACCAAATAGCTTGTAACTGATAAGATCTCTTAAAATATAAAGAGGAAACAGTGTTAACCAACAGTTTTAAGAAGTGAAAATTGTGCTTACAAAAATAAAAACTGAAAGCCATGGTTTTTATGCACAAAGCCAGCAACATAGAAGTGTGGAAAGACTATGAATATGATTAAATTATGGATAAAGTGTTACAGGATGAGTTCAATTTTCTAATACTTCCTATTAATTAGAAGCATATGAAAAATATACTTAAACACTAAATAAGAACTTTAACTTGAGGTTTGGGTCATATTTAAATTTTTTGAATTATGTACCATTGCCAAGTAAGTTTTAAACCGGGTAGAGTGTAATATATTTTTATGTGAACCATCAATGCTTTGGTAAAATCTGGTTATTGGTTCATAGACCTACCTGTCTTATTAGAGCTCTCAACTTTTCACTCATACTTTTCACAGAAGGTAATTGCACGTGGCCAAGGCCCTACCAAGTCATCAGGGGGCCATTTGAAAACAGATCGCTGTAAAAATGTAAGCCACTTTCGTCACATTTGCTGTAATACATATGCTGAATGTTGTGTTATACTTTCTCAAGCTTATATTTATAATACTCTTCAACAAATTGGGTAGTTTCAATATTATCAACTAGCTGACCTTCTAGAATCTGTTAGAATCTCTATCACTTCTAAACCCTTAGTTGTATAACAATGCAAAATTCACAAAAAGTTGTCACTGAGTAATCATTTGGATAATAATTGACAGAGATTTCTGTTTTTTCAGATGCTTTTTTGATTTTATTAAAATGAAAATGTTTTAAAAGTTATATTTCACATAGGGAATGTAGAAAGATAAATTGTTTCTTTGACATGGGAAATTAGACATATATAAAGGATGTCTTAAAATATTACATGACATTTAGCAGGGAAGTGAGTTAAAAGAAAACAGGTAGAGGGAGTTCGCTGGTGGTGTAGTGGCTTAAGGCTTCGGCGCTAGTGCTGTCAGCGCTGCCGCCTGGGTTCGATTCCCAGTCAGGGAGCTACCCACATACAAAGAAAAAACAAAAACAAAAAAAACGGGTACAATTTCACCAAATATATCAAACTCAAAGAAATTCTTTATTGGTTCAAATCAGTTTTTACATTAGCTAGCTTCTTTATTTATTGAAGTGATTTGTTGTTGAATATGTACTAACTGTAAAAGTCAGGGTTACCAAAGGTAATGGAAATTTGATTTTCTTTAAATCTCTGATACATCTATGTCTGCATACTTTTTAAAGCTTGTTTTCCTAAATAGATTTAAAACTATCTCAAAGTCTTACCAAGCGCTTTATGCTGAAAGAGCTTATCTACTGCTATTCCTTCTTTTTACAGAGGATTATACAGAGGATCGTACAAATTAAGTGACCTGATCAAAATATAGACCTTATGTGGGATGACCTTTCACTTCCTTCCCACTTTTGGAGGTTTTTGGTGCAAGCTTTCTAGCCCCTCAACCGCTGATGGGCCTAGATTCGGAACGACCTCTTTGGTGTCATCCATGTCACGAGCTTCTCTCATGGGCTTCTCCTCTGAATGTACTTGCCTATTGCTTTTGAATTTCATTTTTTCTTGAGTAACAATCTCCCATTTCTTTCATTTGACTTTGACAAATACTAATATTTTTCACAACATTTTTAAATCCGCTGCTTTGTCTCTAAGTCTATATCAGTTAGCTACAAATGATGTATATAAATGTGTCATTTTTAAATTGATTTTAATGTAGAGTCAATAGCAACAGGGCTCTTGCAACTATTCTAAATCAATGGTATATATTCTCACTAATGATTCAAACAAACCCTGTCCCTTTAATTACTACCAACCCAATAATTGTTTAAAGATTGATTTGTTTCTTTACCATTCAAACTCATAGACTTGGATTCTTGCTGTTAAGGGTGTCATTATAGCCAATCATTGATGTGTTATATAAAATTAATATTTTTATTTTGGCCAATGTTATGTGGTTATATACACAGCCTGTGTGTATGTGTATTTATGAGTACCTCTATGTGAGTGTATTTAAATGAGCTACACCTGGAAGCAATTAAGAAATACAAAATGATAGTTACAAATTAGTCATGGGGATATAAAGTACATTCTTGAGAATATCATCAATAATGTTGCAACAATTATGTATAGTGCCAGTTAGGTACTAGACTAATCAGGGGGATCATTGCATAAATTATATAAATGCCTAATCACTATTCTGTACACCTGAAACTAATGAAAAATAATTTTGAATGTTAATTATAACTGAAAAAGAAAAATAAAAACTAGAAAAGGGAGACTAGCAATTCCAGACAAGTCCAATAAATCAACTAAAATTAAAAATTAAAACAATATAAAAAATAAAAAAATTTTTTTAAAAAAAGAGCTACACCTATACTGAGGATTTGAAACTCTAAATTTCTTGCCTAAATTCTACAGTCCTATCACAGATCAGTATTTTTAACAATCAGCTTTCTGAAAATAAAAATGAGTGTCAATTTATTCCATTTATCACATATATATACTTACATATATATCTGTAAGTAATTTTTTATTTTTTATTTTGTTATTCTTCAGTATTTTATTCTTTTTGATGCTATTATAAATGTAATGGTTTTCTTTTTTATTTATTTTTAAGTCATTTTTATTGTTAGACTTATGTAAATAATTTTTTAGTTTTTACTTTTATTTTTATTTTTTTTAAAGTGGTGAAACAAAAAGATAGTTTATTGAGGAGAAAGTACACTCCAAAAAGGTAGGAGTGGGCTCAAGCAAAGAAAGTGGCTCAGGAGCTGTAAAGAATTTTTTAAAGTTCAGTACTTAGAATTCTAGTTTTCTCGAAGTGTTTACTTTGTATATATGCCACATTAGTTATTAATATTTCTTATCATATACAGAATATGATGCCCTTGCGACAACATGGATGGAACTTGAGATCATCATGCTTAGTGAAATAAGCCAGACAGAAAAATACAAAAACCATATGACTTCACTCATATGCAGAATATAAAACTGAAAACAACAAAGAAACAAAAACTCATGGACACAGTCCATAGTTTAGTAGTTACCTGAGGGCAAGGGGGCGTGTGTGGAGAGGAGGGAGGGGGAGTCATATATATGGTGATGGAAAGAGAACTGACATTGGGTGGTGAACACATAATGCAACACGTAGATGATGCACTGTAGAATTACACACCTGGGACCTATGTAACCTTTACTAACCCATGTCACCCCAATAAATTTAACAATAAAAACAATATGATTTCTTTCTTCAGCAAATATTAAGCACTATAACTGTACTAGGCACTCTACCTGATATTGAGCAACCAATAATAAGGTAAAATAAATGGTTTCATTCATGTAGTTTTCATTTTGGTTTATGAGAACAAAGATAAATATAGAAGCAAAATTTAAAGTCATGTATCTTTTAATTCCACTTACATGAGGATTTTTTTCAATTGACTGACATAGTTCAAACCCACATTGTTCAAGGTCACCTCCTTGTTTAGTAATCCACATATGTAGAGGATGGACTGTAGTTACATATAGTCTTAACTCTGGGAGGTCAGTGCCTCTAAATCCTCTGATACATATATGTGTGTGCGTGTGTGTGAGCATGTGTGTATGCTGTCTTGAAAACTCCAGCCATAGATACTTCTTTTTCATGTTACATGGCTGGATACTTTCCAGAAAGTGTGTGTGTGTGTGTGTGTATAGTTATAGTTATATAGTTATATAGTTATATAATTTTATTAGTGAAAAGACTATAAATAAAACAATGTAAACACTTCTCACTAGAAAAATAAACTTTAATTTAGTGAATACTCATGGCAGAGAAAAAATAAAGTTGCACTTCATTTTCAACCTGCTTTGCTTATCAATAATTTCTAGCTCAATATATTTAATGAAACTTGACTGTCTAGCTTTTTCATTTAAACGTAACTATTATATAGCTACTTAACTTAATACTTTGTAATAGAAATCATTGTTTGTTACGATTATTTCTGAATAGCAAAGGTGATAAGTGAACTGATTCAGAATAAAATTTATTTAGGAATGTAAAGAAAATGAGAGTTGGTTAAGTACAAGAAAAATGTCAAGTGGAAAATGAGGAATAGAAAACAATAATTTCCTAAGTTCTACTTCTATGGACTGAATTGTGTGCTCCTTAATGTGATGGTGTTTGGAAACAGGGACCTTTAGGAGGTTAATAGGGTTAGATAAGATCATGAAATGGGGCCCCGGTAATGGGATTCATAGCTTTATAAAAAGAGGAAGACAGAGAGAACAGTCTCTGTCATGTGAAGATACAGCAAGACTGTGGCCATCAGCAAACCAGGAAGAGAGCTCTCAACAGGCACCAAATTGGCCAGTACCTTGAACCTGGACTTCCCAGCTGCCAGCCCTATGAGAAATAATTGTCTATCATTTATGCCCCCTAGTCTATAGTTTTTTGTTATAGCAGCCCAAGCAACTAATATATCTACTGGGCATACAGTCTGATAATAGAGATGCCCTGACCTCATATATCTCAGTCTGATGGGGAAGCAAACAAACTAACCAAATGATAAAATAGTGTGATACAAACATGGTAGGATAAGTTATTTTGATATTAATTTCTGTCTTTCTTCTCATTTCTGAAAGATTGAAAGTAATTTTTCCCTCCCTACTTCAAAAGCATAACAATGCAATCCTTTATGTTTTGTTTACCTACACCAGCTTTTGTGTACCAAGGCCAAAACCTGTAAGATACAGGGTGGTACAAAACACCACCACGCAGAGTTATGTTTTCAAATCAAAGGAAACCAGAGAGTTACTACCCACAAACACCTAGAGACACTGGTGGTGGGTTCTCAGTGAGGCCATGGCGTGTGAGGACTAAAAACCTTGGCCTTGAGACCATGCAAGTGAAAGGGCAGAACAAAGCCATTCACCAATATTACATGAGTGCAAGTTATTTGACCCTGAGATTATTCTTTATATAACTAATGTCAGGGTCAAACATGAAGGACTGAAGTCTATAGGTTCTTCCTCAAATACTTCCTACTTGATATCAACTCTCTCATACACTTATCCAACCAGGACTGGGGGGCGTGAGACCAGCCCCTTAATAATGACTGATACTTGGTTTCTTACTCCTAGATAAGGACTCCAAGTCAGATTTAGTGCGACTTTTAAAAAATAATAATAATGAAAGAAGGTAAATTTTCTTTTTTTTTTTTTTTTTGCTTTTTGGTATGTGGGTCAGGCCACACCTATTTCACACAAACATTCAAAGAGGGTGTTCAGATGTTATACAGAACAGGAGCACCAAATTCACCTTCAGGCATTTGGGGAACCCCAGGGAAAAGCTTCCACGAGGTGATGTTTGTCAATTCTGCTGTAGCTACCCAGTAAAATTCCCCTGAGAGCTGTTGTACTCCAAATGCCCAGCCATACCCCAGACTGATTAAATAAGAATCTTTGGACATGGGACCCAAGCACCAGTTTTGTTCAGTCTTGTTCTGTTTTCAAAGCTCTCAGCCACTGCACAGCAGATGAGAACTATTGATTTAGGAGAATATACTGGGCCCTGTGTCAGTTAATACTGAGGCCACGCCATAAAGGGTGGTAGTGAGAATGTGGACACGTTAGGCAGATCAAAATGTGTGTGTGAAGTCATGAGGCATGAAATCGAGGAAGATACATTTGAGGGACTGACTACAAAGTCAGGCAACAGACTACACTATACCTTCCTGGAGAGGGAGAAGAGTTGAATTTTGGTATCCTCTGTGCCATTTTAAGAAGCTTGACTTTTACCCAGGAGTATCCACAGAAAGATTGTAATCTGGTTGCTGGGGCATTTATTAGATTAGATTTACATGTGAAAAAGAGCATTTTGGCAGCAGTTTGGAGAATGAACTGGAAGGAAAGGCAAACAAGAGTGGTGACAGGGAGAACAGTTGGCATTCCAGAAAAAAGATGATGAGGATCACAGGAATGGATCAGAAAGAAGTGTGGTAGAGTTTTAGGAAGTTTAATGGATAGGATTTGGAAAGTGGCAGTCATGAAAATGCACCTCTTAAATCCCCTGCAACGTGGAATATAATTAACTGATGGACTCAGCTTCTAGCCCATGAGTTCTAACACTTTTTGTGACAAGGGCATGCTTCTCATTGGCTCTTCTCAGCCAATGAATAAGCATGGCTAGGGGTACTAACGCAAGCCATTACTGTAAGATGCAAGACTCATGTGTGATACAGGATACCTTATAAAGAGAGACAACGTTGGCTCAAGGACTCCTTCCCAGCCTGCTTGAAAATTTCTTGTCTTTCTACCCAATCTTCCTTCCTTCCCCTTCTCCTCACAGAGAAGAGATCTGTTTTGCAGTCTGAAGCCTCATTTTATTAATTTTTGCTCCCTTCACTTTATCCTTCACAGGTTTTCCTTCACTTACCTTTACTCTCACCTATCTGCTTCTTAGAGGATTCAAATTAACATAATACTAATTAACTGTGGGGAAATGGAAAAAGGGAAGTTCTAAGAGAATCCTCAGGAATCTGATGAGAGATTAGGAAAACAAGGTCAATTTTATACATGTTGTCTTTTTGGGGTTTTAGGACACTCAGGTACAGATTTTCCATAGGAAACTTTGTATTATGAATCAAGAATTCAGAAAAGAGGTACAGATTTGAGGGTCATCATACATCAGTGGTAGTTCATGCTGTGGCCACGAGTGTGAACACCAAGGATACTGTTTAGTGTGAGGAGTGAGTCAAGTGTAAAACTGAAAAGAATCATGGAGGATGCAATGAAAGAGTCAGACAAATGGCTAGAAAACTGGGGAAGACAAAGCACACAGATGAAATTCTTCACATAAAATAAAAAAGGAAAAAGTATGAGTAAAAGTTAATCCAATACCCTTGAGGGCAAGTATGTTAGGAAAAACAATGGTTCTCTTGGCATCTGGCATGCTAAGTTAGCTAGGTAAGGGCTGTAAATTACAGATCGTGGAAAATGCCCAAGTGCAAAATGCTGAAGGAGGAACGGGGAGTCAGGACATAGACAAAGGCATGTGAAGAGCTGTGGTGTGAAGAAATGAGAAGGGGTAGGGTGCCAGCTGGTAGATCTGGAGAGGCGTTTCTGTTTCTTTTAGAAATGGAGGAGACTTAAATTGACTGACAGGTAAGCAACAGAGCCAGGACTTAGAATGAGATGCCAAAAAGTGATTTGGAATTTTCCTGAGGAGTGAGAAGGGAATTAGATTAAAAACAAACAAACAAACAAGTCAAAACAAGGACAAACTTAAGCGTGGTCAAGATGACACCGTGGCTCCCTCTCTGAGCTTGGTAAGAGTGAAGCCAGGTACCTAAGTTTCAAGGTGCAGAAGAGGGAAAGTAGGGCTGTTTCTATAGGGTCGCTCCAATTTCCTCTACAAAGGATAATGCTGACAGAGGGAGTGGTACTGAAAAGGCAAATGATAAAAAATGAAATCGAGGTAACAAACACATTCCAGAAGGTAAAAAGAGAAGAGTTACAAGGTCCGTGGTCGAAGGACAGAAGAACATGGAGAGCACTGTGGTAATTAAATTATTAGTTGTGCTGAGAGTCTCTGAGTCTGTTTTCTCACAGACTCCTCTGGTACGTCCCAAGGAGGGTACATATAGGTAACAATAACTCAATGACATAGTTTATATCTGGGTTAGGTTTCAGCCCTTAGCCTTATATGGAACTCTCGACGTTAATGAGATGTAATGGATAAAGGAGCCATATGGTTCATTTTTTACTTTGGTTTAAGACCCAGACTAAAAGCAAACCCAGACTTAAAGTCATCTACTTGACTCTTTCCCACTAGGTTCACACTCTCATCTCTAAAAAAACATAAAAGATCACAGACTGGGATGCCCATGAGCCAAATCTGGTCTGTGTTTTAATCCTCAGACATTTTTTTAAAATTTGATTTCATTCCCAACACTTTACAAATTAGATTTTACACAATAAAGAAAGGATGAATGGAACAAAGGAAGTTCAAATATAGTAACAATTGGCTATGCTGAGTAGAAGCAGGCATAGCCTGCTCATGCCAGTTGCCCAGGACTTGTCCAGTTCTAGCACTGAGAATCACACATCCTGGAACAGCCCCTCAGTTATAGGCAAACCAGGATTATTGGACACCGTAGGAGGAGCCACTCCTTTTAGATTAATTCAATGTGTTTTGACATTGACCAGAGTTGCTATCAAACCAACATTAATGATTTCACTGGTTTCTGTAGGTCTCTGAGTTTTCTTTACCAAAGACGTGAGTACAAACAACTGCATTAATCCTCCCACTCTCAGGCAGTGCCTCCCAATAAGAAAGTGACTGACCTACTTAAAATAATTTTAGGGGGACACAGAATGAAAAGCAATTCATTTACATGAATGCTTGTAAAGAACAAACGTCCACAGTTCACACCACAGAGTTTGTCAGTGTCTAACCCATATATTCATTATACACTAAGGCCCAAGATCAATAATGGCTTACCTTGATTCCTTAGCTTCTTGTAGGTGGATCTAGGTAAAGAGTAAGCATTGGGTTCCCTATTGTGGAATCTACCTCTATATAGTTGAGTTTGGGGGCAGTGAGTCAGAAAAAAATAAGAGATACAGATGCAGTTAATTGAGCCAAGTTTTCCTTTGGAACTCTGAGCCTAAAGAATCGGCTCATAAACAGAGGACATTGATAGTCAAGGGCCACCTTCATGTGCTAGGGCCATCGTGGCCTGAAGTTCAGTGTGCCGTTGCTGTTGGTTAAGGTCTGATTGTACAGTACTCCAAGATCCACCAATACAGACACTAGACTTGGTATATGAGGTAAAAGAGAACAATGCTAAGCAGTATATGATAGTTCCAGAAACATCCAGCCCCAAGTAGTCCAAGAGACCTATGGAAGCTATAAGATCTATATCTTGACTGATCACTGACTTCCCGCATTCAATTATACTTTTCAAAATATAAATACTGTGTAATAACCTATTATATAACAAGTGTAGTATACCCTTTATCATCTAGATGTAAAAATCTGAGCTGTTATTAAATGCAATAAATGTGGCTGTATGTCAATTGAATGGAGATCCCTCAATGTCAAGAAGTATGTGGTACTTTAAAGCTACCCTCAGAACTTTCTCTTAAGTATAAGCAAGTGCTGCCTGTGAAAAAGATAATCTCATCAATTTGATAAATAATAATTCAGATTAAACAATAGTTACTTCCGGTAAAGTTAAATAAGTCAAGGGGTGTGGTCGTGAAATAACAGTGTGCAAATGCTGGTGTGGCTTGGCAATTGCTATGATACAACCTTCTGCCTCCTTACTTTGTGGACCTGAGGAGGGTGGGTTGGAAGGTATGTATTAGGCACAGCCATTCCAGCTGACAGGGAGGCTACCTGGCCACATCCAGGATACCTGCCACTGGCTACCAATGCTGTGGCATTCGACATCAATTTTCAACTGAGATGCAATCTTCTATATGAGCTCTACCAAGGCCAACTGGGCTGGTTATTCTACTAAGAAAACCAATGAACGACTTACTCAGAAAAACACAACAGATAGTCAAACTCATTCTATAAAAAGGATAATTTTTTTTTGTTAAAACAGTCTAGAATATAGCAAGTGGCAGTCAATCTATAAATATTTGTTGAATTAATATTTACTGAAGAAATTACTTGACCTTTGGTCAAGTTTTAATTTTCTGGAACCAATAATGGTTTTAATAATTAAGCTAATTTCAAGGGAAAGCCAGCTGAAATTGGCAGAGCTGTCTTATTGGAACAATTATTTTTGTGCTTTTTGGCATAACAGCAAATCTAGTCACATAAATTATTATTCTTAAAGGAAATTCAAAGTAAATGCTCTTGTCTTTAATATTAATCTGTCAGTTACATATCTGGCAATAGTTGTGCTCTTTTAAAATTTTTCCTCATTTCTTGTAATGCTAACATTGTTAATGAACAATTGAGACTGTGTAAAACAGCATGAAAATGACACTAATTAACTAGAAGGATCAACACAATAAGGAGATTAGACTCAACAGAAATCATCTTATTTAACAGCTCTATTGAGTATAATTTATGTACAGAGCTACACATATGAGGGTGGGCTGATAAATTTTGTCTCCTCTTAAATAGAAAATGAATGGGAAAAGATATTTTAATGAAATAGAAAAAGAAATATACCTACATCATTTATTTTCAAAGGTGCATAATTATTTTTCTACAAAATCACCACGTACTTCAATACACTTCTGCCAAGTCTGCACTAGTTTTTGAAATCCATCCTTAAAAATCAGTAGTTTGCTTTTGAAATCATTTCCTCACTGCAGACTTCATCTCTTCATCACAGACAAACTGCCTCACCCAACGTCTTACTGTCCTCATATCAACACACTGATCACCATAAATGGCTTGCATTTGTCTGTGAGTTTCAATTGAAGAAACTTTTTTGGCAGTTAATTTAATAACAGCACTCTGTTTGAACCAAATGTCTGAACACTCTTCCATTTTTATGTGCACTGGGTGAAAAGTGTAAGCATCTATGTGCACAACGTCAAGAATGATGGAGGGGAGATACCATGTGATTACACAGAACTGATTATATCTAGGTATGTGTAATGTAACAAAAATTACAGTGGAGGCAAAATGTATCAGCTTGCCCTCATATTTAATGTATATAATTTGATGAGTTTGAATATAGGCAAACACCCATGATATCATCACCAGAATCAAGGTAATAGAAATATCTAACACCTCCTAAAGTTTCCGATGTTCTTGTGTGTGTGTGTGTGTGTGTGTGTGTGTGTGTGTGTATGCACATGTGTATTAAGAACACTTAATATGACATCTAGCTTCTTAAGTAATTTTAAAAGGCAAAATTTTGTATTGTTAACTGTAGGCACTATAGTTGTACAGGAAATCTATAGAGCTCATACATCTAGCCTACCTGAAACTTCATACCCAATGAATAAAAGTCACTTTAATAAACAGAATGCCACCTTAATAAATAGAAGATCAAGCCAAGAAGAATAGCACTGAGAAAATTAATCTACATTTATCAACAAGAAAAACATAACTCAGTCAGTTATTTAAATGTGGGCCCTCTCTATGTCCCGTACCCACTGGCAATAACAAGGCTTTCCACTAAATCCATTCACATGGGCAGTCCCAGTGGCCAGTGTCTCCAGACCTTCCACCCAGGGCCAGAAGGCAGCTCAGGGCCACCATCGCTGGATCCACCAGCCAATAGAGAGAGCTGCCCAGATCCAGCAACTCCCAGCTCCCACTAAGGAGCAGAGATCCCAACAGGCCTCTCTCCTCACCCTCTACTCACTGGTAGAAGGCAACCAAGTCCAGGGTCTTCTTTCATTCCACCTAACAGCACCAGAAGATCTAAGATTGGCTCTCCGCCCAGCAGCAGAAGGCAACATAGAACCCAGAATTCCAGGCAACTCCTGGCCCTCCACCCAAGGGCAGAGGTATCTCAGCCAAGTACTTCTCTCTTCCAGTGACACTGCAGAGACAGAGTACAAAGTCCCCTAGTGCAGACTGACAAGAGAACAGACCAGGAGAATGCTCTGTCTCCTGGGCCAAAACTGAAAGGAAACAGATATGGCAGCTGAGAAATTTTTCAAAGCAGACACCATAAAGTTTCTTCAACAAAAAATTACAAACTTACTGAAAACAAATGAAAAATGGAAGATTTTAGCAAATAAAATTTATTTTTAAAGAAACAATGTAAATTATAGTTTTTAATTAAAAATTATAGATTTTAACAGTAACCAACATTTAAAATAAATTGGATAAGCTTAATAGCAGAGTAAATATGATAATAGAAATAATCAATGCAGGAGTTCCCTGATGGTGTAGTGGCTTAAGGCTTCGGCGTTGGCGCTGCCAGCGCTACGGCCTGGGTTCAATTCCCAGTCAGGGAGCTACCCACAGACCAAAAAGCAAAAAATAAAAAATAAAAAAAGAAACAATCAATGAACTTCTCAACAGAGAGCAAATATACGAGTATATATTTATATCCTTACAGAACTGTGGGGTGCTAACAAAATATCTAATATTTGTATTATCAGAGTTCCAGGGTGAGAAGAGAAAGAACGTGGGGCTGAAAAAGTAATTGAAAAAATAAATAACTGAAAACACTCTAAATTTAACAAATACAGTACAGCATAGGGAATATAGTTAATTATAGTGTAATAACTATGTACAGTGTCAGATGGGTAATAGACTTATTGGGGTTATCACTTTGTGAGGTATATAAATGCCTAATCACCATGTTGTTTCATACACCTAGAACTAATAAAAAATAAATATAAAAAAAAATTCTGGTCATATAAGAAATTTCAAATAAAAGATTATAGAATAGAATAAAAGAGAGAACTTTTGTCAAATAGACCTACAAATATAGAAAGTTCACCAACCAGAAAGGAAATGATTATAGAAGCAGGATTAGGACTTCAAACAGGAAAGAACAGTGTTGGATAAAATTAAAGGTAAATATTATTGACTATCCTCCTCATGAATTTCTTAAATCTTATACGTTACTTGAAGCAAAAATTTATAGCTCAGGTTATTGTGGTTGCTCAATGTATATAGAAATATTTAAAACAAATATATATAAAAATGGAGAAGGTAAAGGGTTTAAATAAAGTTAATCTTTTAGTACTTCAATAAAAGTAATAATATATTGATATTAGTACATTGTGATAAGTTGTGTGTGTGTGTGTGTGTGTGTGTGTATAGATATAGATATAGATATAGTAACACGTAGATCAACTACTAAGAAAACTACACAAAGTGATATTTTCAAAAACATAAATAAAACAAGAAAGGACCCTAAAAAAATGTTCCATTAATCCACAGCAAGACAAGAGAAAAACAGGAACACGACCAAAGCAAACAGAAAATTAATAATAAAATGGCATACTTAAGCCCTATTATATCAATAGTTACTTTAAATGTAAATGGACTGAATAAACTAATTGAAAGAAATTGGCAGACTGGATTCAAAAGTATGATTCAATTATACACTGTATACAAGAACTCACTTCAAATATACCAATGTAGATAGGTTGAAAGTAAAAAAATGAAAAAAAAATCAAGCCAACATTATTAAAAAATAGAGATGATAGTAACATCAGACAGTAGACATCAGAACCAAGAAAATTACTAGGAAAAAAGAGGACCATTCCATAATGATAAAGGATCAACCCAGCAAGAAAATACAGCACTAAACAACAGAGCTTCAAAATACATGAAAACAGGCTATTAGAATTGAAAAAAGAAATAGACAAATCCACGGGTGTAGTTCAGAACATCAATACCCACTCCTGGCAAGTTACAGAGCTAAAGAGAAGAAAGGTAAGGAAGCGTTAAACACCACCATCATCAACCAAGAGGGTCTAACTGACATTGAATGTATTAATACATTCCACTCAATAACAACTGAATATACATTCTTTTCAAGTGTCCCTGGAACATACATCAACATAGACCATATCCTGAGTCATAAACCAAACCTCAAATAAAGTCACAAAGATTGTGTTCTCTGACAATAACGAAATCAAACTAGAAATCAATAACAGAAAAATCTTCAAACACTAGGAAATGAAACACAATGTATGAACAATCCTTGTGCCAGTGAGAAAACTTAAAATTACATAGAACTGATGAAAATGACTACATAGCATATCAAACTTTGTGGAATGGAGTTGAATCAGACCTGAGAGAAACATGTGTGGCATTAAATCCTAATATTAGAAAAGAGGGAAACTATTGATAACTAGATAACTCAAGTATCAAGTCCTTTTGGCAGTTACACTTTTAAGGATAAATTAATAAATTCATTGGTCTTTTTTAATCAGTCTCCCATTTTATTGATTCTAAGCTTTATTTAGAGACATTACATAGTGAGTGGTCATGATTCAGTCAGTACTTAGCTTCTTAGTGTGGTCATTTCAGTTCTTTAATGTTTTCTACAGTTACAGAACTTAAATCAGAAACAAGATATATATATTTTTTGGACAAATTCCTAGATATAAAAAATTACTTCTTATTTCAACTAATGCACTGCAATTCCATAGTCAAAAACCTTATTATTTTTTCCACATCTGTTGTTCTTGAGTTTAATAGTTCACAGTTATCATGATGGTAATAAATTTTCATTCCATCTTAGAGTATAGGTACCAAATAATTGAATTTACACTTTGAGTATAGCCTGAGGTTTAGATAAAAATAAAGAACATGATCATTTTCAAAAGTGTAAAACTCATGAATTTTTACAAGGCATAATCAACCTATTATCTACCTTGGCCTCCAAAGATTTTAAGAGATTTAAGAGGTAGCCTAAATAGGTTTGCTTTCCAAACAAAGAATCTAGATAAATTAACAACAGCCCCCATATGGGAGAGTTCAAGAAAACAAAAGCTAGTTAGATCATGCCACTTGATTGTTCTAATATTCATAAAATCTCCCTAACACCAAGGGACTTCTTTTTTTAATTTCAGTAAGTAAAGTGGATACTCAAAGTCTTCAGATGGAGGATATTTAAAGTTGGAATCTTAATGTAATTTAATAAAAAGTGGATTCTCTTCCTAAATAATTCAGAAAATTGCCTTGTCTCCTTACTTGTGCTTTATTTTGTTTTTAAATGCATTTTCTATGTAGAAGTTTGAATATTCATTTAGCTATTAGGAGAAAGAATTGTTAAAATAGTAACTTTTTCTGGAATTTATTTTTTAGAAAGCAGTCATGTCCAACTAAGAATTGGATTGATAGTTGTTTATCTGAGGGTAAGGAGGGAGGAGAAGGGGAAGAGAAGGGACAGGGACACAAGTACATGGTGATGGAAAGAAAATTGACTCTAGGTGGTGAACACATAATGTAACACATAGACGATGACTACAGAATTGTACACCTGGGACCTATGCAATTTGTACTAACCAATGTCACCCCAATAAATTTAACCATAAAAATAAAAATTAAGAACCATAAAGAAAAGAAAGAATTGGAGGATTGAGAAATGTTGGCTATGTATTAGTGGAACTGAAAAAATATAAAGATTGTAACAGACAATTTAAAAGAAGCAATCAGTAATAAACAGCAACAAAAATGAAGCTCAATATTGTAAACCTAAATAGAAGGGAGTGAAAATCCATTTTAACAAATAAAATATAAAAAATAATTTTCTGCATAATCAGTAGATTTTAAGACCCAGTTGAAAAACATTTTAGGAAATACTGAATCAATGGTATTTTGATATAATAAATAAATCAATCCAACTTCTGTGGACTGTATTCCATTCAAATCCACAAACATATACTATATATCAGATACCATGATAAAAATTTTGTTTTATATCATTTTATTCTCACAATAAACCTACAGTGTCAGAAAAATAATATTCTTTTATTTGGGAAAAAGAAACTAATGCTCAGAGAGTTTACAGAACGGGCTCAGGATGGCGTTGTTAGTGTTTAATCAAATCCAGGCAGGCCATTTCCAGAGCTTAAGCTGGTTTTGTCCTCTAGTACAGCCAATACTCCTGATCTGTAAATAGTCTACAGTTTTACACAGTGTTCATCAGCCCCTTAAAATGTTATCATGTCTTGTTCCAGTAGACAATAATTAAGAGGTTATAAAAGGTTTTCTCAAGGATAGATTAAAGAGACTTGTTTCTAATCTGGAGGAGAGAAAGATGGTGTTAAATAATAACGTTGGAAACCAATGAAATGTTATCACAGACTGTTATGTCTAAAGTAAGTAGAGTTAGTCTGTTGTGATTTATTTTAAGTGTGAGAGAGGGAAAAGCTTAGTTATCAAAACTTTCCTCACACTGGTCTTGAAAAGTGACTTACAGTACACCTTAGTGTCTGCCGGCCAGCTCGCCTGACCCAGGGCCAGGGCTATCTGCACTTCATCATGCTACAACTTAGAGTCACACCACACTATTTGTCAAGATCCTCACATTATGCTCAAATTGTATAATCTGATTTGTATAAATATACAGAGATACAGAGTCTCTACCAGTTTTAATAAGGGGAAAGAAAATAGTAATCTCTTCCATTCCCTTATTCTCTCTCTCTCTCTCTCTCTCTCACACACACACACACACACACACACACACACACACACACATACACACACACACACACACACACACACACACACACACACTGCTGCTTAGAGCTTGGCATCAGGCTGCTTTTCTATTCGGGTTATCTAGAAATAGCAGAGAGACCTTGGGTGCCCCTGACAATTCTCACAGAAGCATGCCCAATAGAGTTGAACTTGGCTGCCACACACGGTGATTCAGCAATTTAGCAGGAGGGAATGTAGGAGAGAGAAGGAGGAGCAGTTCGCATCCTGGGTTTGGATAAGGAACATTCTCATTGTGCACAAATAAAGGGATTTCTAGAGTGGTTAATTTTGTTTTTTATTCAAAAGCTATTAATGTGTATAACTGGCTGATTTCAAACCAAAACTCCTATTTGCCTTAATTGAGCATTTACAATGTGGAAACTGATCTTATAAGCTCATACCAGAAATAAAATAAAATTTAAATTAAGTTAAATTAAATGGTAATTACAGAAATCTATAGTACAATGCTAAAGACACGAGGAAAATTTTTGTTTTGATTGAGATATGTGTTCCATTTACATCTAAGAGACATCTGGGAGAGAAAATGATAATTTTTTAAATCCTACTTTACAGAAGAGGAAGAGGAGGCAATGGAACATTAAAGGAATGTTCCTCTAGCCGTGTAGCTGGATGCAACATGGGAACGACATTGCTCCCTGACACCAGATGATGCCTCCCCAGGCAATACCCATTTTATTCACTTAAATCAGCTCTTCCTCAAATTGGCAGGTTAACAAAAGCAAACCTTAATGTAACTCCATCAATCCTTCTAGTAAATGATTCTATGGGGGTGTGAAATGATTCTGTGAAAAAGAAAATTACAGCAAATGACTTTTCCAAAAAACTTTTTTCAAGAAAACTTTGGCCCTCTGGAAGATGACTGTGACTTTTGGGGTACATGATTTGATGAGAAGGAAAAAGAAAAAGCATAACTCTCCAGGAAGAAAATGGAAATCAGAACCGGAAAGAGAAGAAGAAAAACTTTCAAAGCCTAGTTCTAAATTCCTTTCTAAGATTCACATGAGCACTTAGCTCCAGAACAATGGTTCCAGAAACACAATCTATCAGTAATGACATTTATAGGTCAATCACTATTACCTGGGGAATTTGGTCTACTCTTACTTTACAGTATATCTGCCAAAAGAAAATCACATATGGCATGTTTCGACTTGGCTCTAAGCTTTCTAAAAGCTTTTCTTTCTTTTTCAACTGAAACTCTGAAACTTACCTGCTACCCTTTGGGCCCAGAGCCAGTTCATAACTAAATCTACGCTGTTGTGTTTCTCTGTATTCCACCCAGCCTTCTATTTCAGACTCTGGCACAAATAAGAGTGCTGATAGTGAAGCCACAGAATGTTAAGATGAGGTCACATGGGAAGTGGCAGGGGAGGAAAGTACGGACCTCTTTGGTTAAAGCCTGGAAACGGCCAAAGAAGCAGAGAACACTTGGTTGCTGATGAACCAACAGGCTACAGCCACTGTGATGGCAAGCCACTCCCTTGACAGTTGCTAAGACAACTTCTTGATCGATGGATTTAGAAGACCCACCTTCTGCCTCCTGGGAGATAGGCCACTGGGCAGACCGCTTCATTATTCTTTCATTTACTTCTTCATCCATCCATTCCCTCCCTAAATAATTCAACCAGCCATTTAAGAACAATTTTATTTTGAATAGTATGCAACAATGCTTCTAAAAATTTAATGAACATTCAAATTACTTGGGAATCTTGTTAAAATGCAGTCTGTTTCAGTTGTCTGGGGTGAGCTCAACATTCTGCATTTCTCCTAAACTTCCAAGTGATGCCTGCACAGCTCCTCTAAGGGTAGGAAAGATGCACATTCATTTCATTTCCCTGTTTTGCTACACCACTGTTTTTCACACTGGTTAGAAAAATGCAAAGCTTGGGCCCACCCCAGACATACTGAATCTTGGGTTTGGATTCAGCAATCCCTGTGTGACCAAGCTCAGGTGAATCTGCTCAAGTTTTAGAACCAGAGTTTAGAGCCATAGCTCTTAAAACCTGACTAGATGTTAGAATCACTCGGGGAACTTGCAGGTTGAATTGTATGCCACAAAAAGAAATATTGAAGTCTTAACCCTGACCTTATTTGGAAGTAGTCTTTGTAGACATATTCAACTTTAGGTGAGGTCATACCTGATAAGAGTATGCCCTTAATCCCATGACTGGGGTCCTTGTATGAAGAATGAGATTTGGAGACACAGACACAGGGAAGAAGGCTATGCAATGAAGGAGGCAGAAATTAGGAGCAATGCAGCTGTGAGCCAGGGAATCCCAAGGACTGCAGGCTACCCACCAGGAGCTGGAGAGAAGCATGCACCAGATTCTTCCTAGCACCTTTGGAGGGAGCATAGCCTGCCAACATGTTGATTTCAGACTTCTAACCCCCAGAACTGTGAGTGGACAAATATTTGTTGTCTTAAGTCGCCAAATTTATGGTATTCTGTTACAGCTGCCCCAGATAACTAATATGGAAATAATACCTATCCCCTTTACCAATGAAATCAGAATCTCTTGGGGATAGGCCTTGTGCATGAGGATTTTAACAACTTTCTCATGGGATTTCAAAATATGATCAGGTTAGAAATCCACAGCTCTAGGCATTTTTAGACATAGATTATTTGTACTTAATTTTGCAGTAGGTCAGAAACTACAAGCAATTGAATATCAGTGTAAGGTTATTGATAAGTTTTTTAAATATCAAAATCATTTATATGGATAAGAAGTGTATACTGAGACAACATTTCTGAATTTGATAAGAAAAACACTGATATTAGAATCACCTGCAGTCTATTAATCAAGTGGGTTCTGGGCCTCTTTTCAAACTTAATGACTGGAATCTCCTGGGGTTGGGCCTGGATAGTGCAAGTTACCAAGCCCCCTGGAGGAGACTCATATACACCAGGAAGTTTCAAGGCCATATGCATAGAGGCAATTGAGCCACCAGGGAGAGCCTTCCCAAACATGAAGGAATTGGATGAATGGAGGACAGGAGCCTGAATAATAATATTGTCAGGTGAACTGCTGAGAAACAGCTGCTGGAGCGAAGGAAGGTTCTTGTAGGATGCGGATGGACTTTGGGTAGGGCTGGTGAGAGAACAGAGAACTTCAAAATGCAGGATGACAAAGAATGGTTGAAGAAACACCATCGCTGTCACCTGGGAGTTCGGTAGAAACAGAATCCTGGGCCCACCCTCAGCCCTGCTGAATCTGACACAGTATTTTAACAAGATCTCCAGATAGTGTAAATGTGTATTGAATTTTGGGAAACACTTGTCCTGGTGCTAGTAAAAAACCTGTCCGAAGTTTCTGAGCATGGACATGCTACCTTAAAATTACACGTGAGCAAGCTGAGCTCAGTAGGGCTGTTGAGGGCAAACCAGAAGGCTTATTTGAATGATGGCAGTGCTCTGCATCTGAGCTGTTTAGTACAGTAGCCACATGTGGCTACGAAGCACTTGAAATGTGGCTGGTGTAACAGGGAAATGGAACTTCTTATCATCTTAATCAATTTAAATTTATATTTAGATAGCCACATCCAGTGAGTGACTGCTGTATGGGACAGCACAGGCTCGGAGGCTGCAGCTATGAAGATTAGTTAGGAGGCCATGGTCACAGGGGGCTGTGATGGCACGGGTGGATATGACATTGTCATGGGGTATCAAGTGTTAGTTCTCATACCATTTTTCATATGTGATCAGAAAAATGTAGGCAACTCAATCTTCTGTTAAGTGAAGAAATGAATTAACAATTGTTTAATTTTGCCAATCTGCTTTCAATGACGAAGGATCTGATTATCCTGCCTAGGGCTTTCCAAGTTCTTATGCCTATCACTTGCTTCTCCTTACTTTTCCTTTGGCAATTTACATTCCTTGGCTTGTCAATATCACTTGCTACAGGATCAATAGAGACAAGAAAACTTGTATTGCAAGGGATCCGACCGGTGAAGAAAAAGCAGATGACTAATTGCCAGACATTTTTGTTCATGTGTGTTTTGTCAGTTTCAAATGTCTGTTTCTCCCAAACTCAATGTCTTTTTACTTCACAAATAATTTGTTTATCAACAAGAGAGGAGAGATGTGAGTGACATGCCCTTGATGACTGTTAGTGGGGTTTGCGTGACACCCCAATACTGGACTGAGAAAAGGGAGAACATGTATCTGTGAGCCCCGGCAGGCTATACTTTTTTCTTTGGTTTCTCTAACCCATCCTGCTGGCCCCCCATCTTAATCCATGACCATCCCTTACCCTCTCCATGCTTGGGAAATCAAAGCCCATCTCTAAGTCTCTGTGAAGCTGTGAAAGGACAGCTGTCCTTTTCATTTAGCTTCTACCTCTTTCAATTCTGTGACACCTGAGTTTATGCTCTCACTGCTGGGTTCTCTCTTTGTTCTGTGTTTCTATATTTTCCTCGTTAGCTTTTAGCCACCACTGTACTGATTCTTCTCTTCTTGAGCCTTCTCCCCAACTTTCCCTAGTGAGCAGAAATTCTCACTTTCTATTATAGACATGCCTTAACCAGTTCAGAAGATTCCAAAAGTTAAGGTCAGATGGAAATGTGTCTAAGCATCAGTGTAATGAATTAGATCCCCAATAGTTGCTATTTTTAAAGATATTTGCTTGAAAAGAGGAATACAACTCTAAAGGCCTTCATAGATTTATCTATTTACAATAATTATAGTCCCTGCTTTCAAAGAGCTCAAGAATCTATTAGGAAGAGACAGATGCAAAGAAATAACTTCAGTACAGTCTTGTTCTTAAAAATAGAAATAATGATTTGGGTATAAAATCATTCAGAAAGGACAGGGAAGACTCCACTGAAAGGTTAACTTGTAATCTGGTTTTAAAAGATAAACAAACATTCTCCAGGTAAAATGGGAGTGAGTGTGGAGGGAAACACATATAGCCTGGGAGGCGTGGAAAAGCATAATGGATTTAGGGAAATTCCACATGCCAGGAACAAAGGGCATGAGGACTTACCTTGATTGCTGAGTACGTAAGCAGGAGCTAGATTGTGGAATGCCTTGGACATGGTACTGAGTAATTCTGACGTTATCTCATTGGTGATGATGAGCCTTGGAAGAGTTCCAATAAGTGATTAACCCATAGGTCTTTGTGTTTAAAGTATTAATATAGATAAGGTATTGGAGTGGACAAAACTAGACTCAGGAAGACAAATTCGCTGGTATTGCAACAATCCAAGAGACCATGAGGCCTTAAATTGAGAACAGAGAAATGAGATAGGGACAGAGCTTTGAGATCATTTAGAAGCTGAGAAAATTGTCTAAATATCAAGTGCAATAAAGTTTTCAGTAATTTCTTAAAAAGTCTTTCTCTAATAAATTGCTGCACTGACATAATAGAGTTGGTGATTGAATTGAGGTGGAATGCACTTGGCCTTGAAAACCAGGGGAGCTTACACGTGAGACCCAAATTTGTTACTTCCAGGATGGGAAACTCATAGTCAGGTACATAACCTCTCTGAATTCAGTGAATTGAAGGTAAATCCTGCCCTGAAAGATTTCTTGGGATGCTCAAACAAACTCTGAAGAATACCTGACATAGGTTGATAACCAATTAATGCTAACTACCTTTCTGCCCTCTTTTTCAACTCCTTCAGTGTGTGTGTGTGTGTGTGTGTGTGTGTGCGCGCACACACACACACACACACACACACACACACAGACAACTTCTCTGTCTGAATTGGTGGTCTGAATGCCTAAAAATTTTTTTGAAAAGAAAGCAATTTACCACGCTGTAATAAAATCTCCAAGTGACAGGCTAAATGTAACAAAACTGGAATAGAGCTGACATACTCCAATCAATATACTTTTATACACAACATCAGATTCAATAAAGCATTTCAACGCCACTTCCACTGCCAACTGGATTATAAATGATTTCTGATAATAACTGAAAATCACCAAAGTGGAACATTTATTTCAAGCCAAATGCTGTGCAGAAAGTTTGTTCTCCATCTTCTGAGGAGCTTTTAGTAATAGCTTTGAGTTAAATCTGTTTCTCTGTGTAAATAAACAATTATCAAAAACACCAATAGGAAAAGGCTCTTGGAAAGGGGGATTTCATATCGATGATTGTATAATCATTAATAAAATCCATTTTGATGAAAAATATTTGTAGTTGGCCAACCTGCCAAGAAACTTTTTTAATTTAGAAAGCACACAGAAAGATTTTGTTTTTATGTTTGTCTAAGTTTACTACTGTGAAATACAAGGTAAAGCTATCTCTTGGAAGCTTAAATATAATGCTGTAGTTAAATGTGCAAAAACAAAACAAAGACTAAAACAACAACAAAGGAAATTTATAGGAATCTTATCTGGTAACAGTGCATGCAAAGATGCACTTACAAAACGATAAAATGAGAAAGTTTAGGCTTCACAGAGAGCACTGATATTGAGTCAGAAATTGCTGAACTTTACCCAAAATTTTAACAAAGACTATGTCATGTAGGGACTTTTGGGGGCATAAAACTAAAATTTTTTTATTAATCGGTCTGTACCTGGCATTATGATGATAATTGTAAATGCATCATCACTTATGATAGTCACAGAAATGTTTTGGGGTATTTTGCAGGAGGGAACACTGAGCTTTAGAGAGTTTAAATCACTTGCCAAAACTCACACACTGAAAATAAGTTTACATGACTCATACGTCTGGAAAGGAGTTTAAGCGATTTGTTCAAATGTACACAGTATTTGAACCCATGGCTATATAGCTTGAAATTCCTGCTGTTTTTATTATCCTGAGTACAGTCTTTTAAAGTCTCAGTGTTATCACTTGCAACATGGGAATAATGTCTTTAGTTTAGTCAGGATTCCAGCAGGAAATAGATGTACACCCAAACTAGGTAATTGAAGATTTTAATAAAGGGGCCACTAGAGTGTGAACAGATACAAGGAAAAGGGACAGTGCCCTGGGCTGGCAAGAAGAAAGAGCCCTTACCACTCATTGGCCATTCAGGATGGGAGAAGAAATGACTACTGGAAGTGCACACAGTTGTAGGGAGGGTTTCTGGCTGGGAGCTGAGGCTTTTCCATAGGAAACCTCGGCCCTGTCAAGCTGATACCAGGCAAAGAGGATGGTGGGAGCACGTATATCCTACCATAATTCTCTTCACACCATGTGGTGTCCCATGATTGCCTCCCAACTGGGCCCCATCCTGACACAATCCATATAAGTCAGCCTCCCAAGCCCAGAGCAGGGTAAAGAATGAATCTGATCCTGTCGTAAACAAAAGGTGTTTATCATCATTGATTTCCTCATCGTCAATACCACATATTTGGCTCTTATTATTTGAATAATTGTACTAAGCATCTTATTTAACTCTTCCCCAAACATTGCAAGGCAGGTGTTGTTATCTCTGCTTTGTAGATGAGAAGCTCTGAGGCTTTGAGGTTGAGGAATTTGACTAAGGTTATATATCAAAAGTGGCAAAACCAGGATTTAAACACAGGACTGTCTGGCGTGGAGCGAGTTCATTTGATGCATTTATTTTATGGAATATTTCTGCTTTTTAACTCCAAACCCACCTAGACTCTTATGTATATTTAATTAGAAAATCCAAAGGCCTTTTCTATCTATTATATGATTTGAGCTTTATAGGCTGACCAGATGTCCAGTTTTAAATGGGACAGAAAACAACAGTATGGTCCCCATTCAAACAGTACGTATGGTCAGGCTAGTCTCACTGGGCTAAATTCAAGGTATCAGTATGCTGACCATTCATGCCACTTGAAATAGGATAGTACCATTGTTTTCTGTTTTGTTTAAAACAGGACATCTGGTCAGGTTAGCTCTCCATGACATCCAACACTGTTGATTACTTCTTGAACTTCAGCCATCATGGATACTACCAAAATATTTATAAACAAGAACTCTCCACTTCTCACCATAGGCATATTTTCCACATGTTTGAATTTAATTACACACGGGTGGGTGGCCCAAATTCAAAACTTTCAGAAGTAACTCCTGCTCATTCTCCCTGCAGTCAGCACATCTAGAAACTTCGGTGTCCTTTGACTTCTTCCTCTTCCCCAGGCTAAATCCCCCATTCGAATGGTCATGAAGACCTGGGAGAGCTTAGCTGGGCTACTGGCAAGTGCCCCCTAAATGTATGTTAAAGGAGTACAGCTGATGACCACAGACAGTAATACTTGGTCCATTTCTCATACCAGTTTCATTCACACCAGTTTTTAAATACAAGTTCTTTATACATCTCTAGATCTTTACATAAACCATTTGATGATATAAAACAATTTTGGTTGAAATAAATATTTTAATATAATGAGTTTTGTTAAGACCTCAACCTCTTTTGTTTTTCATCATTCTTATAGTTATCCTCTCTGCATTTGTGTAGATGTTTACATAAATAGGTATTTAAATTTTGTTTCCAATTTAAGTTTATATATATATATATATATATATATATATATATATATATATGTGTGTGTGTGTGTGTGTGTGTGTGTGTGTGAAAATATGCCTTTAAAAGTAGGATCAAAGTGTTCTTTTTTTAATTTTTGCAATTTTTTAAAAATTTATTTTTATTGTTTGACTTATTGAGGTGACATCTGCTAGCAAGAATTACATAGCTTTCAGGCATACAATTCTAATATGTCACTCTACTTAAAGGTTATATTAAATATTAAGTATGTGTTGAAGAATAAAAGCATGTAAAAATCTTGTTTTCTTATCCATTCAGCCACGTTATGTGTTTTGATTGGAGCCTTTAATTCATTTACATTTAAAGTAATTGTTGATAGATACATGAGCATATTATTTCCTCATGTACAAAGCAAGTGGTACAGCCTCTGCTCTCTGTAGTTCCAGGTTTCAAATTCATTCATCATCAGTTATTAGCCATTCATCCATTGGAAAATAGTAATTGAGCCCCCGGACCTTCGACCAGTACAGTGCACCTGATGATGAGAAACACTAGCATGCGTCCTGCTCGGCTCTCAGTGGGAAGAGCACGCAGACAAATATAAAATTTCACAGTGCATACTGCTACAAAGGGGAGTTTTATTGCCCTCAGAAAGTGTATAATAGTGAGATCTGAACCAGCAAAGGCAGGGTTCCCAGGGGAAGTGAAGAATAAGACGTGATGTGAAGAAGGAGTAGGAGGAAACCCACGAGAGCTGGTTATCGCAGAAGCCAGGGAAACGTGGGTCAAGAAGCGTGGGGTGGCCAACAGGGTCCAGTGATGCCAAGAGGACAAGAAAGGCGAGGACTGAAAACGTTCAATGGACTCAGTAGCATGGTGACCTTAACAAGAGAGAGTCTGGTAGGGGTTTGAAACAGAAGCTAGATCAGATAGCCTAAAGAGTGAGTGAAGGAAAGGAACTGGAGACAGGGTGTGGATGCAATTCTTTCCAAAAGTTTGACTATAATAGGGAAGAAAGCTGGACAGAGTAAGCTGGAGAAACTTCTGGGACTGGGAGTGGTTGTTTCATTTTTTATTCCTGTTAATGCAAGAGGACTGAACCTGTTTAAAAACATAGGGAAACATTCAAGTGGAGTGTCTGAACATATATAATAGAGAGAAGGCGTTGAGGGTGTGCGATTCATGAGAAGTTGGAAGGAAAACAGGATAGAGTAGCAGAAGACAGGCTCCTATGTTTAGTATCAGGGATATGAGGAATTCCTGTCTGATAGTTTCTATTTCTCTACAAAGCATGAGGTGGGTCACCAGTTAAAAGAGGGGATGGTTGGGGTTAGTTGCGAGGGTCAGAGGTTTAAGACAGAGCAGATTTGAAATGATGACTGGGGTGGATGAGAGTGGGTTGGTTGATGAAAGAAATATAGTAGGATCGCCTGTGATTGAGGTCCCCTTTGAAGTTGGTACTCATGGCTTTTTAGTGGGACACATGTTTAGATTGCAAAATAAAATGCTATTTTTATTCTCCCACCCATAAAAATACATCAGTTAGATGTACGATGCAGTTCCTGGTTCGAGGCTTATCCTTTGGCCTCAGGTTTTTATGAGCTTCATTCTGAAGTTGTCGTCCTCTTCTCACTTAGACTACATTTTTCTTAGAAATTTCAACCAGGTTTACAATTTGTGTTACCAGCTGCAACAGAGGTGTCCATTAATCTGATGTGGCCAATTGACTAATTTGTTTTGGCTCAAAAAGTATTTTTTAAAAATATTAAAGTTAGAGTTAGAGATTGGAGAAACTCATATTTAAATCCAATTTCTGGCTTCTCTTTTAAAAATAGCATTAAAAACAAAAACAAAACCTCTGGCAGCACTGGACCCACAGTCCCACATCAGTAATTGATCAGAGCTGAGCAGTATAATAGCTGTCCCCCTTCTATGGAGTATGCTCTCTCCAGCTCGTGACGGTCCCCACCATTTCTTATCATCCACTTTCCTTATCTACTTTGTCTACCCAGGAACTACACCCTGAAGACATCTGAGTTTATAATTCTCGATGTACAAATCCACGACTCCCAAAGATTTTATTTCAGCTCAGAATGCTTCTTATAGTGCAGTTATCAGCAACCAACAGTTGATCGGATGGTCTTTAGGTGACTGAAACTCATTATCAGTAGAGATAAATGATCTCCCAAACTTGCTGTGTGGAGTCCTATAACTTATATCCTAGATTTATACCACTATCTACTGAGTTTCCCAAATAAACAAACAAAAAGCAGAGTCTGAGTACTTCTCTTTTCTATTCCTCCTTCATCTCTGAAGAGCAATGAAGTCATTGCTATGACTTCAGTCTAGACACCCCTCATATTTCGCCTGGGTTATTAAAATAACTCTCAACCAATAACCTCCATTTTTTTCTCTCTTCTAATACTTCTTCTATATAGTAAAAGGATTGATCTTTCCAAGCACAATATCTTTTCTGGCACATTTATTTGAATTATAGCAAACTTCTCATAATTTTTTAACGTGCTGGCAGACCTCACATCTCGCCAGTAGCTGCTCCCTCGACCTGGAATGCCTTCTGCCTCTGTCATCTTGGTGAATCCCTATTCATCCTCCAAGACACAGCTCAAATAGCCTGTCCTCTGGGATCTGTCACTGTTGCAAAGGTAATCTAGGCCACGTCTAAGGCCTCATCTTTACCACCGGGCTCTGGGGGGCTGTGTTTGCATTCAGAGTCCCCACCATCACCAGCAACCACTGGGTGGTGAGCTTAAGAGTGAATACTTCAGCCCTACAATCCAGTTATCCTCATATCCTCAATGCTTAATTCCCAGTTATACTTGTCACTCAACAAGAACTTCAGTAAATAAATTCCTAAATTCAGAAAAATAATGACATCATATTAGAGAAAGTTTAGCTAACTTTAAAATAAAGATTATTGATCTATCACAATTTTTTAACTTCTGGATTCTCTCTACATGAATACAAAGACTGCAGCCGAGAGGCTATAATTTGCTCTAAAAACACCTGTTTGTATTTGTTGATGGGGGGAGGCGGGAGTTTTTAATATATGGGAAATGTGGGGTCCCTACATCATACTATGTATTAAAACAAATTTCAAATAATTTTTAAAGCTAAATGAAAAAAAAGAACCCATAAAGAGGGTTCACCTATTCTGTGCATCTCACCCAGAGCAGAAAACATAAAGTAAAAAATGAATTGTTTTGACAGTTAAAAAATATATAAAACTTCTGAAATTAAAAAAAAAGCCCTTCCAAACAAATTAACAACAAACAGGAGAAAATAATTGAAACCTGTGAGATAGGAAAAGGTTTTATTTATAGTTTTAATATATAAAATAGTCCATCAGTCAATAAAAGCAAGTGAAAACTGAGGTCTCTCCGAATTAAAAGGCATTAGCTGAAGTAAAACAGCCTCGTCAAAGACTTTTATGTTGGCTGTATGTTTCCCTCCTGTCTTCTCAGCTACTGCTTTGCCAATACCTGAGTTTACAGACAGTCAAAGTATTTAGATGCTGGTATATTTTTTGCTTTTGGTTTTTATTTCTATGTTTTAAGCAGTTTTATTTAAGGCAGAGCGAGTATTGCATACTTTGAGGGAAACTTATAAAATTAAAGATGTGTAATCATTGTTTCCTCTGGATACCATGCACACTGATGAAGGGAAATGAGAAGAAAAGAAATGACACTTTTTGCTTCAGTTTCCACCTGCTTGTTACTTAATCCATAGAAATTTGGGGAAGATTAATGATATACTCATAGTTAAAAGTACCTTTCGGAGTACGCTTTCTTCCAAAGAAATCTTTTCAGAGCTTCTGTTCTCTTGGGAGAAAGGATTGCATATTTAGGGAGAAGTGCATATTTAGAATATTTGATTAAACAATAAAGTTGAATTAAGCATGAAAAGGATAACAAACACACAGTATAAAGAAGGATGGAATTATTAATATAAGAGTCAAGTAGAACTACAAAGGCACTGGACTTCTAACTGTTGCATAATCCTTTAGGTTAACTTCAGGGTATTGCTCTTAGCTCAGGGTTTGGATTCAATCTGTTTTTCTCCACACAGTCTGCATTTCCCCTAACAGAGGTGTTAATCTATGGAGACAGTCGGGGAACCTCAAGCATTTAGAATACTCAGGTCTGGCTCTTTTTCTGTACATATTCTTTGAAAGAACGGATTCCAAACTAAGATTATGCAACTGAGAGAGGAACAAGAACCAAAAACTACCTAAAATAAATTATAATACATAAATTATGGATTTTTAAAATTAAATTTATTGTTAAGATGCATCTGTTTAGAATTCTTTTTGCATGTTAGAATTTCATCAAGTGCCTATATACAACATCATGGATATTAAGCCCCCGATTATCATATGATATATATAATACTGGGTTTAGAATAAAAGGCAAAGCTTTACAGAACAGGAATACATATGAAAGAAGGTATAAAGTATATATATGCTTGTAGTTTTACACTGTGTCCAGTAGTCTAGAAATATGAGATTATATTTTTGGTGGGCCACTCTAACCTAATGTGTTTCATACATAGTCATATTTTTTATTCTTAGACTTGAAGTTCTATATATTGCACTTCAAATAATACTGATGTTTACATTATCTTTCAAATTACTCACTGTAAAAGAATAATGTGTTTTCCTTGTGGCTAATGTAGATGTGAGATTTCACACCTCCATAACCATTTAAAACCCAGCAACAAACTTGGAATTAAAAAGTACCATTGGGTGGTGAATGCCATTGCAAAACTGTTATCATAAAGCCAAAGCATTGGAAGAGATAAAGCATCCGAAGTGGAAAATTCTAGATGTAAGAAGTCAACAAATTAGAACAAAGGACATAGGAGGAGAGAAACAGATGCCAAAGGAGTAAGACCTAAAACTCCTAAAATCTGATAGAACTATAGAAGTGGAGTAGGCTGGGTCCACTTGGTCTGGAGAAAATCTTCTGGTCTTTCTCACCTCAATAAAGTACAAGGTCATTACCAAGGACAATGCAATATGATGCTCTTGAGTCATCCTCTAAGCAGAAGGAGTGATTAAGTTCAGCACCCTTCTGCACATACCTTATGGTATGTTATGCTTCAGAAAACAGTCCTGATGCCTCAGTTATCTGGAAAATTTATCTGTATTAAACAGTTTCCTGGCAATGCAGGATAAATGGAGCACTACTGCAGTAGATTTGTTGAAGAGCTATAGGTTTGGCAAAACCTGTCCAAGTTCTCTATTTAGAATAAATGGCTTATAAGTAAGTGTTCAGCCATACATCTTCTCTCAGTTTTATGATTGCTACTGTTTTCATTTTAGGCTTGGACGATTCAGTACTTAAATAAAACCTTAACGAGATCTTCCTCAAAACTCTTTTCAGGTTTAAAGAATAGTGCTTGAGATCAACTTTGTCTAGAACTGGAACACATATCAGTGTAGGTTGTTGTCTCATCAGATTCAGCAGTAATCCAACTTTCCAAAAGCCTTACCTGGTAAACCTTAGCAATCATCCCCAGATCAGAGTAGATGTTTTGACTCATAAGTCTTTCAGATTGTTATTATAGCTTATATACAGTTTAATTACATTTTGATAAAGATATGGACTCTCTCAGAGGCTTGGGGGTGTGCATATTGCCTCCTTGTGAGAAATTACTGGGCTTTACTTTTCTATTTCTCTGTGACACCAGAAAGTGGCTGAAAGTCAGGGATGTGATGGATCTAGGGGAAGCTAGATTCCAACGCCCATCTCTAAGAATTGTAGTTGTTTTGTTCTTGGTTGCCCTTTCCTATTATGTCTGTCTCCAGAGCTTAATCTACGCCTATGAGGAAGGATTAGCCACTGTTCATTCCTAAAGCCAGTATCTGACATTCCATCTCTCATTCTTGTCCATCTTTTAGTTCTCTTGTCCTTGCAGTCAGTTAAGATGTCTCTTAACTCTGGCATCTACTTACTCCCCAATTCATTCCACATTCAGCCTTAACATTTCAGTAAATGACAATCCAAACTTGCATTGCTTAGGCCAAAAACCTTGTAATAATTCTCATCTCCCTTCTTTCTCTTCCACCCTTCACGTCAAGCATTAGAAGCCCTGTTGGCCCTACCTTCTAAATGTATCAGCAATTGTGTCATTTGCCTCCACCTCCACTAATACCACCATGATCCAAATCAGCATCAATGTCCACCTGGATTTTTGTGGTAACTGATACACTGGTTTCTATCTCCTCCTTCTTATAGCCTCTTCTCAATGCAGCCAGACTGATGCTATTGAGAACTAAGTTAGGTCACGTCACTCTCCTGCTCAAAACCCTGTGGTAGTTTATTTCATGCACATTAAAAAATAAGTCCTTCCAAGGACATATGAAACTTCATCCAACTCCTGTCTGATTCCATCACCTACTACTGTATCCCCTATTTACTCTGCCCCAGACACATATGAGGGCTGTCCAAAAAAAAAAAAAAAATCCAGCCATAATTGCCCTACTTTTCATAGTACATGGCTGGATTCTTTCTGGACAGCCCTCATAGACCTTACTCTTATTCTTCAAATACACTGGGCACATTTTTACTTCAGAACCTTTGCATTGCTGTTTCCTATGACTGTCATGTTCTTTGACCAGATTTCCATGACTCTTTTCTTTATTTCTGCTAAGTCTTTGTTTACATATCACCATTCACCCTATATATTAATTTAATAAATTTAAATAAATGAATCTCCCACCCAAGTAGCTCAACCTTACTTACCTTGTTTTATTTTTTCATTAACATCTTCTGTCTATACTGTATGCTATATCATGCAATTATTTCTCATGTTTATATCCTGTCTATACTAGAATGAAGCTTCATGAGGTCAGGGATAGTGTCCTTACCATTTTGTTCTCTGGTGTACCCACAGTACCTAGAGGAGTGTGCGGCCACGTGGAAGGAACTCCATAAATCTGTATTGAATGAATGACATACTGAAGAAATTATGGTGATAAATGAATACATTCTTGCCATGCAAATGTAAAAAACATTGTGAAAAAAGTTGTCTTAAAAGAATATAACAATAATAAGGAACAGAGAATGATTCTGAAACAGAAACTCAAGTCTGTTCAGAAGCTTCCGATCCAATTATTTTTTATCAATGATCTTTCCTGAGTTAGTGTCACTGTAGGACATACTTTTAGTGCCTGTGTTGCTGGGCTAAGGAATGGTAGTTAAACGGGAGTACTCTGGAATCATCACCCTTGAGGTGGAATCCTGACTCCGTCACTTCTCAGCTGTGCGACTTGGGCAAGGTTTAGCCTCTGATTCCCAGTTTTCTCATCCATTATCAAAATTGAGGGGACTAATCTGGACTCTGCACTTAATCAGTTGCTTTTGTTTTGGTCTTGTCCTATTTGCTCATTAGACAGTACTATAGTCTTTTGCTAGCTTGAATTTTTTTTTTTTAATCTATTAGAAATTTGCAGAGAGAACCTACAGTTGGTTAATGTTGTTTATAGTCCCAAAGGCTTGTTCACTGAATTAGGCAATGCTAGCATTTTTTGATCTATTGATATTTAGAATTGGAAAGACCCATATGATATCCTTTGAATCAAAAGCTGGTTCCCCAGTTTTTGTATGGAACATTAAATGTCATAAGATGGCAGTGGCTCTTTGCAAGAAGATAAAAGGAGACATTCAAGTGCAAATATTTTCAAGTTAGAAGAAAAGGTTACAGTTGGCCAGCTGACACTTTGCTCTATAATATCTTCAATGGTGTGAGGCATTAGATTGTGAAGGGAGGGTAAACGTTGCAATAAAGAGGGTATTAAGTGATTTATGTAAGTCATTTCTAACTATACATTCTTTGTCAGATTATACATCCTTTGAACTAGTAAAACTGCAATGCAGTTCACATTAGCCTATAAGAAATATGAATTAAACTCGCTAAAGGTTCTATAAGTCAGACATCTTTGCTATAAATTAATGTGGGCACTAAGGGTGTCAAGTTTGCTGACCAGCTTTTCAGAACCACACTACGTAGCCGAGTTCAGCTTGAAAGATTTCTCTCAAACAAAATATTTCATAGTATTACACTGGGATTGTCTTGAGTGAGCCTTATATTTGTTTTTGTTTCTGATCAATTAATATTTATTCTACTTTTAGAAACTCAAGATTATCTTTAAAATAAATGTATACACATTTATTATTTGCTTTTTCTTTCACTCTACCCAAGTTTCCATTCTAGAAAGTTCACATTATTTCAATCAATTGCAAATAGATTCCCAGAGATACTAGAATATTCTTAGATGACTTATGATATTCTACTTTTTGTCACACACATGATGAGGGAAGAATATTGAAATACTGAAGAAATCAGTATCTATTTTTCATTATTATCTTTATTATTGCTTTTTACTACCTAGGTTTAATTGCTACGCTTTGATAGCAAACACATTTGAACACATTTTTTGGACAAATACAGAATGTAGAATGCATTTGGGTAGCTCATGTAACACTTGTACCCTTCATACTGGTTACTACATACTGAGAGGCTCTGAAATAAATGTCTTACACAGTAAGACGTTACCTAACGGACACTGCTTCTCCTCGCCTCTGCTGCTGGAAATTAATGAAGTGTCACACTTCCTTGAGTCAATTTTTATAATGCCATTGAGTATTACATGGTAAATAGCTGACCTCATCTCTTTTCTGGTGCATTTTGAGCCATTTTAGGCCTGTCGGCTTCCAAACTACCCAATGCATAAGACTGCTGCCTGCCTATGGGCTGCAGTTTTCATCATCTGAGCAGCCTTGAACTTACTTGGACACAATGAGACAACTTCAGCTGCAGGGTATGAAAAAAAGCAAAATATTTGAGCAGGCTAGATGAGAAAATGTGATTTTGATTCTCTCTGTGGACCTGTTTATGACCACTAGAGGGGTCTCTATTAATCAGCACAGCCTTCCTCTCTTAATACTGTTTAATTCTTAAAATACTTGATTCAGATTGTCCCATGGCTGATTTTCTCCACTGAAGCCCCATGGTTGTATTTCCATGCTTTATGAATTGCTGGAAGTTAAATTAGCAATCCCAATCTCCTTTTGTTTAAAGTTTAAACAGTCAGACATTTATTTTTTTTTAATTCATTTTTATTGTTAGACTTACTGGGGTGACATCTGTTAGCAAGGATTACATAGGTCTCAGGCATACAATTCTACAGTGCATTGTCAATTTGATGTATAATAAGTTCACCACCTAGTGTGACGTCTCTTTCCATCACCTTATATTTAGTTTCCCCCCTCCTCTCCCACCCCCTCCCCTTTCTCCCCTCCCTAACCCACTCGTCCCCAAATAAACATTAAACTATCGATTGTGTCCATGGAATATTACTCAGCTGTAAGAAAAGATGAAATATTGCCATTTGCGACAAAATGGATGGACCTGGAGATCATCATGCTAAGTGAAATAAGCCAGACAGAAAAAACAAAGAACTGCATGATTTCACTCATATGCAGAATATAAAACAGACATTTATTAATTCACTAAAAATAACTGTTTCAATGTGATATATACAAGGTCCATCCAGAAAAAAAATCCAGCCATAAATGCCTCTGTTTTTCATATTGCATGGCTGGATACTTTACAGACAGCCCTTGTAAATAAGTACACATATACACCACATATATACATACACACATGTAGCATATATACACATATATATGACCATAAATACCAACAAAGATAAGATCCCAGTCTTCAATGTCATTGACAGTTGTCAGGATATGGCTGGATTTGCTGACATCCTGCTTATGGAGTCACAGCCAAGAAGGTGAAAGTCCAAGCTGGTGCTTCAATGGTAAGGTGATATGCTGTATTAGGCAGGATATTTTTTCATATCAAGTAACTCAACACCCAATCATACTGACCTAAACATATAAATAATCTATAGAGGCCCACCGTAATTTCCTCAGTTAGAGATCCAAGAGTAAGGGTGGTTTTAGATGGGCCTTCATTCATGGCTCCAATGAAGTCACTGAGGCCTGATTCTCTACATCTCTAAACTTGGCTCTTCTCAATGCATTATCTTCATTCTCACATAAGCTTTCTTGGTTTCTAGATGACTATCGTAGTTTCAGGACTTAATACTTTTTCAGCTTCAAGTCAACACAATGGAACTTTTCTCTGCTAACAGATGAAGAGAAGTACTGGGCTTGGTCACTGAGCAAATGTGTTCACAAGTAAATCCCAAGTCAATTGCTCTAGTCAAAGGGTTGTGACACGCTGATTGGCCTAAGCAACCCATGGCTCAGCCCTGAAGTTGAGGGTAAGTAAAACCCCATCCACCCTGCATGGCCTGAAATGTAAGATAGAATGTTTTACCTAAGAAATGGAGGTATATCAGAAGATGAATTAGTATTTTACTAGGGCTCTAGACCTGATAACTACTACAATTTCTTTCCTTGTTTCAGGTTTATAATTTATGTAGAGTTGGCAAGCTTTCCCTCAATATGGCAGTGGGCCATGAACTCAGTGGTCAACCCAATGCATCACCTATAATGAGCAAGGATGGGGCAGTAGAGTCAGCAGGGCAGGCTGAGATGGCTGCTGCCCCAGCAACATGGATTGTTGTCATAAGTGAGTTAGGGCAGTGGTCTCCAACATTTTTGGGACCAGGGACCGGACCAAGAGGTAGGATGGATGGTTTCAGGATGATTCAAGCACATTACATTTATTGTGTACTTTATTTCTATTATTATTACATTGTACTATATAGTGAAATAAGTACACAACTCACTTGCCACTATAAAGCCTACCACCAGATGCAGCTTTATTGTCATTTGCCATTCACTGAGAGGGTTTTGATATGAGTCTGCAAGCAATTGATTTATTATGGTTTCTGTACATTCAAAACTCTCTGCTAATGTTAATCTGTATTTGCAGTTGCTCCCCAGTGCTAGCATCACTGCCTCAGCTCCACCTCAGATCATCAGGCATTAGATTCTTATAAGGAACTGGCAACCTAGACTTCTCACATGTACAATTTACAATAGCGTTTGCGCTCACATGGGAATCTGATGTTGCTGCTGATCGGACAGGAGGCGGAACTCATGTGGCAAAGTCAGTGATAGGGTGTGGCTGTAAATACAGATGAAGTTACACTTGCTCTCCCACCACTCACTTCCTGCTGTGCAGCCAGGGACTGGCCCATGGCCTAGGGATTGAGGACCCCTGAGTTAGGGGATTAAGATGAGCAATAAGTGAATTCTTAAAAATAAGACTTCTAAAGTTTTAAAAGTTCTTTATAGTTACTTGAGCCATCTCCCCACTTTCCCTTTGGATGAAGAACCGAGGCCATTTCCATGGTTACAAAGACTTATTTCTACCATCCTAGGATTTAACAGTGGCTCATACCAGGCTTTTATCTTTGTGTGTGGGTACAAACTAAATGTGAGAAATACCTTATTAATTCCTATATTGTTAGAATGCATTTTCTTACATGGCTATTTGATGCTTTCCTATGATATTTTAATATTGAAATTTCTATCACACCAAATAAATTATACTAAAGCTACATCTAAGTTAAGAATTCTAAAACACCAAGATAACAGTGAATTCTACACATTCAGTTATTCAGTAATTTTGCCTACTGCAATCAATTAGTGGGTGAGTTTTGTTGTCTAAACCTGTCTGGGGAGAATTTATTACCTGGAAAAGGTATGTTTGTCTACAAGCCAAAGGCACTCCCTTTTTAATGTGCCATCAGAAATATCTCTGGGAGAACTATTTTCCCCCACCTTTGTGTGTATGTATATATACACATGCTCTTGTAGGATAGGAGGTAAGTAAGGAAGAAAGACATTGAGGGAATATATATATATATATATATACACACACACACACACACACACACACACACACACACACTGTTTTCAGAACTGAATGAGAGAAAATGGAAATTACATCCAGATAATACATTTATGGACTAAAAATATCTTGTTTTTGCTGTTTGTACTACTTATAGTTTCAGTCCTCATAAGACTTTGTGGTGAAGTGGACTTCAGTGAGTAATTGTGGTTAAGCTCAATATTTCAGTAGAAACCATCATTACAGAAGGCCATAACTGGAGTTATTGAAAGAAGTGGAACCCCATATTTTTTCAGGCTACTTAAGTACCACCAGAGTGAGGAAAGCTAGCATTGTACACAGACTGGGGGGACATTTCATAAACATAAGGGCCAAACGCTGAGAAAGACCCCCAGCCTTTCTTATACTGAAGTTCACAGACTTTGCTGGCTCGGAATGACTCCTTGTATCTGTCATAACCAAGCATATTTAGCCATTTGTGCAGTGAAGACTTTGTGTCTAAACTTGTTGGGCAGAATGTTATTTCTTGGAAATAGCTCAACATGCCCTATAAACCACACCCTCTTTCTTGTACATAAGCCACAGCTTCTTACCATTGCCGGAAAGGTCCTGGTGGCTTTCTCACACTGGGAGGCATAAAACATTGCTATATGCCTTTCAATAAGATTGTAGGAGGGCAGAGATAAAATACTCACAGATAATTATCTCCATGTTATATTTGACACCTAGAGAAATTCAGAAAATAACACAAACTTTTTTAGAAAAGATTTTTCTAACCTTAAATAAGTCATTTCACAACAGATGAATCTGTGATCTACCAATAAAGTGACTTTCAAGCCACTTTAAATTTAACTTACATGCTTCCCTTGGACACTGGTGCCTCAGTGGTGTTTATTTCCAATAATTTCCCACAGCTGTTCAACTTAAATTTAAGAAATACTCAATAGTCAACAAACTGTATATGTGTGTAAATGTCTACTTCTCAAAAAAAAAGTTTAAAAATAAACAAACTCAATAATTAACTTGGAAAATAGAAGGGAATAAATGAATCTATTACTATACCAAGTTCCATAAACTCAATTTTGATATGACAAAAAATATCTTAATGATTCACCAGTAAATAAACACATGCTTAGAGAACAAATATCTGCAAAGGTGACATAGTCCCCTCTTCTTTTTTAAACAACAGAGTGACAAAAACCAGTTTATTTACACATGGAGACTTTAGACATTTGTGCACATGAATGGTATGGATTTTATAAATGTGTTGAGAATATTCACGTATACACAAGCTATTTAATGACTACTATATTCTAGGTCCTGAATTGTGAGGGGGAACAAAAACTTCATTGGCAAATAGAGGAGATGGATACGTTAAAAAATGTGTAACAAAAAATGGTACTGTGGATACCATAAATACAGAGTGGCCCAAAAGTAGGTATACATTATAGATTTTATTTTGTTGTGTGTCAGTGTGTATGTGTACCCATATAGTCTGTGGTGATGAATTTCACTGATGCAACTGTATACATACTTTTGGGTCACCCTGTGTTTTGTAATAAAACAATGTGTCATGTGTAGGCAAGTGCAAGGATTGTAGAACTACAAAGGAGGGAAGAACTTAATTTAATACTTGGTCATAGGGAGAAAAAAATTTCTGTAAAGCTACTGATTTCGCAACTAATATTTGAGCCCGCCTTGAGGATTGAGACACAGTTCACCAGAAGTGGAGGAAAGATATTCTGGGCAGAGGAAGCTAAACAGAGCTATAAGGAAGGAAGGGTTAGGAATGGTGAGTGGTTGGTGGAAATGGAATGGAGGGGCACTGCTAATGCAAAAGATAAAGTTGTAAAGCTTGGTTAGGTCATAAATTGTGATGAACATGTAGACCAGGTTATAACGTATGGGTGTTTGGCTCTGGAAGCATGAGAGAACTGTCAAGAATGGAATTGTGTCATCCTCTCCCTTAGAGATTCTTGGTAATAGGCCTCCCCTAAGGGCAAAGAGACTCTTCCTCAGTTTAGCATCCACATCTTGGTTTTTCAGCATCTAGTTTGTATTTTGAGACCCTCAAAATTTTTTGATTTGTCATGTGCTCTGTTCCTCTACCTGGCTTGAATAAGAGTATGTAGGGAACCTCCTTTCTTTGTCTCAAATCAAACACAGTCTACATGCCTATTATGGTGCATTTACCCAAAGGGACATTTCCTTAAAAAGTGTTCTATAGTCATTTATGTCTAATAAGAACACATTCTTGAGAGAAACCTTGAATGAATCGATAGAGAGACTGGAAACACAGAGTACCTTCTGGGTAAAGGAACAAAACCTATATTTCTGCATTTTGAGTGAGTATTCTCTTTCATGGGCCTTTCCCGGCCTATTGGTGCTTTTGGACTTCTCCTACAGAAATAAGGCACTTAGCTGGAAGATGAAGCCCCAGTTGTCCAATCATTTCTTCATTCCTCATGATGGAGCAAGAAGAATTGGGATTTTCACACACCCCATTTACTTGTAAAGTCAGAAAATAATAAGATGTCATGTCTCTATTGGTCTCAGGCATTATACCTATGCCTTGTCAACAGCTATTCCAAAATGAATCTGTCATTGTGCCTATGCTAGAATGAAAACACTTAATTTCTTAATTCTATTGCAGCTATGGGTTTAATTTACTGTCACTAATGGATAAGTGATTCAGACACTAAAGTTTTCATCTCATCACGTTAGGAGTAAAGATAATACATGCTGATTCTAACAAAATGAACATTTAAATTAAGAAAATTACAGCTTGATTGAATACTTTTAAGGAGAACAGTTCATTTTAATTACATATAATTAAAAACTCAAAACATTTCTCTGTATTTGAATTACAGACTAATCAATGAAAATATTTTTATCACATTTGGTCAGTACATGGGGTACTTTGATTTATTCCAGTTATTTTAGAAAATTTAGAATCCCAATGTGATGATTTTTTTTTTTTTTTGAGGAGAGCTATTGCTTACTTATATCCTAATGATATTAAGGGATTTCTAAATTTAATAGTTATATTATAGAAGACATAATATGACACACCATGTACTAAGAACATCTGATTTTGACAGGAGTCCCCATAAATTTCTGCCTATAAATGAAAAGGATATAATATAACCACATATTATAAGACTGTCAGAAAGATGACAGAACTCATATTTGTTAGAAGTCAACCAAACATTTGCCCTTGTGCTATATACTTTAAATATTATATCTCATTTTATCTTTGGCAACACTCCAGGACAGACAGTTTCCTCATTTGCTATTCAAGAAAATGAGTCTCAGAAGGATTAAGAAATTTACACAGAGGTACACATTTAGGCAGTCTACTTGCCACTGAGCTTATTTTACCTATGCATACATTTTGTATCAGAAAAGGAAATAATCTGGAATGAAAATGTGTTAGAAACCATTATTAGAAGGCCTGACTTGTTCTTAGGCAGGGAAGAGCAGTAAGAAAAGAGAAAACAAATCTGGAAAGGAATGTTAAAGTGTTCCTAGAAAGTCTTAAATCCACAAAAGCTGATACCAACAGAGTCTGAGAGAAGTTAAATGATTTGCCCAAAATCAAAAGGCTGAGAAGTGACAAAATAAGGAACTGAGTCCAGGAGATGCCTAGGGTTGATGAACCAGCTTTGATTAAGCACTTCCTGCACACAGAGAGCTGGGCTGTGCTATAGAGACACAAAAAAGAGATATTGTACATCCCAAAGAGATTCAAGCCCATCACTGGGCTGGGAGCACCCCATATCACCTCACTGCCTGTGCAGGTCTGATGATGACTTCAGGGAACTTTCATTCTCAGCACAGCTGACTTCTTATAGAGAAGTGAGTCCCAGAGCAGTTGCCCACTTACACACTACTTATAGTAGTTAAAGATTCACTAGATCAGCAACTTCTATAACCGTCTAATCTTTGTGGTTTTATTTATATTGACCCTAAATTTATTTTATTTATGTGTTCTTTGGATAGCATCTTTCTGCAAGAGTTCTTTTCATTTCAGTGAGCCACACTATAACTTTTAAAAAATAAATTTGTGCACATTTATTGCTGTCCTCCAGTGGTTAGAACTGCAGTCTGGCTTGCTAAGTACTAGTTACCTTCTCAGAACAAATCCGGGAACAAACCATAGAACAGTGTACTTTCAAAGCTGGGGTAGCCTTAGAGAGCATTATAATATGATCACTACCGTCATTATTTCCTTCAGGGACTTGAATGTACTTGATTATCATCTTAATGGGTGCATTCCTTCCTTAGAAGTTTAGGCTTTGCAGGGGTGGGAGTTATAAATCATCAACAGGAAGGCACCAGGCCACTGGGGAGTGGAGCTGGTGTTCATTGGAAGTCAGACAACTGGTTAAGGCAAAATGTGGACTCTAACCCAAGGGTCCTCTCTCACCATTCTCTACTCTTCTGTCAACAAGCTGCGGCTCTTTTCTAGTCACATCATGATGTCCTGGCTACAGAAAACT